>JAVFHQ010000026.1:0-369473 GCA_035135055.1 Oleoguttula mirabilis | reverse complement strand
AAGGGTATAACTATCTATATACAAACAAGCCGTTATCTTAACTAAGGCTAGATAGCGTAGGCCTATACACTACGATACTAGCCTCTTACTATTAATACGTATTACCTTGCTTGCTATTATATATACTACCTCTCTTACTCTACCTTACTCTACCTTACTACTAGTCTCTAGCTATTTATACGTATTACCTCGCTCGCTATTATATACGCTACCTTCTTACTCTATTCTACCTAGTCTTACTACTATAAACGTTATAGGTTAAATATAGAAGAGGAGTATTATACGTAGTAGGTAGTAAGTTATATATTAAGACGAAATCGTTATATATACTAAGAGGGAATCTAGGTAGTTATATACGCTATAGTAGCGAGTTATATATACCGAGGGAATCTAGGTAGTTATATACGCCGTAGTAGTAAGTTATATACGCTAAGAGAATCTAGGTAGTTATATATACTATAGTAGTAAGTTATATATACTATAGTAGCAAGTTATATACGCTAATAGGGAATCTAGGTAGTTATATATACTATAGTAGCGAGTTATATACGTCGAGAACGCTATAGCTACTAAGTATACGACTACTATACTATATATATAACTAGTACGATAAAATCAATACTATTTATATAAGAATTATATTTTATAAATAATACGACTAAGCGTAACGTAATCTTCTTTAGAGCGTAGTCTTATAGCTACGCGTATATATATAGGCGTAACTAGTAATACTTAAGTAGCAAACCTACGCTTAATTCTAGCTTTCTATTCTTATAGTAGCTTTTTATCTATATAACTATCTTCTATTAATAATATTATTAATACGACGACTAATACTATTCTTAGTATCGAACTAGTAAGAGGTAGTAGGTAAGAAGGAGAAGAGCTATTTAGTAGTATAGAATATAACCGGAAGAGTAGCGTAATAGAAGATAGTAGTAGTAGTAGCGTAGTAGAGAATAATAGTATAGATCTATTATATTTGTTATTATATAACGTTATATACGGCGTATAGTATATAGTAGTCTTAAACTCTAGTAGAATAAGCGCCTTACTATAGCCTTACACTCTATTATAAGGAAAGCTTTACCTACTCTCTACTTTTTCCTAGATTTCTTACGTTTCTTAGTTTATTATAGTACTACTTTCTACTTCCTACTTCCTATCTCCTACTCTACCTACTACTTCCGTATATTAGCTTTCATAATACTAGAAAGATAGCCTTATTCTAATAGTCTAAGTAATACTAGAGTTATAACTACTCTATTACTAGTATATAGTATAATATATCTATATACGCTATATATAATAAATATAGGTTATATAGATTCTTAAATCCTATACTACAAGCTAACCGACTATTACTAACTCTAGCTCTAGACGATCGATAGACCGAGATACTATATCTAAGTACCTAAGACTTATAGCAAGGTATTAGTAAGGTATATCGGCGAACCGAGACTCTAGACTCGAGTACCTAAGGCTTATAGTAAGGCGTTAGCGAGGCACTTATACTACCTATATACTTAGCCTCTAGGATACGTATATATAGAGGTCTTAGTCTTATAAACGTTACTATTACTAAGTCTACTTATTAGAGCGCGTTCGACCTAATACGCTACGCAAACGCTAGCTTAGTAACTCTTAGCAAGTATAATAATATTTATAACTATAAGTATAAGTATAAGCGTATTATAGCGCGTACTTAAAGCGCTTAGCCTACTAGCCTTACTATAGTAAATACTAAGAAGGCTACTAAATCTAAATCGTCTACTAGTAAGAAGATTAGATATAGATATATAGTCTATATATAGTAGGTCTTAGTAGCTATAAACGCCTATAAGAATATAGATAGCGTTTACGTAGACGAGATCTAGAAGTAGTATAACTAGATCTACTTCGAGGAATAGATAGATAGCTTCTTTAAGCTAACCTTTATTAAGTTTATAGATACCTCTAGCCCGTTCGATACTACTAGCTATAGCTTAATAGAGTTCTTACTCTTACGATTAGAGAAGAAGACTATTAAGAATCCTCGTACCTTCTCTAGCTATATTAACTACTTCTTTATTAATAGCTTTACTACTAGTAATAATTAACCTAAGCGTATTAGTATAGCAATATCTCCTACTACCTTACTCGAAGAGGTAATAGTTAAGTATCTAGAAGGAAAGGGTCTTAGTAAGCTCTTTACTATAGTTATCTAATAGGACTAGCTTTAGAATCTAGTATATAGTCTAGCGGATAACGAAAGGTTCTCTCTATCTGCTCTAGCGCCTATTCCGAGCCTACTAAAACCTATACTTTCGAAGAAGACTAAGAAGCTAAGGAAGTAGTTAATTATACTAGTACTATTATAGTTAGCGTTACTACTACTAGCGAAGTTTAGATACTCTAGAGTTAAAGAGTAAGTAAAGTCGTTAAAGGCTTTATAGAGTACTAAGAGTACTAATAGCGTTACTCTACGTACTTTAATAGTAGTTAAGGAGGAGAAGATAGCGTTACTAATATAGAAGGTATTTAACCCTATAGTTATTCTACTATAGTACGATTTAACTAAGCCGGACTAAGTAATAATAATATAGCTACTACTACTACTAAGAGTCTATTCGAAGTTTATATTACTATAACTCGATAAATATAGCTCTAATATAGATAATAATAGTAAAGGTAAGGATAGTGCTATAGATAATAGTACTACCTAGAAGTAGGAGTATAATACTAAGGAGTATAATACTAAGGAGTATAATACTAAGAAGTATAATACTAAGAAGTATAATACTAAGAAGCATAATACTAAGAATTATAATACTAAGAGGTATAATAAAGGTAGGTAGAATAGTTATAATACTAAGTATAATAATAAGTAGTAGTAGCTTCTATAGAAGCGTCGTAGGCTTTAGGTCGAGCTATTAGACTAGAGGCTTTAATCTTAAAGCTAGTAGGTAGAGGATAAGTACTTTAGATACAATATTAATTTATTTATTTACGCTAGCTAATACCTTACTATAGCCTTACTATAGCCTTATAGTTATAGTAGGAATAGGAATAGTTAGATATATCTTAGCTTTTAGTTTTTAAGATTTAAATAGGAAAGTAATATTAGTATCGCTTTATAGCTACCTTATAGTAGCCTCGTAGTACGCCTTATACTTAATATCTATATACGAGATTTACTAAAGACGCTCTAGTACCTACTCTATCTACTCCTTAAGTAGAGCTACCTTGTTCTTAAGCTTCTCGATATAAGCCTTATAGTCTAGGATTCTATCCTTCTATATATTATACTACGATTATAGCGTAATAACTATCTACTCTAACTACTTCTCTCTCGTTACTACCTTCTCTACTATAGTAGTATAGCTACTCTTCTATATACGCTTATAATAGGTATAAGCTCTATTATCCTTATCTATAAAGATATAATACTCTAGATCTAACCTATTACGTAAATACTAAGTATAAGGATTCGATATAGTCTTACTAGTAGCTATCTCTATAATTTAGCCGGTCTACTTATACTTACGTAAGCTATTTATCGTAGCCTTCTCCTTTACTATACTAGTAACTATAAGCGTTCTAGCTATTATTATATTCTAGTTCGCCTATAAGATAAACTAAAACTTTATAGTATTAGTAGTCTATAGCCGGCGTATATTCGTAAGGCTATAGCGAGTTAGTAGCAAGTTAGTATTATAAGGGCTAGGAAGTATACTAGTTCTATATATTAGCTTTATACTCTATAGTAGTAGCTATAGTATAGTAGTCTTTATATACGCTTTTAAAGTAGTTCTATTACTACTACTATAGCGATATCGTATTTGTTCCTTAATAAAAGCTATAGTATCTAAAAGGACTAGAGGACTAAAGTACTTATACTAGTACTATTATAATAATAGGAACGTAATAATCTTAATAAATAACACTTATATATAAAGAACCTTACTTACATAGCAGTTATCTAATAGTATATAACCTTTAACTAACTGCTAACTGCCTACTGCTAACTGCGAACTGCCGACTGCCGACGTTAGATCTATTGACCGGTATGTATTACCGGCCAACAGTCGGAGGCGATGCGATGCGGCTGCCATCCCCCTTTGGGCTTTGACATTGCTCCTCCTTCTCACTCCCACTCCCTCACAATCCCACTCCCTCACACTCCCGACCTCACCTACTACAAAGGACATACCCTCGACAGCGCGCAGCATGATTCGTGAGTCTGGCTTGTCTATAGCTGCATTCAGTCGACAGTCGGCTAAGGTGTGTTCGCGATGTAGGCGGCGCAAGACAAAAGTAGAGTCAAGCCATCACTTCCACTGCGTTTGTAATTCATTAAGGCTAACACATGCGACCAGTGTGACTTTGCCAACTCTTCTTGTAGTGCCTGTGTAAAAGCAGGCGCAGTCTGCCGTGCCTACGATTCTTCATCTATCGCTGGAGACGATGGCCTGACCCGTGATCCTGCTCGAGCTAGCCTGCAGAACCAGCTCGTCTGGGTGACTTACGGCAGGGAACGTTCAATCAGCACACTCGGACGACTACCTCCGTCGTTTGGAGTGAACTCTACAACTGCTTCTCGGGGGCGCATTTAATTACTCCTCGGCCAGCCATCTATGTTGCTTCCGCGCCCATGGTGGCGGAAGTTCACCATGTTTTGTACCTCCCACAGGAAGGCAGGCACTACGGTATCTTCGGCTCGCATGACTGGCTGGTGGACATTACTTCCTGCTTAGAAGACTGGCCTACCAAGGGCAAGAAAGTATTTTTAAGTACAAGTTGCTAGAGTCTCAAATGATCCAGTATGGCGGTCTCAGGACGAGAGTCTTTCGACCGAGCCCTCGCCTCGAATACCGCACACCTGGAGCTCAGTGGCATTGCTTTGACGCTCGCGCTATCCTTGTCGAGGACTATCAATGTCAAGTCAAACAACGGCGCCTTCCTTCCCACGGCATGCATTGCACAACATCAGGGGGAGCAGCGGCTGTCATGCTCGAGGCGTGTTGGGCACTTTGGAACTCTAAGCCACAGCGGCTGCGGGCCAGATGCGTGCTGTCTGTGACGGTTCCTGACTGTCTCGCTATCATAGACAGGATGGGAACCATGGCCAGATGCGGCGTACTGCTCGAAATACCTGAGTTTGATTGCAGATGAAGTCGCAAAGCATCTCAAGGAGCGGGATCTCGAGGCGCGGCTGAAGACTGAAGGACGCGTGAGACTACATTGAACAACAAGCGCCAAAGCTTGCTGTATCACCATCGTACGCTACTGCAGAGTCGCCAGGTGCCGTCCATAGGCGAGCAGGCGGTCATGGCTCACGGCGCAGTTGCTCAAGATGCGATGGCGTCGGAACCGGGTGGAATGGACTGGGGCGCATGTTGGGAGGCGGTCCAGGACCTGTCGTCGCCTTTCTGGGCCGCGCCCACGCTCTCCCAAAGCGGTTTTGCATCTAGTGGAGAGACCGGCCAGGCGACTAGCGCTGATTGAGCAGATAAAAGCACGGAGAATACCACAGCGACGCTTTCGAAAGATCGCAGGCTATCTCTTCCAACGATCGACCTGCGCCTCAAAGCCGCGCAGCCGGTATACCAAGGATCTCATTCACCGGGCTCCGCAGTCTCTCTCTTGTCGGCTTGAACACAGACGGAAGTCTTGTCTCGGCGAAGGTGCTTACCTCCCCTACGATGCTTGCGAGAGCTGTCGAAGAGAGATGTATCAACGGCATGCCATGTCCACTGAACCCGGCAATGATGAATTGGCCTGGTTTGTCCGGCACTTCCCCAACGTATGGCATGAAGTCTGAGCTCCAACCCATGATTCCGGTCCAGACCTGATCCGTCCTTGCACCAGAGTGCTCCCATCCAGAGAAGTGCCGCTGCATCAATCCGTCGAAGTAGTCGGCCGCGGGTTCGATAAGCTTGCTGTCATCGGTCACACCGTACCAATTAGTGATGTCGTCCCAAAATCGAGTCTTGGCTCCGCCGACAACGATGGAACCATCCAGACGGGCGATCATATAATCGTATTCGGCTTGGCCGTAGCGTAGACTGTACGAATTCGAGAGCCGCTGAGTTTTTGCTGCGTCTTGAGCCACGATACGGCTACAAATGCCGCGCACAGGAACGATTTTCTCGTGAAACTGTGGTAAGATTGCGGCAGTGTAACCATTGGTGGCGAACACGACTTTTTTAGCAGCGACCGTGCCCCGAGCTGTCGTAACCGTCCAGTGTCCGCTAGCATCTGGGATTTCAGAGACCAACAGCACGGGAGTATGGGTCTGAAGATTCACGTTCTTCTCCATCAATAATCCGAGGAGGTGCATGACGAGCTTGTAGGGCCATAGGTGGGCGGCGGTGAATGAGTAGCAGCTTTTCGCGCCCTTCACGCCCGATAACTACTCGCTATCAGCGAAGGAATCTCTTCTGAGATTGTACGCTGACGAATGGGACTGACCTTTTCGGCGTTCTGGCCTTCCGTGTAATGGACGTCAGCCAGGTTCACGTCCCCAAGCTCTGCTAGCTCACGGTAAGCTTCGTTGGTTGCCTTTGCATGCTCCTCGTTCAGATATACGTCAAGCGCTCTGGTGAGGACAAAGTCGCAGTCGATCTTCTCCCTCTCCACCAACTGCTTCACCGCAAGGACATTCGCTGCTTCGAAGCGCGCGACGGCAGCTGCCTGTTCCGCACCGTATTTCTTCACGTACTTCAAGATGTTATAGTATACATCAGGCTTGATGTGTCCACCTGGGAAGTACTTTAGCTCTCCGCTTCACCTTAGCATTTCGTGTAGCCATTCTCACCATTGCGCCCCGAAGCACCTGAGCAGGCTTCCCGTGCTTCAAGCATGACCACTACTGGCTGCTTGTCACTCTGCTGTAGCAAGTGGTACACCGTGCTGACCCCGGCGTAGCCCGCACCGATAACCAAGACATCGCACTGGCTTGGGAGCTCTTCCGTCGATCTGAAGCTGTCGAGTTCGTGAAGCTCCGTTCGCCAATAAGAAGTCGTTGATCCCGCGACCGGTAGCTGACAAGGCGGCGTTGTATATGGCATCTTTGCGGTCAACCCTCTTCGCGGGTGTGCTGGGCTCGCTCTCAACTTCTCCAGGAAGGAGTTGTAATGTGCCGAAACGAGGCGGAGCTGTCGACCGTGCAAGAATTCCCATTCTTATCTTCCATGCGAGAAACACTTGCTTCTCCACCGCAGCTAGTACTGTCCAATACCTAGGTGGTCGCGTGTTTGGCCTTCGCGGGCCGAAGGTGCTGATAGGCGAAGTGGTCGGGGAAAAAGCGAATCAGTACCCGATTACTTCGCTGTTCACTATTCGCCGTGTTCGGACCATGGCAATAAAGTGCAAGCACTCCACCATGGTCTTTCCTCGTGCGACCGTCAGTTCTGCGCATCAAAAAGACATAGGACAGCGAGCGTGAAAACTACTCACCTCAGGTCCTTCGAGAGCTAGATAGTGAACACACGGTGGCTTAACACCATGGCAAGCACAGGGAAGCACGTTGTCTTCGACATTGTCGGTACTTGCGTCAGCTACGACGTCTTCTACGAAGCAATCGAAGAGCGTATGGGCGACAGACTCCGCAGTCAAGGAATCAAGCCACAATTGTTCGGCTATGCCTGGATGGAGGCTGGAGAGCGTGAGTGCAGCTACCTCGACCGCTCCGGACGCTATGTGCAGTTCTGGAAGATCTTCAAGCCACTCTTCTATCGCACGCTTTGGATGGCCGGAGTACAGGAGCCGCGAGACTTCGCTACCGACGACGACGCTGAATTCGTCGTGGCCAGTTATCGGAGGTTGAAGGCCCGCCCAGGCATCCACGAGTGCATGTCACTCCTGCGGGAAGCCGGCTTCACCATCTGGGCGCTCACTTCTGGGGATGCGGAGCGTGTTCAAGGCTACCTGTCTTCAAACGGAATCGAACTTGCGAGTGAAAACTTCGTGACGTGCGATTCGATTGGCGTGAGCAAACCGGCGCCGGAGGTGTACAAGCATGTATTGGACAAGTTTGCAGGCGCCGAACAGACCTGGTTCGCCGCAGCACACATGTGGGACGCATCGGCTGCAAAGCACTACGGGTAGGTCCGGCTATCACCTCTCTATCGTGGTCCAGGTTGCTGACACAACAACAAAAGCTTCAAGGCAGCGTGGTGTTCGGTGTGGGAAAAGGAGCCTGCGCCGGAAGTCTTCGGCGACATCGACATACTTGCGGACGATCTGCCAACCATGGCGAAAGGCATTATCGCAGCTTGCCAGTAGGCCTTGTCAGTAGGCAGCTTCTGCGAGATAACGGGGTTCGATGATAAGGCTGCCAAGGCTGTCAAAGGAGCATTAGAGATTGATGTATACTTCACGTTGTCGTTGGGCATACTTACGCCACCAGTATGTATGCAACAGCAAGCCCGCCCAGCCCAGCTGTCAAGAATGGCCGTCAGTGGTTGACGCCAGCGGGTTTGACTTGCATATCATCTTCGCTCACCGTGGTGTAGTACCGAGCCGGTGCCAACCCAGAGACCCGTCCCGATGCCAGCGCCAGACCATTATCGTGGCTTGTCTCTTGGTGAGACGGCGCGCATAGCCAGCATTCTCGATGCCACCGCCCTTGCCGAGGGAGTGCACATAACCTTGTTCAACATCAGTCGCGGCTGCTGAGTGCTCCGAAACCACGTCGCCGCCACCGGTTGGCTTCTTAGTCGTCATGTGGGCTTTCTCGCTTGCGGCAACCATAGCGATGTCTCCGTGAATATGGAAGGCAAGCGAGGACCAGGCTGTGCTCATCTGAGAAGAGGTGAGGCTGTGTGAGGGAGGAAGAGGAAGGACCAAACCA
Organism: Oleoguttula mirabilis; assembly: GCA_035135055.1. Lineage (NCBI taxonomy): Eukaryota > Fungi > Ascomycota > Dothideomycetes > Mycosphaerellales > Teratosphaeriaceae > Oleoguttula > Oleoguttula mirabilis. The sequence goes on along the minus strand of JAVFHQ010000026.1, from coordinate 360,637 downwards.
GATGCAAACCCTGACACACCGCTCTTTACCCAGCCAGAAGTCGACATGGTAGTCGCTGAGGCGCGGCTAGCCAACTGTCCTGTTGCGGCACATGCGCCGGAAGGTGCTTTATGAAAGCGATACAGTCAGGAGTGACAACGCTAAAGCACGGTGTCAACGCCAGCCAGGATATGTCCGTCGCTATGCGAGCCAGTGGTTGTATACTGGTCCTACCCTGGCCATCCTCGAGAGACTGCACCCGCCAGCGCGCTTCCAGGACGTCGCATGCAGAGGAGGCACTGGGACCTCCAATCACAGCGAAAATGCCCGTGAGACAGAATCCATAATCAAGTGCGGCATTCCTGTTGAGGATGTACTTGAGGTAGGAGACTTGGGGATGGCAGATTTGTGGGCATACATTAGGTTTGGCGTGCTAGATGTGGGTTCATAAGCAGACATTATTGCCCTCGACAGCGACCCGCATCTAGAAATAGATGCACTACTTCAGGTGGACTTCGTTAGGCAGACGCAAAGGTATAGTGTGGAACAGCACTGAGTGGAAGGTGAACGACAGTCCCGTAGGTACCTACTTAGGTTGTTCTTAAGCTTAAAGCCCAAAACAGCCCTGATAATTTAACCCTCGGCTGCAAATGTCATTAACGTACCTATTCTTTTAAATAAAAACACTACTACCTTACCTTACCTACCTATCTACTTCGATATAGCTAGTAGTAGTAGCATTATAACTCAATTAGTATATATGCTTAGTAATTCTAGAGCTAATATTCTAGCAATTAGAGTATCACTATCTAGATATTCTAATATCTATATAGATTCTATTAAATATACTCTAGTGGTATCTACATTATGCTAGAGCTAAACCATACTAATTGTATTATCCCTATTATGATGCTTCTTCAAAACGTTCCATTCTCCTTTAGCAACATCTCTCACGCGCAGGAGTGAATATATTCCCTACATTGTACTATCCCGAGCCACGCCACACGCTGCTTAACACAATGGTCCCAAGTAGACGACCCGTACAGCGAACCTAACAGATGCTTCCTCCGACACGCCTAACAAACGGTGGACTGACATGTTCGGACGACAGTATGAGTCTTTACTGCCAGCATGTAGCTATTCCAAGGCTGGGGTATCATGCTCCTCTCACGACGACATCCTTCAAGAGGAGATCCCACGAAGCTATATGAAGAGTCTCTGTGGCCGAGTTGATGAGCTGAAGAGCCTTTTGGCATTCCAGCAGTCGTAGCAGACTTTATAATCCGGCGATGGAAATGCTGAACAACAACACGAATACGTGCTTCGCTCTCACGCGCGGGAATGTCTCTTCTTGGCCGCACCACCACCAGTTGTACTGGGCAATGTCGCCATCGCCAAACTGCTGCAGCAAGGAGTACCGATAGACTCGCTTTCGACGACTATCGGGACGAGGCTGCGTGATATGCCGCACCGAACTGCACCCCGGACCAAGAGGACATCACTCACCCCAACACGTTGGGCACCTTCCTAGCGCACTATACGCGGTGTGTCGAACCCGTATACCCAACCGCACTTGACTTACACAAGGAGATGGGCACAACCTTGAAGGCTGCTAAATGACTTTAATTGGTGCCGAGCTCTGCTTGCGTGCGCCACGGTCGCCACTCACAAGGGCTCCCACTCCACTAAATGGAAGCCAGTGGCAGCGGCCTGTCGTGACTAGGCCGGCGAGCTTGCTTCTCCCCTGATCGGTAGACGCAACAATCAGACAGTACTCATCATGCTCATACTGATCATCCTTGAGCTTGCCGATTCTGCCAAAGGCCTCATCTGGGAGCTACTGACATCAACAGGCAGTATCTGCCTTGAAATAGGATGGAGTCTGCCTCACCCACCCGCGCCTACACAAGACGGTATTGATACAGTCGGAAGCTCTGGCGGCAGCACACTAAGCGCGGAGGTGAAGACATCACCACTCTCCACTTTCGCCAGCATAGAGAGGTGCGTTAACAACTGAACCCACACGAGCAGAACGCGCAGCTTACGGAGAGAGAGGTCGATGAGTACACTATCTCAACGCCCTACTGTGCTGGCCCATGCCGTTTCCCAGTCGTTTTGACAGCGATATTGCTCGGAACAGCTATAGCCAGCTTATCCAATGCCTCTTCTCGACCAGCGAAGGCACGCAGCCCGGAGGCTGTCTAATGTCTGATCATCACTCCCATGCCATCGCGATTCTCCATGATATGCCGACTTCAAGCCCTTGGGTGCACGAGGCTTGGCTGCTCCTCTCGCCACTTATGGCAGAGCGCCCTGTCTGCGAATACTGTCTCCCTTCTGCTGCTGCTGGAGCCGGAGCAACGAGATTGCGCGACAAGCCTCTCATGGAAGCATCTCAACTGACGGACTCGGTTCATGACGTGGTCGCATCGCCGAAACTGTTCGTTCCGCCCATGTTCGCCGAAATGAGGGCCTTTATGGCGTCGTGCGTGCTCTTAACAGACCTCCTTGACAAGTGGAACGGAGCTGAAACGCACATGAGGTGCTTGCTAAAGTGTTCGGAGGGTTTTCACCGTTTCAGCCTTCACAGCTCCTTTGTCGGCGGGCAGGAAAGACTATTACCAGCTCTATCGCCAACTTGTTAGCGTGGTCTAGACCGTCCTCCACGTTGCATGCTCCGCAGTACGACACTATCACACTGGCGGGGCTCCGATAGATGCATCATGCACGCCGCGATTTGCTTTTTTCAGTCATTCGGCCTCGTTGAGTCGTTGGCCGGCCGGAGGAGGCCCGCTGATTAGAGTGATATCTCTCACATCTCCGATAGGCACACCTTTCGGCCCGGTTGACTAAATTGCAACTACACTCCGAAGGCTGATGATTGTAGCCAAAACCTTCGAGGCACAGAGTGTCCCAGCTACACGCACTCACTGAAAGTATCAGGTCAACATCTGCGGTATGGCCGCTAGAGATTGGCTCACCGAGTATCAAAGTTCTGGTTACAGTCAACCGCTGCTGCTACTCCTACTCCCACCGTCTGTCTTACTATGCGCAGCGTGGCTGTACCTCCGGTACCTTTATGTCGACTTTGCCCCCTTGAAAGGCATTCCAGAGATCCCGGGCGGGTCCTTGCTTTACGGCCATCTGAAGTTGCTGGGCAAAGACCACGCGACCACGGCGCAGCAATGGGCAGAACAGTATGGCTGGCCAATCTTCCAAGTCCGTCTGGGGTACCGCCGGGTCGTATTCTTGAATGGGTTTCAGGTGGCGAGGGAGTGGCTTGTTACGCACCAGGCTGCTACTATTGACAGGCCCACGTTCTACACGTTCCACGGAGTAGTCTCCAAAACGTCGGGTGTGTGGCCATGATAACATTGTTCATACCTATCGCTAGAACTGTCGGCAAGCTGATCGATACTAGCGGCCACAGTCGGCACCAATCCGTGGAACGAGAGAACCAAGAAGCAGAGGTTGGTTGTGGGTTCCTTGACTACAGCACCGGCCATCCAACGCCTAGCCTCCATGATCGACCTTGAGACTTCGCAGATGGTCAAGAGCATCTTCCAGGCCAGCAAAATTGGATCTACTGAGGTCATGCCTCACCTCTCTCAAAAGAGGTTGGCGCTCAACATCGTCCTTATGTTCTGCTATGGGCGACGGTTCGATGATATCGACGATCCGCTCCTCTTAGGAATACTCCGGGACGCCTCACTCATATCAACGTAAGCAGTGTTGTCCATCAAGTCTAGAACCATGGCTCACGCCAGGTGACTCAAGTTTCCGGTCCACCAGTGGCAACGCACAAGACTACGTGCCGTACTTACGGTACTTGCCGAGCTTCCTGAAAGACAAGAAGCGCATGGCCATGGCTACTGAAGTAAGAACCCGGAGAGATAAATGGCTTGCTAGTCTTTTGCAGGAAGTGGAAGACAACATAGCTGTCGGGCAAGCGACGAATTGCGTTGCCGCAGGTCTTCTGACTGACACAGATGGAGGCATCACTAACTGTAAGGCCCTTCATGTGTCTGGTCTGGGCTTCAAGATGCTGATGAGCAGCAACGCAGATGACGTCCGTACGATCTTGGGAGGGCTCATGTCCGGAGGCTTTGAAACCGTCTTCTCGACTACGATAGCGGGTATTGCATATCTGGCCAGTCCCGATGGCCAAATCGCGCAGCAGAGAGCTTACGACGACATCGTCCAGAGCTACGGCAGTCCTACCGAGGCGTTCGATAGGGCTGTACATGAAGAGAAGTCTTCCTACATGGTGGCTTTTGTTCGTGAGACGCTCCGGTGCTACCCGCCTTCTCACCTCCTGCCGCCTCGCCAAATGTTCAAAGATTGTGATTGCGGCGGGGTACAGGTACCGAAAGGTCTCATGGTATTGGTGAACTGTCAGTCCGTCAACCGCGGTGAGTTGCAGTCCCATAGCTCCAGCTGTCAGCGTCGAGCCCACTAGCTGATATCACACTGCCGCCAAAGACCCAGCCACATATGGCCCAGATGCTCATCTTTTCCGACCGGAGCGGTGGTTGGATAAAGACACGCCTTACAACGTCCCACCACCATACGAGTTCGCATTCGGCGCGGGTACCCGCGGGTGCACGGCAATCAACTTCTCCAACAGAATTCTCTATGCCACCTTCGTTCGTCTGATCACAACTTTCCGCATCCGCCAAAGTGAGAAACAGCCGCCTTGTCTGCACTACATTGACTACAACTGCGACACTAGCGTCACTGTCGCATGCCCGAAGGACTTCAAAGCGTCATTTCAACTGAGGGACCGGAAGACGTTTGATGCGAGTCTTGCAAGGTCGCAGGAGAAAACGATAAGCGTGACGAATGGTATCGTGAAATAGATATACGATGCCATGCACGAGCGACCACGACCACACCAGGGTCTTGTGCGTTGAAACGGGGCCGAGCAGCACTGCGGCCACGGGCTAAGGCGGATGACGACGCTCTTGACTACTCTCCACATGTGTACTCGTCGGAAGTCAGAGTCTCGGAGACATCAAGTAAGCAGAGCGTGTATAGCATACCTCAACGGTACATGTTCATTTTGGAGTGCAAGCAGAACACTATTTATGCCTCGTCGTGATGCCGGCTTCTCCGGTAGACAGTTGATGCTCATAACATGTACACACTCTGGGTGATGAAGTGTCTTAATATCAGGCATCGCCCAAGTGTTCGGTAGTCTACCGTACCAATACCAAGTAGCCGTGACAGTCCCAGAGCCGTAGTGGATCGAGGCGGCCACGAAAACAGCAATCTGGTATTTCGGCGTCCCGATTGAGCTTTCGGGGAATGGCGTCTTCACTATCCTCCGCCTCGCTGACCGCCGCCACTCCGACACAATCACACATCGCGGCCACTTCGCTCGCCTGTTCTCGGGCAGCCAATCTCGCCTATCTCGATGCCTGCATCGCATGGCACGTGAATCGCGTAGTAGGGCCGTTCAATGTCTGCGAAAATCGCGTTAGGTGCAGTAGTTTCGATGCCGACTCAGAGGCACATGCCTCGTGGGATGATAACACCAGAGGACGGTATGGCGATAGCGGGACGGCAGACCTCATGCCGTCGATCATTAACGGACTTATCTTTTGAACCTCTTCCTTTTCTTCTAGAATGTTTCCTTGACTGGATTGCTACTTCGACTGTTCGACAAGTCTGACACCATGGCGACTTCTGGAGCAGATGTCGGCAAGACCGTCCCTGTGGAAGTGTCTCCCCTGTCGGATGGCGAGGTGCGCAATGCTACTGTCGCTTCCAACGGCAATGAGATGGGTGGGTGAAGAGGATCGCACTGAGCGCAGCGACGGAAACATCCACTTACATGATGGCAGACCATGGACTCCAGCGGGGCTTGAAAAACCGTATGTTATCTTTTGCCGAAGACAAATGAGCGCGCGCTGAATAGCTCTTCACAGGCCACCTGGTGATGATCAGCTTCGGCGGTGTCGTGGGTGCTAGTATCTGGTACGGCGTAGGCTTCGCGGTTGCCTACAGCGGGCCAGTCGGCGCACTCATCTGCTTCTTCATCACCGGCGTCGATGTCTTCTTCGTCATGCAGTGTCTCGGAGAGATGTCAACGCTATTCCCTATCCAAGGTGTGTAGCGATTGTCTTTGCTGCGCAGCCGGTTGCTGTGACTGACAAAGCTCGCAGGTGCTTTCATCGAGCTAGCTGGCCGTTTCGTAGACGAGTCTCTTGCATTCAGTCTCGGCTGGAACTATTGGTACCTATGGGTAACGAACATTGCTGGTATGCTTGCTGTCCGTGATGCGTGTGATTCGAGAATAAAAGAAGCTAACAAGCATGTATAGGTGACTTCAACGCTAGCTCCGTACGCTTTGCGATCCACACAACTCATAGACAGTACTGATGTCGAGATTACAGATCATAATGGGCTACTGGACAGACAAGGTACCATCATATGCCTGGATCCTCATATGGTGGGCCTTCTACCAGACGACGACACTCCTCGGCGTCGTTGTCTGGGGCGAGATGGAGTTCTACCTGTCGTGTTGGAAGCTGCTGTGCATCCTCGGAGGCTTTCTGTGCGCCATCTTGCTCAGTAAGTGGCTCCTCACCAACCAGTCCGATGAAGACGTTGCTATGCTCGTTCAGCTGGGAGTGTGTGTACTGATCCTAGGTATCATACAGATACAGGAGCTATCGGCGGTGACTATGTTGGCTTCCGGTATTGGTCGGACCCCGGTCCAATAGCGAACGGTATCAACGGTTTCGGGCAATGCTTCCTGCTTGCTGCTGTATACTACTGCGGTACCGAAATGCTGGCTATTACTGCGGCGGAGAGCAGGAACCCAACCCGGGATTTGCCCAAGGCCATCAAGAACACCTTCTGGAGGATCCTGATCATTTTCATGTTAGCCGAGATCCCCAAAGACTGTTGGTGTACTTCACGATGCTGACCTGCATCAGGGGCTTGATATTTTTTGCGGGCATCCTCGTGCCATCCAACGACCCCGAGTTGCTTACTGCGGAGACCAAGTCAGGCAAATCTCCATGGACCATTGCATTCGCCAAAGCCGGAGTCCCTCAGATGGGCAACGTCGTCAACGTCGTCCTGTGAGTGTCCCTCCCCTCCCACATCAAGCGTGAGCATGCAGCTAAGACAGCCCTTCGCAATAGGATAACCGCCCAGCTCTCGTCGATGAACTCGGCCCTGTATGTCGCCTCCCGGAGTCTTGTTTCTCTCGCCTCGACCGGACGTGCACCAAAGTTCTTCGCCAAAACGACCAAGAATGGCACCCCACTCAACGCTCTTGTCCTGTCGAACGGACTCGCTCTCCTGGCCATGCTCAACTACAAGGCCGGCCCGGGCAAGGTGTTCACTGTAAGCAAAGCGCGGGGGATGACCCGTTCCTGAGACACGATATGACTCTAACCTTTCATAGTACCTCGTCGACATCAGTGGCTCCGCTACGTACATTGCCTGGGCCGTAATTGGTGTCATCCAGTAAGACTAACACCTCTACAACCTCCTTCGTTAGGTTCATATACTCTTGACAGCTCCGCTTACTAGCTTACAGTTTTCGATTTCGAAAAGCATGGGTGGCACAGGGCAACCGAGTCGACGACTTGCCGTACAAAGCCCTGTTCTATCCATACGGAACCATCTTCGTCATCTTCATCAACATTTTCCTGTGCCTCATCGCAGGATACGGTGCTTTCATCGGCGGCTTCCAGCCAGTCGACTTTGTAATCAACTATATCTGCATTGCGGTGTTCGTGGTACTCTTCGTCGGGTGGAAGCTTATCCACAGGACTAAAATGGTGCCTCTATTGGAGATAGACTTAGTTACTGGAAGACGAGATGGACTGCTGCAGCAGATGGATATGGACGAGGAGGAGAAGACACCCTTGGCGTGGTACGTCAAGGTTAAGCGCTTCATTTTCTCCTGAAGGAAGGTTTGGTGGCAGAGGAAGATGGGCAATGACCTGTAGACTAAACTTATAGACTGTGTATCAGATTATCGCTACTGTCGGTGTCTCGTCCAGTGGCACTTGTAGGGACACAAATTTGAGAAATTTCCCGAGTGCATTCGCCTGCATTTCCAGGATCGAGATAGCTGTCCATACTCGTCGTTCCGGCGGCGTGCCATCGAGATCGATGTTTGTCCACGCACCCTCGGACGCGAAGAAAGTCGCTTGCTTGGGCTTTGCCCTGCCATCAGCGTGATGTTTCTCCTTCAAGAGTTGCTTCGCTCTGGCCGCACGCTGGCGAATGGCGGCGTGCGTGAAGCTCATCGTGAGGCGGCCCTACTGTGATGAGGCGGTGGGTGTAGAGCTCGGGAGGGGCTGAGCAGCAAGAGTGGTGCAAACGACCCAATATCATATCCAGTCCGCGATGCATGCGCAGCAACAACCAGATCGCTGTACCTCCTCGGTCATGGTTGGCGCCATCATGCTGGTAAGACCACCATACCTGAGTGGGCCTCAACCTGGGCCTCGCACTCCTCGGCGTCCGATTGGCGACCGACATAGAATCTCTACAAGCCGGTACACTGTCGGCGGCTCCTCGTGCAGCTCGGCGGAACCGGTGGCTGCGAATTTCTGTCTCGTCGCGGTGGCGGAGGGCACAGGAGGCAGTGTCCGCTGTTCCGCCTCGTTTTGTAATCTGGTAGGTCTGAGACCGGCGGTTGGCTTGTTTAGTCGACGAGGGTTCTGTCCTTTGGTAGATGTGCAGGATACTCTTGGGCCCGTAGCAAGGACGGTGGATGACTGTGCGAGGATGTCCGCCTGCATGGTTGGGTTTGATGAAGGCGACGAGTTCACTGGGGTTGCGTAGATTGGCGAGGCGGATGGAGATGCCGAGGGGTAGGAGCTATGCGTCCGGTCTGGAAGATGAAATAGGGAAGTTGAAGAAAGCAAGTGTAGGCCTTCTGAAGCAGCTCTATGGCCCTGACTGATATCCACACTGCAAGGCCGCCATCATCCATTGGTGCGGAGCGCGATGGATATGATAGCTGCAGAGGGAACAACGTTTGTCGGGGTTGACATCCAGAGGCTGCAGCATTGCATGACCGTCACACCAACCTACCTCCAACGCTCCCTCAGCGACTTCAATAGCTTCCTCGCCACCAAACCTCACCTACCCAAGACCTTGCAGTCATCGTCCCAAAAGTCCGCCCTCCGGATTCCAGATTTTACCAGTCAACTCGCTCACGGCCCGTCAACCCCCACAGACGACCCGACCTACCTCGACCGCATCCTCGACCGGGATGACTTTAGACGCAGACTCGACTGCCTCTTCGCCTCACACAATCTCGACGTGCTCATGCTCCCGGACGTCCAGATCCCGCCACCGAGGTACGAGGACTCGAACAACGGGCGGTTCAAGACGTGCTGAGATTTCCCAGTGAACACGCTCTTAGCCAGCCAGGCCAGAATGCCTGCGATCATCGTTCCGGCCGGGTTCCCAGAGGATGGATTGCGGGTGGGCATGGACATGGTCGGCATGGAGTTCAGCGAGCAGACATTGCTGGAGCTGGCGCAGGGGCGGAAGTCCTCATAGGAGCGATGAAGGCGCCGGGCGTATGGGTGGGCGTAGGTAGTGCCTGCTTGGCCACGTCTAGATTTACGTTGCAGGGCACGCTGAGTGATTTCAAGCACATTGCCGCCAGTGGCAACAGCGACGCTTCGGTCAACTAGGCTTGAGCGCACTCATCGTCTGCAGACGTTACAATGCATCGCTGGCAGATGGTCTAATCCGTATCTGGAATTGAGAGCATCAAGCCATAGCGGTTTGAGCCGAATCTCGTGATGCATTCGACTATCCTGCATGGAAACCTGGGCAACAGGCCGGTCTAGGTGTCTTACCCGGACGCTGCGCCTTGAACCCCACTGCCGCCGTGGTGGTGGTCAACTGGGCAGACTTGGCTCGTCAATGGCTTCTTCTGCCTGACAACAACATCTAGAAGGATGTGTGGGGAGTTTCATAAGGACATTGAGAGCGGTTACGCGTCAGTTGCGCGATGAATCATGGAGCGGGCCAAAGTTCAGGAGGCGGCGGCAAGTCCCGTGAATAACGAGCATCACGAAACATGTGAATCCTTGCCAGTCACGCAACCAATGCCCCGGTGGGTTTAGTTGATATTATGGGTTCTCCAGGCGATCATTGGTCCCTTAAAGACACTCGTGTTCTCGTTGTTAGTTCGATAAGGCACAATGTTGGCGGGCAAGAGGAAGAGTAGGGTGGCGCCGATCGAAGTGCAGCACGCCCTCCCCTACACTGCAGCCATGGCGGCCAAGCCGAGTCCTGTTGAGCATGTCCATTGCCCTGCGAGTCCTACACACTCCACGGGCTCGTCGGGAAGAGCGAGCTTTCAAAGTCATAGCCGCACCATCTCGGCGGCGACCGACAGCGCACCCACACGCCCGAACCGCTTCTCCTTGTCCTTCCCGGTCCAGCCTCCCGGAGCAAGCAGCCCGACACGCCTCTCGCAGTCACCGACCCGCGATGCACCAGCTGTAGTCCCCGAAGCTCTGGCCTCACCTACTGGACCGACAGACACCACCTTCCTGCATGCCATCGCCACGCAAGAGCGGAGAGTGCTGGAGCTGAAGGAGGAGTTGCAGCGGGCCGAGGCCGACTTGAACCAGCTGAAGAGGCATTGGGCGCAGCATGAGGCGAACAAGAAGCGCAACGATGCGCGGCGCATCACAAAGTTGGAGCCGTTGCAGGCAACGCAGCCTACTGTGGACACGGAGGCAGAGGCGGACAGTGCGAATGCGCGCGCTCAGCAGGAGATGGAGCGCAGGAAGGCGCTGCTGAGCGGAGGGAGGGTCAGCAACCGTACCGTCTTCTCCGGATCGAGGCATACGAGGACGCTGTCTCTGCTCTCACCAGCGAGCGGCGAGGTAAAGCCTATCGCTCGCCAGGCGATACCACCTCCGCGCAAGGACAGTCTCTCCAGCACGACCAAGCGCAGCGTCGAACCCGACACTCTACGGCACAAGCGGCCAGCCCTCCTGGCACGAGCCTCCACAACACCCGACCTCACCACCGAAGTCGCAGAGACGGCCGACCGAAACATCGACCTCCCCGACAACCTCCAGAATGGGATAGACCACGAGATACTACTCCGCACTGGCAAGAAGATGGCCAACGACTTCCGCGACGGGCTGTGGACGTTCTTCGAGGATCTTAGGCAGGCAACGGTCGGCGACGAGGCCACACAGCATCAGCAGGTCTTGCCTTCGCCGAATCTGCGGCGGCACAACTCGACGATGAGTCAGGCGTCGCTCCGCGCGGCGAAGAAGAAGGACAGCAAGAACAGTCTCCGACCGGGTTCGAGGGGATCTACAATCACCGTGGGCAGTGGTGTGAGCGCGGAGACGAGACGGCCGAGTCCGCCGGGAGCCAAGAAGCATGCGAAGAGTGCTACCCAAGGCGCGTTACCTGATCTGGCGAACCCGGGTTTCTGGAGCGAGCACGGCGTGGCGTCAGTGCAAGCCACGCCGGCCAAGGTGAAGAAGTCACCATCATCACTGCGTGGGCACGCGAAGACGGCTTCGAAGGGCATGTCGATAGCTTCGAGCGATGCATGGGATACTTGGGATGATAGTCCGATGGACTCGCGCTCTTCCAGCGCTGCATCTGAAGCCACTACTGTGCCATCGACAGTCTCCGGGCCCACGAGTCCGCGGCCCAGCGTCGATCGGCAGGGAGATGGAGCTCGGCAGAGTGAAGGGCAAGAGCGAGGAAAGAACGATCCTCTGCCATGGCCTGCGCTCAGCAAGCTCGGCCCCGCGACGTTGAGACGGACGGCGAGCCATCTGATGACGGAGTGGGAGAAGTCGTTGACGCCTTCGGGGCAGGAGGACTATCTTGGGCTGAGTGCTGAGGCTGCTGCGACTAATGCAGGCCGACAGCGCGGCTGAGTGGTGTGGTGTAGCTTCGAATTGTACATATAACACTACGTTAACGAGCGATGATGATCTGTATTCATTGGAGACCGTTACAGATCACAATCAATATCAATCTGCGGATCTACCACCTCCTTTAGTGCTAGCGCATTTCTGCGCTATCGCGATCGCGATCCGCGATGCCTCGATTTCCATGGTACATCGTACACAGTCACACGTCCTGCTTCACCATCCTACTTCATCACAGTACTGTAGCGTCCGAAACAACACGAAACCGCGACCCGCGATCATGGCGTTCCCGGGCATGGGAGGTATGGGCGGGATGGGCCTAGGTGGCCGATCGCAAGGAGGTGATCCACAGCAGATGCAAGAGCAGCAGATGATCAAATACGTATGCGTGTCAACTGACTCTCCCATGTCACGAGCTGCGCTGACTATGATGATCACAGATGCAAATGGCCATGGAATCCTGCCCAGCCAAAACCGTCATCGCCGGCACCATGGGCTTTGCGCTCGGCGGCGTCTTCGGCCTGTTCATGTCCTCCATGCGCTACGACACACCCATGATGGCCGGCGTGCCCGGCGGCGTCGGCACCCAGGCCGTCGACATACCCGTGCGCGAGCAGCTGAGGAAGGGCTTCAAGGACATGGGCAAAGCGAGCTGGAGCAGCGCGAAGAACTTTGGCTATATCGGCGCCGTATACTCGGGCACGGAGTGCGCGATTGAGGGACTGAGGGCAAAGAATGATCTGGGGAATTCGATGGCGGCGGGGTGTCTGACGGGCGGGTGGCTGGCGAGGGGTGGAGGGCCGCAGGCAGTGGTGGTGGGATGCGCCGGGTTCGCGGCGTTCAGTGCGGCGATTGATTCGTATATGCACATGCCGAGTAATGATCGGGGCACGGATCCGATCATATAGGCATGGCGGGAGAGGAAAGGAAGGATGTGAAGATTATGGACTGCTGTCTCACCAAGCACGGATCAGTGGCTTGCGAGGGACGCTCGAAAAGAGCGACGTGGGCCGAAGGCACCCGCAGCTCGCCACGATGGCAACATGAGAGCCGGTGTTCGACAGGAACGGCATCTTAGGGACGGGCTACATCGGGCAGGTTTGACGGCCGGCAGGCCTGAGGGTGCTACCATGCCATTGAGAAGCGCGGCAGGCTGGAGCATACAATCTCAACTCACGGGACAACGTGCGAGATGCAGCGTAAGAATACTGCGAAGCTAAGCCGTCACATGGAGCGTACCGAACATGCAAGGCTGGAGGGAAGGCTGGACCCACCGCCATCGTGCACCTGGCCCATCCTCCGGGTTGGCGGTGGCGACGGTCAATATACGGAGTAGCGAGCATCAGTCTGCCTCTGCACAGCTCTGACGATCTTACCAGGGCCTTCCTGAGACCGCCATGCCCTCACATTTAGCCGTCGGACCCAAGGAAGCATTGATCGTACCTTGTGACTTTCAATTCGGTTACCCGAGATCGAGGTGATCCTTCCATATACTATGTACGATGTGGAGCAATGCAGACCCCAGTGCGTCGATCCACACTTGTGCGAGGGCGAGACTGCATGAAGTTGACCGAACTTCAGTCTTTTGCACATCCGCCAAGGCGTCTGGACTTAGGCTAGGAGACGGCAACGACCTTTTGTCGATGTACCGCCACTCTCCAAGCCACCAGTACTGTTAAGTTCCGACTCTCTGCAAGATCGCTGTTTGTGCGCGCCCTTGATGAAGCACCAAGGCACGCTCTGCGGCTCCATTCTTCCACACTCCAGACCCCGCAAACGCTTTTGAGCCGCATGCCACACCCATGCTTCGCATTTAGCCGGCCAACCATAGTACTCTACCGGAGGCTACATCATACTATGTCCCAGTCTGGATAGGCACCATCCTGTTCCTGGCCCCCGTACCTGCAGAGAGCTCCACTGCTCCCGCCATCGTCACCCCCAGCTTCCCCAGAAAGATCAACTCTTTCCTCATTCTGACCCCGGCACCCACTACAACTGCTCTTCCATCTAGAACATCGCATGTATGGACGGCGATCATCGCTTGCATGGTTGGTGCCACTCCACGTGCAGCATGGGTCAATCTATCTCGCTTTTAGCCGGTACCTGGTGTTAGTTGCTCTCGCCACGGCCGCGGCACGCGTCGTCCGCATAGTAGAATCATCAATGATCAGTGCCAGTCAGGCTAATTGAACAGTACGGTAATGTATATAGGCCATGCTCCCACACCCGCTACAGATCCTTCTGCCATCCAAGAGTCTCACTGCACCATCTCCTACCCATCGTCAATCGCTCGTTCTTCATCACGATGAGTGTCCGCTCGCTTCTCACCACCGGCCTGTTGGCTACCGCGGCCCTGGCCTCTCCAGCAGGATACGGCAACACTGTGACCTTGACCGCGACGAAGGAGGTCACCAAGTACAGCACCCTTACTGTCACCAAAGCGGCCTCTTGCAGCGCGGACCCAGTGTCAACCTCGCACTCCACATCCACTTCACACTCCACGAGCCACAGCACCTCAACCTCCGCTACCCACAGCAGCTCTGCGATCAGCACCGGCTCGGTCGGCAGCTCGAGCGCCAGCTCTTCCCCAACGACGACCACCACCTCTGCGAGCAACACGAACCCATCCACGACCATCCTTGCTACCGCTACAGCCACCGGCTTCGGGCTTAACGATGCTGCAAAGGCTGCGGGCAAGCTGTGGTTTGGCACTGCTGCGGACATTCCGGGTGAGTACTCGTGCGACAAGGAAGGGCAGAGACACGGAGGCTAATACGCAGGCAGGCACCGGGGAGCCTGAGGACTTCTACTACATGCAGGAGTTCAACAACACCCACGACTTCGGCGAGGCCACTCCGGCCAACATCATGAAGTTCATGTTCGTGGAGCCGGAGCAAGGCGTCTTCAACTTCACTGGCCCGCAGGAGTTCCTCGACGTTGCCCACGCCACGGACAAGTACGTGCGCTGCCACAACCTGATCTGGAAGTCGGAGCTCCCGACCTGGGTCACCGCCCCTGCCGTACCCTGGACCAACGCGACCTTGTCCGCAGTGATCTACGAGCATGTTTACAACATCGTCGAGCACTTCGGCGACCAGTGCTACAGCTGGGACGTCGTGAACGAGGCTTTTGCCGACAGCCCGGCCGGTTCATACGACAACAGCAGCATCTTCTACGACGTCATTGGCCCGGCGTATGTGGTCGAGGCATTCCAGGCCGCTACCGATGCTGTGCGCAACAACAGCTTGAGCGTCAAGCTCTTCTACAACGACTACAACATCGAGTACCTTGGTAACAAGAGTTCTGCTGCGCAGGCGCTTGTCAGTGATCTCAAGGCTCGCGATATCCAGATTGACGGCGTTGGACTTGAATCGCATTTCATCGTTGGTAAGTCATACATCAGACTACTAGCTCGTGTGAGCCTCCGCTGACTTTGTACTGTCTAGGCGAGACACCATCCCAAGCCAGCCAAGAGGCGAACATGCGTGCCTTCACCGCCCTTGGCGTCAATGTTGCCGTCACCGAGCTGGACGTCAGACTCCCTCTCCCACCGACCGCCGCCGATGAGACCCAACAAGTCGCGGACTACTACAGCACAGTTGCTGCTTGCGTTGCTGTCGATGGCTGCATCGGTGTCACGGTCTGGGACTTTGACGACACCTACTCCTGGATCCCAAGCACCTTCGCTGGCCAAGGCTATGGCGATCTGTTCCTGCAGCCGGGTGGCGCTAACACGCCGCTGGTGAAGAAGGCGGCTTATGATGGGTGCTTGGAGGCGTTGACTGGTGCGGCGGAGAGTAGTCCGTAGATTCAGTCGCACAAGCAGTAACCTGTAGTGATGTATGTAAAAGTTCAGTCTACATTGAGTGCTTATCGAGCAACTTGTATGTGCTCTGGAGCTCTAGGTCATTTGACTGAGACGGTCATCTGGTAGACCTCTGATCCCCCAATCTTTTCCAGCTGGATGTCCACTTGTACTTCGGTTCTCCAGTGGGTTTCCCAGTCGAAAAAGCGACTGATCATAAGCGGCGGCGAATAAGCTGTCAATAAGTGTTCACCCATTAGGACACCATCGGCCTCATCTCGATTGAATATGCCAGTGGAAAAGACACGCCCCCCTGCATGGGAGTAGCAGAACTCTATGTAGAATTGTCTCTGCCCATTTCCAAATTTCAGGAAGCCGCTAGTCTCGGCCTCTGATTCCATGTCCCATGCAGGGCTCATGACTTTACCAGTAACGTTCCAGATGTCTCTTGGATCAGCCCGGAGTATCTCCCAACCGTCTTGGATCATCGCACCGCACAGGAGCAACAGCTTCGGGGCTGACCAGACGTGATTGACTCCACTGGAAAGTACCACTACGTCCCTCGCCTTTGCTGCCCGAGCATCCTTTAACGGAACAACCAGTGAGCGTCCGGCAGGACGTCTCTGAAACCCGGACACAACGCTAAGTTTCTCGGGTCCCGTTGCTGCTGGGCTGACCTGCCGTAGCTTTAGACCAATGGGGCCAGTCGAGTCGCCTTCATATGAGCAGTTGAGCACCGCAATGAGACCACCTCCACACACAATCATGGGTGGGTCCATTCGAAAGCCTTTCTTAGTCAGCTCGCATGTTGTGTCGTGCTGTGGGTTGTCCCAAGGAACAATCTTCTGTCCATTCTTAAAGCCGTCAGGAGAAATTGCGAACAGCGATGCGTCAGGATGGTAAGGCCGGAGGGGGTGACTATTATCAGAATGGCCAGCATTCCACGCCAGGATGGAGAGATCGGACGACTTCTTAACAATCTCCTCCTGCAGTCTGAGAAAAGCCTTACTCCCTTCGCCATACAATAAAGGCATGTTGATATCGAAGATGCCCAGTAGTGAGTAGGCTCGGTCTTCCGCTCTGATAGTTGATCGCCCCTCGGCCCAGGACATCCTTTGAGCAATACTGACCTCATGGACTATATCAGAGTCACGGAGGACCTGAACCGAGATTGCAGTGATTGTTGCAAGAGTTGTGTGTAGACCATTTTTTGGACCCGATATGGTTCCAGGTCGTGCCGAAGAAGCTGAGACTGCTCGGTGCAATAAGCTCCTGAAGCGTCCAACCCCTTGTGAACCAGCGACTTCTGGCGAAAACGGGTTGCCACTGGTTAGCGATTTCAGCGGCACCGCGGCCTGAATTCACGAGATCATCATGAAGCTGCGGACAGTCTCCCGGAACGTCGACGAGATAGGCATAGCACTCTTTGGCGTATCGGTACCACCTATACATCGAGTTGATGGCTTCCGATAGCTCGGCACTGCTTGTCTTGTCGATGCAGCAGGTGTCGACCCATACGTAACGTAGGCCATCCTTCCGCGACTGCTCACGGGCGTAGTGAAGTTTGGCGTAACCCTTCTTTCGCCGCATTTTATCGCCACCCCTCTGAAGATCCTGGAAGGTGAGCTCCTCCTCACCCCACGTGTGGGACAGGATAGCATACTGCTTGAAAACAGTCGTTTCGTCCAAGAATTGTTCCAGTCGGAAAGTCTTGGTATCCACAAGCCACATCTTCGGTCTTGCAACAACGCAGTCAATGAGAGTGAGCGGAGAATGGAACTGTGGGTTGTCCCACGTTATCATGTATCTCCGCAGCGCGAATGATGAACAGGCACAAGCGCCTCACTTCGGATGGTCCGCAATCCTCTCTACCGCCTGCATGTCGTTTTCGCCCAGTTTCCTGATCTCGTCAAGCACTTGCGCCTGTCGTTCGCCTTGCTTGACGCCTAGATAGTACCCAATGGCCGACGGGATAAGCGTCACCGGAAAGGGCTTGTTGTACTTTGATGTGATGATGGCATCTGTTCGCAAGGTCAGCAGGTGCCGAAGAAGATGCATGCACCGCCATGCAGACACAGGTTCGGTGTGACGAAGGTAGAGCGTACCGATGAACCTGGAGAACCCGGACATCGTTCGGCCTGCGACTGGGGTGGCTTCTGTACACTCGTATGTATCCCTCCAATGGAACTCCCGTCACTCTATTCAAGCTTATGTCTGCAGAAGAAATTTGATAGTGTATGTTCACGATCCATGTGTGCTAATCGATGGCTGGGATGTCCAATGGAACTTGGAAGTACGGGTCAATGGATCGTCACGAAGGCGGTCGATACCGGCAAAGTCTAATCTGCAGAGCCGCCTACTCTACGAATGCTTTCTCTTGCTGGCGTCCTATTACACGTGGAAGCTGTAGGCACAAGATTCGGTCAAGCAGTGCCGACCGACAATGCAAAGGGTGATGGATGAATACAGTCGCACGGTAATCGTACGGTCATTACCCGACGTCATCGCGAAGAACAGTGATAATGACCTGACCCACGCTGTGGGTGCGACAAAACCAAAGCCTGCTGCAAAACAGCAAAAAGGATCTCCTCAACTCCCTTAGTTATGTTGTTAGAGAGAGGAGAGCGAACATACTCAAGCTTGCGCTTCGATTCGCCCACTCTTTGATTGGGGGCTGCGTTTGGCTTTGCTTTGGTGAGACATTGAAACGCTGTCTACCTGAAAACAACGCTGTACTACCGTCCTACAAGGTCGAAAGCGTGTGGAGAGAAGACGGTTCGACCCCAATCGATTCGGCCTGTTTGTGTTAGTTACTGTGGGAAATACTGCGATGTGGTGTGCCGAGTAAAAGCCGGGTAGAAGACTCTTCTGGTAGAGGATATGAAGTGACGTCGGACTGCGGGTACGGAGCTGGGACGCGGAAGGTGCGCTTCGCATATGGAAAGCACGGGATGGCTTGAAGCGCGGTCCTCGAAGTCATTTGCTCGGTATTGACACTCTCATCTCCATGTTTATATTCTTTACAAGAAGGCCAGCGCAACCGCCGCCACTGTGCTCAATCCCACGACAGCCCAGCCAGTCTGGTTGACCTGTTTGTTGTTGATCAAGCTCGCCGTATCCCACGACAGAAACCTCAGCCCGTTGAAGCTGTGGAACGTAAATGGCATTGCGACGAAGAACTTCGTCAACACCTGCAGTATCGCCGGCCACTTCGCGAATGCCGCCGCAATCACCGCGCTCTCAAGGTGTAGACCGATGTATGGTGCGACGAGGTAGGCTGCGCCGAAGGCGTAGAGGCCGCCGCTGAGCATTACGCCCGTGACGCGGTTCAGGGCAGAGAGGTACCAGGTGATCTGAGGGCGGTAGATGGCAAGATGGGGTGCGACGGGGCGGTGGAGGCGCTGTTTCGCGAGGATCTCGTTTGAGGCGTCGGCTTCGGAAATGTGCTGGGTCGCGGCGAGTCTGTGAAGCATGACGCAATCAGTCAATAATCTGCTACATTTATGCTGAGTGAGTGATCATACCGTCGCTGGCTGACGAAGGCATTGCGGGTTGCGATAGCTGCGGGCGCGACGAATCTGTAGGCTGGTTGTTGGACGGCAACTGGAAGGCTGTTAGCAAGGTGTAAGTAGCCGCATAGAGCGGCGGTACATACGCCGCCGCAGCGTCTGCTGCGCGAATCTCTGGGACAGCATCTTGGAGCCCTTGGCGCTTTCGAAGATGTGGCAGAGCAGCAATGGCAGAGATGGCGCAGTGGTGATGGCACTCTCGGGACGCAGTTGCGGTTGCGGGCGGACGACCTCGGTGGAGCTATCGGCTCGCTTGTGGGGCCAATCAGCTTGGAGGTACAGTCAGCGAAAATTCGATATACATGGCTTTGCGCTCCCGTCTCTCCTTCACAAACAATCAGGAATCGCAACACCGTCTGGACACTCGGCTGAAGGCGCGGTCGGCATCCTCGGTGCAGCGTTATGCTGTGCTAATAGGATGCCACACGATTTCGAGACCAATGACCCGTAGTTAATCGCCCATTATGCTGGTACTATCGGCTTCGTGGGTTTCATATCAGGGCAACATCATCTCTCCTCCAGGAACATCTTATCTGCTGCTTAAGAGCTGCTTTCGCTGTACTCACGGGGGCCTTTTCGAGGTTTGTCATGCCATGGTCCATCGCGAAGCCATCATGGCATGCGCTCTGCAAGAGACTCGCATTGCATTGCTGGCGTGTGAATCGCTAACCTCCGATGTCCTTCCTCCTCCTGCCCTATAATGGTTCACGAATCACCTTTCCTTCAGAGGTATACCGAGTTACAGGGGAGATTTGATTTGGTTTGGCGTCACATGGTTGTACATGCACGGTGCTTCGGTGACTTTCAACCACCTCACACAGCTCAGCGACATGCCGGCTCGTATGGTACGGTCACTCATCGCAGCGAAAAGCTTGTCGGAACAAATTTACAAAGTCGCTGCATAGGTATCTGAGCTCGGCCGTCTCTCATCGCACTCGCGAACTCCTCCCACCAACGCCATTAGCAACAGACCTGCCACCCCTGTAATCTAGTATGTGGTATTGTGCAAAACTGCCTAATAATCCACCAGCCACGCCTGCCTCCCAGACGTAATGGCGGTCGGTGTCTGCCTGAAGAATGGACAAGAAGAAAAGCAATGCGTCGAAACGTGTCACGGAGGTTAGCCGCCTTCCGAGCCATCTTGCCTCATAGTCGTCCGGCTCGAGTAGAAGCTTGTCCCGCCCGCGCTGCCATCCATTCCAAGGCGTACGGGATGCGCCCTCAGCGGATGATTGCCAGTCGGTGGGTTCATTGTCCCGGCGGTCTTCCCAGGTAAGCCGTCTATAAGCGCCGCACTTCCCCGTCTGGGGTCATGCGGTCTTTTGCTGATTGCCTGAAGTTCAACGCTGAAGCGCCGATTAAACGATTCTGCGTCGATGTCCGGCGGGGGTTGCCAGGTCGGTAGATCGCAATCGAAGAGCAGCGAAGACTCCTAGAACACCGTGCCGTCCGAGAGGATCATGATCGGCGGCTCTTTGGTGTTCGGGCGGGAGACTTCAGCGATCTCTCTGCCACCCTGCAACGGATTGTCAGCGTCACGTGATCAAGTCAAGCATCTAAAAGCGCATCAGAGCTTGCCTACCTTCCATGTCCCAGCTTCCAGCATCTGCGCCAAGCTCAGTTTGTCGGCTCCACGAAGCCCAAGAAGCGTGTTGACTTCGTCAAGCAGTAGGTCCAAGAAGCCAACAGTCAGTGCTCGCCACTCGACGATCACATCGTCGTCCGCCGTGAACAGCGGTACGACTTCCACGTTCGGCTGGCCTTGTCTGGTTGCGTTCATCTGATACTGCTCCAGACCTCGCTTCGCATCTTCCGGCTTGAGCGTGAGCAAGCCAGTATCAACTAGCAAGCCGCCATTCCTGTACTCCGGCAGACCTGTCATCAGCTCCGTACCAACGAAGTGCACGTTCGCCAGCTTCTGCATAGGCACCATGAGCGAGTACGTAAGCCATTGGGTGAGCTTGTGGAAAGGGACGATGTTCTCCCACGGCTGAGTCGGGTGGGAAGGCATTGACGCGCAAGGCCAGGCGTCGCCGAGCGGGATCCCGTCAATCTGCGTCCTGGTGTTGGGCCAGATGGGGGAGAGACCATCCATAAGCGTGGTCCAAAGAGTTGGCAGAGGTATGATTGGAACCGCAGCTACATGTGTAGAAGGATGCGCTATGAGGTAGTCGAGCATATTGCCGGGTCTCGCCTCTGGGCCGAAGATCTCCTGGTTCTGCAGCGCATCGGCAAGTCGTATAAGGAGGCTCGTCCGACCCTCCAGACCGTCCATGGGGTTCTCACTGCTGACCTGCAGGCCCTTGGCCATACGCTCGACCGTCAGCCTCTTCAAGCCGCCGCTGTCAACCTGGAACGGCTGATCTGGGTTGCTCGAGAAGAGGCCAGTCTTAAACATTTCCAAGCTGGCAACCGCTAGACCCTCGCTGCGCTTGTACATCTTGCCGCTCTCCTTGGACTTGTACTGCCACTTGGCGCCTGCGCCGGCGTCCAATAGCACCGAGACGAGGAACAAATCGATCAGCCGCCGTGTCCGCTCTTGTGAGTCTATCGTGCTGGGCCATGTTGCCATGAGCTGGTCTACTCTGGGCCGACCGCCCACCTCGAAATGCTGCCATCGGCCGTGCGGTGGGATACTGCGGTAGTCGTCGGGACCAAAATCACGCTGTTCGGCAATGTGTCAGTCGCCTGCTTAGCTTCGTCACGGGCACGTGTCATGCGCATACCTTGATTATGGCAACCACGTAGTTGGCAGTATCCGAGAACTTGGACATGTCCACGTTGAAATGGCGCAGTTGGTTCCTCTTCGCCTTGTCCAACACGAACCTGCTCCTCTCCCGAACGGCGTAGATACTGCGCAGGTAGCCGGCCGGGTCCAAGTTCGGATCCGGTGCCTTGGGCAGTGGTATGTCGGGTATGCTGGCATTCTGCGCCGGATTGCTATTCGCACGCTTCATGTTGAAGGGGGCCTTGAGGTCGCTGTTGGGCTGGTTGTCGCCGTTGCCGTGCTGCTTGCTCTGTTTGCGCGAGAAAAGACCCATGTTGGCCGGGCTCGCAGCTATCCGCTCCACTTGGGCCGCCTGCGGATTTTCTTTGGCTGATCGAATCGCTTGATCGCTCAGGTCGCACGGCGGCAGCGCAGCACAAGCAGTGCGGGGCAGGCCAAGGATGCGCCGGTTCCGCCGTTGGAGTTCAACCTGCTCGTGAGCGCGTGTGCTTCACATCAGTCATGGCAGTGAATGATAGCCTCCCTCGCGCCTCAATGCCAAGTGCAGTCGGCTGCAAGCGGAAAGTCTGCATCAACAGAAGGAAGGTGGGACATCAAGATTGCAAAAGCCCCAGCACCGCGAAAAGCCAGGGCCGCGGAATCGCATGTTCCGCAGATCGAGCATGGACGACGTCTCCACGCTTCCTTCCTCACGGTCCACCACCACATGGAGCGCCTGCAGGTCAGAGCCAGGGCGGGAGATTGCGCTCGCCGGGCCCAGCGAACGTGGGCGGCATGCAGGTACCGGCGGCGGGAGGTAGTCGCCGAGGAAGGGTAGGGGCACGGACGGCGTGGACCTTGGTCCTTCGGCGACTGGGTCATGGGTCACATGGGTGCTTGAGATTATTGAGAGTTGAAGGTTGAGCGCACCTGGCAGGCTAGCAGCTAATAAGCTGCCCATCTATCGTCTATTGCCTGAGCCTGTGCCTTTTCTGGGGCCTTTGCTGTTGCGAAGGCGTCGGTAAACGCAGATGTATCATCTGCCGCGCTTTCCATACGTATGTCGTATGGTACGAAGTTGGAAGTACCATGTTAAAGTTTCAGTGGGGTGATCGCAGACGACATTGTTGACATGCAATAATGAGTGATGCAAGTTGATGCAACCACGCTGACTCGGCATCTGGAGTGAACCCTTGCCACCTTGTGGCCATTGCGACTGCGAGTGCACCACCGTGCGGCGTCCATGTCCAAGCGAACTGCAGCGCTGACACATCCCAGTGAGTTTACGACCATCATACGCACCAGCTACCGTGCTACGGGCCTACAGCATCGTTATCTCACCCACCAACTTGACTGCAGAGTACGCTCGCCTGTCAAGTTCCGCGATGGAATGGAGATGGGAAAAGCCTGTTATTCTGCGCACACTGATAAGACTTATAAGAACAACATTATAACATGCAGTATGCTGCGATATGTCTCTACGGCTCTCGGGTCACTCGGATTGTGGAGCAGGGACCTAGGCTGCAGGCTTGCATTATTATGCACCCGAAGTTCCACACCCCAATCTCCTGTCACTCCGGTCCTCACTCCCGGACTCCCCACTCCTTATGTAGATGAGGGTACCTTCCGAAAGCAGTAATCGGCATCGACAAACTGTTTCACATGCAAGCGACTTAAGCGAGGACGTTCTTTCTCTTAGCGTCCCGGCATCTCACAGTTCTCACTCCCCACGGCAAATAGCGTACCCGTCGCAATCTATCATTCCACTATCGATCTCGCGGTCGGCCCGGAGCGATGTTGCCGTCCCAGCAACCGCACCGCCGTTTTAAGCAGGGATGCAGACAGTGCAGAGCACCAAAAGGGATCCTCGTACGAGATTTCGCACCGTCATCACCACGGTGCTACTGTGACTGTATCATTGTATCCAGTCCACCTCACAATGGGCACTTTCGAACCAAATATCAAACAGCGAGGCAAGGACATAATGTAGGTTGTAATGGATGTCTCAGCAGAAGCGAGGGTCAATATCCACCACAGTCTGGACGTTACCCACCGCGGATACATAGTCCACAATCTGGCCAGAGTCAAAGACATCGCTCTTGGCGCTTCACGTCTCGTAGTGTCTTCACCCACCAGACCGGCCTCCCTCGCTCGCTCGGACATTGGGAAGGCCTAGGACTTGGGTCGTGTGACCTCTGCCTGCAGATACCGCCGTAACTTCGCTATGTTGATGAGCCAAACTACCACAGCTCAGCCTAAAGGGTCTCCAGTGCGTTCACATTGTTGCGCGCCCCCGTGTTTTGCTGGCGGTAGTTGGAGTGCCACGCACTGCGTGCCTCAACACTTTCAAAAAAGTTCGGGCAGGTCCGAGCTGCTGCTATCTCTGCCCAGCGCCGGCGGAGGTGCTCGAGGCCATTGGCATTGTCGTTCTCGTCCACGAGCCGTCTAGCCGGATAGATGTTCGTAAAGCCGCGGTACTTGTTCAGGTAGAAGCAGATGTGTAGCTCTAGGCCTTCAGCCGCAAGCTCCTCCACTGCCACTCGGAAATACTGCAACGAAACAACGATTCCATCTATGCCTCGGACTACCAATAGGGCCCTAGTCCGCCCTTGGTACATCCTACCGTACATCGTCCTGACCATCCCTATAGCCCGACTGGCCCAACTTCTCCATTCCTTGTTCAGCGACAACGGGTGAATTGGCTTAAAGCCGTCATTCGAAAAGGTCGGGTAGGCTGGATGGTAGCCGGTAGTCCTATGCAATACAATATTGTTGTCCTCGTCAGGACGACGGTCGCTTCCAAATGCAATCCGGTATAGCTTTGCAGCTACATCGCTCGACTGCACACGCTGGCTCGCAGTCTCAGCGGATTTCTATGCCACAGAGTTGCGAACGACAGCGGCAAAAATGGCGAAGCCGTTGGGCGGGGGGCTGTACAGACCGGGAGGGGGAGCAGCAGGATTCAGCCCACTGAAGGGGTGTCGAACGACCAGGCAAGTGTCGTTGGCGTTCGGGGCGTTATCCGCAGCGTTCGCTGCGTCTAGCAGGGCCTGAAGGCGATCTTCCTCCGCGGCTCGATCTTCCTCCCCGACACGATCTTCCTCCGCGAGACGGGCAGCCTCCACGCGAAGTGCATCTTCCGCCAGTCGACGCTCTTCCGCAACCCGTACCTCATCTGCAACCCGAGCCTCTTCCGCAATGCGCTCCGCCTGCTCACGCCCCTCCAACTCTACTTTCTCCCGCGCTGCCTTCTCAACATGTCCTTCCTCGCCTCGCTTTACCCAAGATTTCTCCCGCTCACGGCGCACTTTGCCTTCCTTCGTAAACCCTTCTAAGCCAACTTTCAGACCCGAAGAGTTCTCCTTCTGCTTCTTCGACTGCGCTGCGTTGTGCGCTGCGCGCTCCTCCGGAGAGTACTGACAACTCTTACGCTTGGCCATTACGCTGTCGTTAGAAGACAGCAGCCCGGTCTGAAGCCGGTGCTGAAGCAGTAAACACAGCAGCATTATTCTTAGGTTTGGGAAGCCGGGTTCCGGGACTAGCGTAATCGTTGCAGAAACAACCTGAAAGCCGAGACAACAGAGGAATGATTTAGAACATATGGAAACATTGAGCAAACAAACCTCTCCTCGTGTCTTTTTGGTCGAAGCTCACATTCGAGGTCGTATGTCCTGCTGTACTATGACCGCGCCTACACGACCGTTGCATATTACACCGTGCCAGCCACACCAGTCCTCCGCAGTGCATCGAATCGACCAGGAGAAGCGAAGGAGAATGGAAGAGGCGAATGTGTATGGACGAGAGAAGGCAAAGAAAACCACATCACAAACTTTCCGAAGGAGCTGCTCTCCGCTCCAGCAGACGCTGTTCGGAGTTGCGTTCTGGGTATCAGGAGCTCTTGGGTTGGCAGACGCCTTTCCAGGTTGCATACTGTAGCGTGGTGGCGAGCTCTTTGTTCCGGCAGACGCTGTTCAAGGTTGCGAGCTGTTGCGTGTGAGAGGTGGATACCAAGACTGCTCTCCGCTCCAGCAGACGCTGTTCGGAGTTGCGCTCTTCGTAGACAGCAGGCTCTTCGGTATGGCAGATGCTGTTCGAGGTTGCAGGCTGTCGTAAAAGATTGGGGGAGCGTATGTGGTTGGTGTGGACTTCTTCCTTCGTTTGATCTTTCCTGCTAGTCCACCAGCCGCGACTGCCGACCACGATGCCTCGATTCTACCACACCACGACCGGAGAAACATGAGCAGAGGGAAGCTACAACTTCGAGTGGAGCTCTCTATCCTAGCAGATGCTGGTTAGGGTTGCGAAACTCGTTGTGTCGAAGGCTCCTTGGCCTAGCAGACGCTGGTCAAGGTTGCATGTCGTCGAAAAAGCTATGAGACAGGAAGCTCTTTGTTCCAGCAGACGCTGTTCAAAGTTGCTGGCTGTCGGGGGAGGTTTGTGGTTTTGGCAACACCGGGCGCATAGGCAATCGCCATCAACATATGACAAAAGGCAACACGAGGCCTCGACTACTTGCTGTCTATAACGATACAATGTCGATGGTACGCTGCGATTCGTTGATAACGGTTTGTGTTGACACGCATGAAGCTGACATGGCGCTCCTGAAGCGCACAAAACAGTCGCCACCCGCGGGAGAGAAAAGGCCGAATTGCGTTAGCCAATCCTCGGCGCGAGCTGCCGCCGAGCTTCCTGTTTCCAGTGAGGTCGTACAGCGTAGGCAGGCCGGCCAGGCAACGGAAGGCAACGAGATAGCCCAGCCTTGTCCTCCCACACACCTCAACATCCACATCCACATCCACACCGCTCTCCCACTCCTCTCATCCCACATTCAACCAGAAATGGTCCGCAACGCCGCCTCGACGCAGTCCCTCCGCGACAGCATGGCCGACGTCAACATCTCGTCCCCGCCAAACATCCGCACCACTCAGCAGCGTGCACCACCGTCGCCCCCGCAAACATCGTCCGATGCAAGTGACGGGCGCGTCGTCAACCTCCACGCCGCGACCCCGCTGTATGGCGGCGACGAGTACACCAAGATGCTCATGAACCGCATCGCAACCGGCGAAGCTACGATCGAAGAGCACGCACGCTGGGCGGAGCATGTCGCCATGGTTAAGTCGAAGCCGTCGGCGAGCGTGCACAACGATAGCAACAACGGCTTCCGCCACTCGGCCGTCTACTCACTGGTGCACTCCACGCCGCCGCACACGACCACGCCAAATGAGCAGCAGGCCGGCTTGACGCAATCAAACCATGCGCTTCAGGACTATCAGATGCAGCTAATGCTACTCGAGCAGCAAAACAAGAAACGATCTCTTTTGGCCCGCCAGGAGGAGGACCACATGGCTGTTCCGAGGGTGAAGGGGTTGCCGCAGATGCAGCCGCAGGTCGACATGCCCGGCTATGCTTCGCACATCTCGATGCCTGGCCGTGCCACCACGCTGGAGGACTATCACACGGAGCTGATGATGATAGAAGAGCAGAACAGGCAGCGACTGGTCATGGCCGCGAATTCTCCTGCGAAGGATATACTTGACTCGCTCGACTTGGATGCTTCCTTGAATGGTCGGTCAGACGAAACACCGTGTTACAGGAACGGTGTGATGCCTCCGATCTCTAGGATCACTTCGAATGATCTCAAGAGGCTTCAAAGGAGAGGGGCGAGGGAAGGCGCGGCGGCACAGGCCACTGCAGAGGCAGTGCGCTTCAAGCAGGCGACGCGAAAGAACGCAGCTCCGTACTGCGAGCCGTTCTGCAAGTTCTTGACCGACAACCCTACCGTCTTCCATGCTGTAGACGCGATCAAGAAGGATCTCCAAGATGCTGGCTTTACTGCCCTTTCCGAGCGTGACAGCTGGGACATCAAGCCTTCTGGCTCCTACTTCGTCGAGCGTAACGGCTCTTCACTCATCGCGTTCACGGTCGGTGCGAACTACAAGTCCGGCAACGGCGCTGCTATCCTGGCTGGCCACGTCGATGCTCTTACTGCGAAGCTCAAGCCCATCTCGCAGGTACCGAACAAGGCTGGCTACCTCCAGCTCGGCATCGCGCCCTACGCCGGTGCACCGAACACTACATGGTGGGATCGCGATTTGAGTGTCGGCGGCCGCGTGCTCGTGAAGGAAGGCGACAAGATCGTCAGCAAGCTCGTGAAGCTGGACTGGCCGATTGCTCGCATCCCGACACTCGCCCCTCACTTTGGTGCCGCCGCCTCCGGACCCTTCAACCAGGAGACGCAGATGGTGCCCATCATAGGTCTCGAGGGCACATCAACTCACGCTAGCAGCTTCCACAACGCCGAGCCGTTCAGCCAGCCTTCTCTCTTGGGTGGCGCAAACGGCCCAGTGGGCAGCTTCGTCCACACGCAGCCTCCGGCCCTCGTCAAAGCTATCGGGAAGGCCCTGGGCCTCAGCACGAGCACGTACGCCAACATGGTCAACTGGGAGCTCGAGCTCTTCGACGTCCAGCCCGCCACTGTCGGAGGCTTGGAGAAGGAGTTCATCTTCGCCGGCCGCATCGACGACAAGCTCTGCTCCTGGGCCGCCATCCAGGCCTTGATTGAATCGACGCAGAGCGACACAGACAACAGCTCCCTGATCAAAGTCGTCGGGCTCTTCGACGACGAGGAAATCGGCTCGCAGCTCCGCCAAGGCGCGCGCGGCAACTTCTTGCCGGCCACTATCGAACGCGCGGTCGGTTCGCTAGCCGACCACCACCCCACTTCCGATCTCATGGGCCGGACGTACGCCAACTCCTTCCTCGTCTCGTCCGACGTCACCCACGCCGTCAACCCCAACTTCCTCGGCGCCTACCTCGAGAACCACGCGCCGCACCTCAACGTCGGCGTCGTCGTCTCCGCGGACAGCAACGGCCACATGACGACCGACTCCGTCTCCACGGCGCTGTTCAAGCGCTGCGCGGACAAGGTGGGCGCGCAGCTGCAGGTCTTCCAGATCCGCAACGATAGCCGGAGTGGAGGCACCGTTGGGCCGATGTTGAGCTCGATGACGGGCATTCGGGCGGTCGATGCCGGCATTCCGCAGCTGAGCATGCACAGTATCCGGGCGACGACGGGGGCGCTGGACCCCGGGTTGGGGGTGTTGATGTTTGTGGGGTTTCTGAATGGGTTTGAGCAGGTGGACAAGGAGTTTGTGGAGTAGGTGTGGTGTTCGGGGAAGGGATTTTGGTAGCTCTGGAGCTGACAGCAGCTGACAAGCAGGAGATTGGCAGCAGGACGGCGTACCGGCGACGCTTACGGGTGAGCTATTCAGTACGATAACATATCGTAGGCCGTGCGCGGTGGCGTACTCATCTACGGATTATTGACGTAGGCCGTGCGCTCTTGGGAGTCGGAGTGAATGTTGCTCCGGCGCTAGCGCTACGCTTTAAGTTAGCGCGTCTATCTCGTAATCGACTTGGTAAATATAGTTTAACGCTTAAAATCGTACAAACTAGCGCTAAGCTAGCTATAGATCCGGTCCTATTAATAATAATCTACTACTACTAGAGGTAGTTAAGTTAGATACTATTATTATAGGCTATACTACTATAGGAGGCCTATAATAAGGCACTCTATACTACAATCTAGTAGTATATACGTACGCTAGAGGCTCGCTACTTATTTAGAGTAAATATCTTTACTTAGAATCTCTATAACCTTAAAGACAAGACTATATAGAGGCTTTATCGCTTTACTAAAGGTTAGCTAGAGCGGATTACCTTATAGCTATTTAGTACTAATATAGTTAGATTGTTAGACTATAAGTATAATACTATTAAGGCTATATTCTTAGTATAGTAGCGTCTTACCTTTACTAACTATTAGTATAACTAGTATATTACGCTTAGTAAGAGTCTTGCTTAGTACTCTAAGATCTTTAATAGAGCGTACTACCTACTCGGTTAGAGGTAAAAGGATAATATTAACTAGTAGCTAGGTTAAACCTACGAGAAAGTTAGCTACTATAGCTAGATAATTAGTAACTATAGCTTTAGTAAAGGTAAGGTTTAGAGTATAATTAATAGCGTATTTTAAGGCTTCTATGCGCTAGTAGATAATAAGCTATAGAAGCTTACCTTTAGCTCGTACTATAATAATAATAGTCTTAAGTACTAGGTAATATATACGCTAGATAGCCTACTTGTCTATATATTAAAGCTATTCTATAGTCTAGTAAATAACTAGAGTATTCTTTAATCCTCTAGTATCTAAGTACGCTTAGAGTAGCTATTTAATAGCTAGTAAAAGCTATATATACTTAGTAATAACTACTATTATAATACCTATACTATACTCGTACTATTTAGCAATATATAAGGCTTCTAATAGGTATAATAGAATAAGCTAGCGTTTAATATAGGCCTATTATTAATCCGGATTAGCGTTAAGTAGACCTTTAGTAAGATGGAGACCTTTTAGCTATATAACTACTTCGAGTATAATATATAGTCTAGTAGCTAGTCTATTGCTCTCTTCTAGTAGGTATTTACTCTATTATATAACGTACTAATCTATATAAGGTAAGAGGATACTAGCTATAATTATATACTAGATATTATTAGTAATAGATTTATATATAGAGCGCTATCTATAGAGGTATACTTAAGTTCTCTAAATCTTAATAGTAGCGAAGATAAGAGGGATAGAGGTAATAGCAATCTATTAATATAGGTATAGAGAGCTTAGATTAGTAGTAGTAGTATTTATTCTAATAGTTTAGTAGTTTAGTAGATAGATAAAGTCTATATTACTAGCTTAACTTTTATAGAGGTATTATTAATAATAGTAGAGTTATCCGAGTTAATTACTATTAAGACTCTTAGTAGGAGAATATTACTATTTTATTAGATAGAGTAAGAGCGTCTTATACTAAGTATATATATAGACATTTTTAGTATAGCTATACTATAAATTTATATAGAGGTATACTAAAAACTTATATTTACCTACTACCTATATAAATACTCTTTCTATTACTACCCTCTTATCCTTTTTAATAATAGCTTACCTCCGCTTACTAGTCGTAATCTCGTTTATTGCTAAACTATAATATTGATACCGACTAATCTATTACAATCTATTAACTCTATTACTACTAGCCCTCCTTTAGCTACTATAGTATACTTAGACTTAGGATATTACTCTAGCCTTACTTATACTTTTAAGTACGCTTAGTAGCCTTCTACTCTATACGATTAAGCCTATTGCTTAGTTACTTAATAGTATTATTGTTAGCGTAATTATTAGCCTATAGTCGCTCTATTACGCTAAGTATCTAGTTAAAGATCTTAGTATTAGCTTTATAGCTAGCCTTATACTTCTCTAGTAGGTTAGTAGAAGCCTTAGAGCTCTTACCTTAGAGTAAGGTCTCTATTATATAAGCCTACTTAATACTCTATCTACTCGTTTGGTTTAATAGTAAACCTTCTACTATTACTTCTTTATTACACTAACGCTTAGTAGTTTATTAAGTCTCCTATAGCTTATTACCTACCTACTTATTAAGAAAGCTCTCCTCTGAATTTAACTATTAATCTATCTCTATAGTCGACATTTTACTAGCTCTAGCGTTACTCTTCTTCTTTATATTCTAAGTAAGTAGCTAATCTATGTACTACTACGTTTTAGTACGCTTATAATTGCGACTATAAAGTAGTTTAATCTCCTTACGCTATAAGCTAAACTAGCTAGGTACGCTAGATTTACTAGTAATAATACGCTTTAAGTTAGTAGGTACGTTAAAGCTAAGGCGCTTAGTAATAAGAGATAATAGCTTATAGTAGAATATACTAGGAGTCTTATTTATAAAGGTAAGCTTCTTATTGCTTATTAAGTAAAGTATACTATGCTTTATATTAATCGTCTACCTAGTATATACCCTCCTTATCTTAATCCTACTATTAGTACCTACGTCTATACTCTCTATAACAAAGGCTTAGCTATTATTATTACTACTATTATTAAGGGCCTTACTTCTATTAACCTCTATAGGCGCTACTTACGCTACTAGAGATAGTAAGGTAGATAGAGGTAAGGTAGACGTAGAAGGTACTATAGGTAGAGGAGGTAGTAGTAGTAGAGCCTACTATACTAGCTAACTCTATACTAATTAAGGTAGTAGGTATACTATTAGATAGTAAGCTAATAAGCGTAGTAGAAGTATAGGAGTTAGAGGTTATTACTATAGCCTATATACTAGAGGCTACTACGATCTATAAGATAGTAGTAGGCCTACTAAATAAAGTAGCGCTACTAGTAATAACGAGCTAATATACTATAGAGATTATAAAGATATCGTAAGGAAGTAACTAATACCTTTACTAGTAAGAGGTATTGGATAACTACTATAGTAGGTATATAGAGCTCCGCTATAGCTAGTATTATTATTAATAGTATAATTAAATTAATATTAGTAGCCTTAACTACTATACTACTATACTAGTAGTAATAAGTACTAATTTAGATCTATACTAACTATAGTATATAGTAGTAGCATTTACCTTATAAATAGCCGCGCGAGTAAGTACAAGTAGATAACGCGATAAACTTAATCTAAGTTTACTACTAGCGTTTACTAATCTATATTTATCTAGTCTACTTCCTATTTAAGTAGATAGTACTATAATATCCTTAGCAATATTAGATAACGCTCGGTAGACGAAGTAGACCTAACCTTATCTCGCAAAGGGCTTAGCTGCCGCTTAGCGCAGCCACCGAGCATTCACCTATACCATATCCGACGATGTTGGCTGCGCACGGACTACGAAAATGGTGGAGTGACGGTGACGCCGAACGGATTGCGAAAGTTGGACATCTTGCATCAGTGTTGGCCTCTTCGGTCAGCATCGACTGCCCTTGAGCCTTGATCCCAGCACCACGGTCAGGCGATAAGGACTCCAAGCCCCGTTCACGCCCAGGTAAGGAAACCTTCTCTCCTCTTTGCTCTACATCACACTCTGCGCTTCCCACGCTCATTCATATCATTGTAATGCCTACCACGGCTGGAACCAAGACGCCCGACAAGCCCGCCGCGAAAACCTTGACTCCGGCGCAGACTGCGAAGCCATATGGCACTGCCGCCAAGACTGCAGCGTCCCGGACGGCCGCCAAGCCAGCAGAAAGCGCGCCAGAGCCCGAAGCTGCCAAAGACGATGTAACCAAGGCGATTGAGAAGCTGGAGTTCCGAGTCAAGGCGGTGTATGTTGAGAGTAGCTTAGCTATTGGCCATGTCATCGGATCGCTGATGGCACGCAGTAACGCCAACAACATCGCCCGCGTCGCCAACAGCAAACTCGCCACCAGCGACGAGAAGCTGTACCCTCTGCTCTCCCTCAAGACCGGCAAGCCCGTGGAGAAGTTCCCACTCACGTCCGCCGGGATTCCGAAACTGAGCTGTGAGTCGTCTGCCCTTTTCGTAGTTTGGGCAGTACTAGAATGAGACGTTGACCGTGTACAGTAACTCTCGTCGACGCCATGCTGAACGCCCTCGACGCGGACCGCACAGGCAACGAAGAGGCGAAGCGGGAGAGGCTTAGGGTGCAGATTGGCTTGGGGCCGAAACCCGCATGAGTCGTGAATCGGCTCGAAGGCGCTCGTGGGCAGGTCGAGACATAGTCGGTGATGGCCGACATATTGTGTACCAGTACATGTCAAAGAAAACCTTAACAGCTTATGAGGTTCTGACAACGGCGCGTCTGGCGTCTTTATACTTGCTTAACAACGGATCGACAGTCGGATGTGAATCGTCTCACCTCTCTTCGGGGGCTTCGACATATGTCAATGACGCGGCGCACGGCAGCACGAGCGTTCACTGTATACATGAAACAGCTTTGAAAGCAGGGAGACCGTTACGTATCGTCTGCCGTGAAGAGGGTATAGAGAGCGCATGTAACAATTCTCCAGTGCTGTGGTCGACTCGATTCGATGGCAGCCTGCACTGCGGAGCCGCAAAGTCATCCATACCCAGCCAAGACAATGCCACAGCATGGTGCCCTAGCCTTGCTCCGATACAATGACCATGACAACCTGCTATGGTCGGCCGGCAGAGTGAGAGAGAGGCAGAGGTCTGTCATGCTGCTGTGCTCCCACAAGCCGAAGGAAAGGAGTGGCCACCGGAAACCCCTGCGGCCGTTGGCATCAGGGCCTGGTGATGGAGATCGAGCGACCATGCAATGCACGGAGTAGGTACAGACGACCGCCGGCTTCGATTTAGAGGGTTATCTGGCGAATGCGCTCACGGAAAGGGGGAATGAGCCAATAGGCAGCTGTACTTGGGCGGAGGGGGGGCGGGCAAACGATCATTCTTGCTCGATCCTGGTGGTTCGTTTGGCCCCCAGGAGCTATCTATCCATACCGATGCCTCAGTCCCTCCCATCAGCAAGACCCTTCATCCTCAACCTCTCCAACCCCCTAACCTCCTCCCAATGCTCCTTCGCCCACTCACTAACCCTCCCCGCTTCCTTCAACCCATACACCACCGCACCCCCTCCACCTCCATCAGCCTCGCCGTCACCAACGCACCCCCCTTGCCCGCCGCTCTCCCCCGCCGCCGCCACCCCATCAACCTCCACGAGCCGCCACAGCTCACTCTGCGCATCCGTCCGCGCCCTTTCCAGAATCTCAAGGCGCAGCCGGCCATCTGGTTGCCCTTGCTCGCCAATCCCGACGTGCCGCCGAAACGCCCGCACGATCTCCGTCAGGTTCTTGTTCGTCTTCCCGCTGTGCAGCGCGAGGATTGGCTTGAGCAGTTGCGCCGCAATGGCACTGCGAACATTCCGCACGAGCGCCGTGTGCATCGTCTCGAACTCGTGCTGTTTGGCGAAGAAGTGGATGGCGTCTGCTACAAGCTCGGCGCGCTTAGCGGCAAGTCTCGCGCGAGAAGCAGCGGCCCTGAGAGCAAGGCCCTCCGTCGTCGCTTTGTCGGGAGGGCTTCCGGTGGCGGAGCCGGGCGGAGCAGGGTGGCCGTTCGGCAACAGATGTGCCTGTGCCGGCAACCACTCGTTGAAGAAGCGGGAGAAGACCGTGCGCTTCTGCTCGCGGTTCCGCTCGCTCGAATTCTCCCGCTTGAGCTTGATCGCGTCCCATGAGAGCAACCTGCACTCGCCGAGCCAAGCGTACAACCCCTCCAGCGTCTGGAAACCCGCTTCGTAGTAGACCTCCGGGCGCAGACCCAGGAACTGCATGACCTGCGCCGGGTCATGCGATAACAAGATCCTCCCATCTTGGTCCGCCACGTTGACCGGGTAAGGAAGCCGTTTAGCATCGTCCAGCTCCTCCATGCGCAGCCAGAGGCCGCGATCACTGACCGTGAAGCCGAGGTTGTGCACAATGTAGCCCAACAGACCGCCCATGTCTCCATATGAGGCGTAGAAGGTATGCCATTCGAACAGCTGGGTGGGCACGGTCTCGATGTCCATCTGCGCGTACTCCTCCTCCGAGACCTCCGCTGAGACCTTGAGCTTGCGGGGGCCAGTGACGTGGACTTGTTTGTAGACGACTGCTGGGTTGGCGCTGCGCGAGCCATCCTTTGGGACCGCAAGAGTGCATGTCTGGGGGTCGGGGCAGAGGATGGCCACGGCGCCGAGATGGTTCGCGAGGTCTGTGAAATTGATGCGGTCGTCGTGGGCGATCATGAAGTCCATGTCGCCGTAGTCCGTCTTCTCCGGGGCTTCTGTTAAACTGGCCAGATGGGTGTTGGGAGGGAGGTAGCTTCGCAAGCGCGCAGTATAAGTCTCCTTCAACTTGAAGTAGACATCGGGACTCATGCGTGGTGTGCTCAACGTCGGCTGGCCCTCTGCTGAAGCTTGGGAGAATGCTCCGCCTCCCATGATTGATGATTGGCCCGGTGGATGTTGGCGGAGTGGTGAAGGTCCCCAGAAACAGTGAGTTGCAATTCTAAGCAGCTGGCGGTATTGTACCGCAGCACGGGAATGTTCAAGTCTCACGGGAGATTTCGGCGTTGTCTAGGTGTTTCCGGAAGACGCAAGTTGCAAACGAGGTGCGGCGCTTTGACGTAGCTGCGTTTGCTGGTCTGTCACACAGAAAGGGCTAGTCCTGAGCTTGTCTGTGGTATTGTCCAGGTTCAAAGCTTAAAAAGTTGTTGCCTGCCTGCGTCCACAGCTCCTCTCGTGCTCGAAGCGTCGGCCTCCTAGTGACTGGATGCCCACGTTTGCCACGCGGTTCCTATGGCAAGTCCGTCTTCCAGGACTTTCGGCCCGTGGTGTGTCAGATTTTGTTAATCTGAAGTGGTGATGCAGAGCGCTCTACCGCTCGAACGTGCCCGTTAGGTTGAGACCGTGATGCCTGTTCCCCGAGAGTGCCAGTGCATACAGACGATCGCCCAACTACCGTGGAACACAAACGCGGAAGTAGAGGGAAGCACAATATGGAGAGTTGGACGATTCAAGAATAGACGTGTAACGATGAAGGCGCGCAAGCAAACGCAAGGAGAAATCAGACTGTGAATCACCATGCATGACTGGAAGCTTGAGCGCGAGCTGCTGCGCGTTTACGTTCAGAGGACCAGTGCGCCTGCGAGACCCCCTGTTGGCGTAAGTAAGTGGTCATATACATCGGGATGCTCATCTTAGCGTAGACAACTCAGTACTGTCGACAACGTCCTGTCTTGGTATGGTGTATGATGGCCCATGGGGTGGAGGAGTTGGAGGCGTCAAGGCAGAAAATCAATAATAGTGGCCTTGTCTCTAAAATAACCCTTTGCGGCATAAATCTACTAAGATTAGTAAAGGGGAGGAAGTAGTATAAGTAGTATATACTATTTAGGTAGATTATAGCGATAACCTATAAGGATATATAATCTAGGTTTTATAGATTATATAAGCTAGATATTTACTATACCTATATATATATATAGTAAGGCCTACTACTACTATAGTATATTGCTACTAAGGTAGTACAGATGCTAGCCTAGCGACCGTACTAGGCGCTCGCTCCGAGCAAAACTAGCTATAAGAAGCTCTCTAATCCTTATAGAGCTTCCTACTTTATAAAAGTCGTTCAGTCTATAGTAGGATCTAGTCTAGCTATAGTACTACCTTAGTAGTAACACACTATATATAGCGAAATAGAAGCGTACTATAGATATATAGAATAGTACCTATATTATATAAATATAGATTATAGTAACTATCTAGCCTATATAATTAATAAACTTGGACTATATAACCTTATAGGTTATTACTATAATCTACCTTATAATTGCACAATCCAGTGAATAACCGGATTGTTTTAAGCGCCGTCGGTATATGGAATAGTATTGCAAATTGTAACCACAATCCGTTCTAGGTAAATAAAGCCTAAGGTTATAACATTGTTCTACCCGCCTGCCTTCCTTGCCTGTCCTTCCCGGCTGTCGCCCTCTCCCCGCCTGCTCTGCTCTTCTCTTCCCCGCCTGTCCTGACGCCTCCGTGCCAGTCGACCTGGCGACCATAGGCTAAGCCGCTTCAACGACAATCGCAGCCCGCCCCATGCGCAACCAGCCTAGTCATGGGGATGAAAAAGGGCTGCTTCGCGCAGTCGGCACCGCAGGCAGAGTCATTCACTCGCCTATCAAGTATCAAGGAAGTACCTAGGTTATCTATCATACGCTAGAGCTGCGTTCCATCCACGAAAACCCCCTCGGACCGCCATGGGCATCCCGCACATCATACATATCCTCTTCCCAGCCCGGCTAGAAATCAACGTCTCCATACATCCTGTCGCCGGCAGCTTTCTCCGCCTCGCATTACATGCCACCACCAGCCAGCTCTAAGCTAACAAGGAACCCGCAAAGTTCGCCAACATCGATTTGACCTCCGCCCCCAACCGAACGCTCACAGACCTTGGCCTGCTCCACTTCGATCGCCTCGAAGTCATGAACACGACGGCCCCAACTGACCGCGGCTTCCTCGCCCCGGGGACCTTCAACTGCGCCCCTTTCCCGGCCGAACGCTCTGCACAGCTTTCCGAGCTCCTTCCGCTCGTCGTCCGTCATCCGAACCAACACCACAGCCCTAGCGGCCGCCAATCTGACCGGCTTCTTCGACATCATCAGCTTCGTCTGGAAACCCCTCGGCCCCGCGCCGCCGTGGACGTATAATAGCATGCGCGTTTGGCGGGTCGAGGAGGAGGGCGGGGTTGCCGCCGAGGTTTGTCGATAGCTTGATCACTACATGGCAGGAGGCGTCCGGGTTTCTGGATCCGGAGACTGTCGTGCCGGGTGAGCATGTGCCGGGCTGGGGCTTCGGAGCAAACTGGATCGAGATCGAGGCTAGGGCGAAGGGGAACAGGCCTTGGGAGTTTTGCCTGGATGACTTGGTTTTGCGTTTTTACGAGGAGGATTTGCAATAGGTCGCTTGCGTGGCAACTAACTCCTTCCTATGCAACACAGCGGCCAATGAGTGGCGTGAGCCCTCAGTCTCTACTGCCTAGCAAGCCCTCCCCCCGCGCGGCGCCGCCTCTTTTGTTCGACCATGCATGCATTCAGATATTGCACACTTCTTGCCCCCGGATGGATCGTGACGTTGATTTGCACAGGCGCCCCTGGCACTTCTAGAGCAAAACGAGACCCTGTTTGATGGCAGCCTGCTGCCCTTCTGGTGGGCAAAGTAAGTAGTGCCATTGCACGAAACAGCGACGGGATGAGAGATGAGAGATGAGAGACAGAGATTGGTCACGGATGGCTGGGGCGGTAAAAGAACGATTGATTTATTGGTACCGTGGTGCGCAGTCGTCACAGACTCGCACACGAGACTCTACGCACCTACATCCTTTTCTTACACACGACTGTTCTCCCGTTGCAATCGTCCATACAAGCTTCCCAGTGGGCCCCCCCTCGCGGCATTAATCATGCCTTGCATCATC
This sequence comes from Oleoguttula mirabilis, assembly GCA_035135055.1. Classification (NCBI taxonomy): domain Eukaryota; kingdom Fungi; phylum Ascomycota; class Dothideomycetes; order Mycosphaerellales; family Teratosphaeriaceae; genus Oleoguttula; species Oleoguttula mirabilis. The sequence continues at coordinate 321,813 of JAVFHQ010000026.1, read as the reverse complement.
ATACATCGATCGTACATTCAAAACCCGGTACTGGAAGCATCTCCCATTGCCCATCCTGCCCGTCTTGCCCGAAAGAAACCTGTGAAAAAAACACGCCGTGCGCCATGCCATGCCACACCACACCATGCCACACTAAGCCACGCTATGCAACAAAACCAGAAAACTCCCAACGCTATGCCAAAACGCCCCAGAGCGGCGAGAGGCAACAAACAAACACGAATCGCCCCGAATGAGCGGGGAAACCCGCACAAAACACAAGCAGAAGACCAAACCAGGTTCTTCCTAGTCGCCCCCGAAGAAATCGCTCAACGTATCCGCCCACCCCCCACCACCACCATCTCCTCCTCCCCCGCTGTCCGCACCGGGCGGCGGGCCCCCATCCCCACCGCCACCGCCACCGCCCCAATCATCACCACCATCCTCATCGCCCAACCAGCTCTCCTGCCCATCTCCCCGCTGCCCTGGCTGCCCTTGCTGCTGCTGCTGCCCGAACTGATTATCCGGATCGAAAATCGGCTCGCCGTCGTCAGTGGTCATGGGACTCGCATCGTCGTATTGCTGTGCTCCTCCTCCTGTGCCTGGGCCCGCAACCCCAGCGGTACCATCCCCCGCCGCATCACTACCTTCCCCGCCTCGCGACCCATAAGCGCCCCGCTGCATCGCCTCATACCCCGCCATCGTCCCCGCGCCCGCCATACCGCCCTCCATCGCCCCCGTAGTACCCGCTCCCGCGCCGCCGACCCCCCTACTAGCAGCTCCAACAGCGCCTTCAACGGCTGTCCCCGCTTCCGCAGCCCCGGCGCCCGCCCCAGCAGCGCCAGCAGCCCCACCCTCCGCCGCCGCCGCCCCACCGCCCATAGGCCAGAACATCATGGGCATGAACCCCCCGCCCACCCCACCGCCCGCCGCGCCCGAGTGCCGCGAGAAGTAGTCGAAGTCAATGCTCACGGCCGTGGCCAGCATGACCGCGCGCTGATCCAACGTCATGGCCGTCGCATCCCGCTCGTGTCGACTCACTTCCTGGCCGTCGGGAGTCTCGAGCACGGAGGACTGGGCGGCGGCGTCCATGCGCAAAGCGTAGACGCCCGTGTCGGTGAAGAGTTCGCGGGCGAAGCCGCCGAAGTTGCGTGTCACGGAGCCGACGATGGGGCCGGTGGGGGTTTGGGTTGCGGTTGCGGTGGGGCGGAGGGCGAAGGGGGACAGGGCTGCTGTGGTTGCTTGAGCAGCGGGGGGTTGGTTGGCTGCTGCTGCTTCGGTGAGGGCGGTTGTGTTGGTGGTGGTGGTGGTGGTAGGTTGGTCGCCAGACTCGCTGATGCTCTGCTGGTCGTCCGAAGCAGCGGGGGCAAGAGGGCGGTAGGTGGCGAGGTTGTATTTCCGTCGCAAGGGCGCCCATTGCTGCTGCGCTTCCCCAATCATGCGCATCCCGTCCAATTTCAGCGGGCTCACTTGCGCCGCGGCAGTTTGATCCCCCACCGAGCTCGCCGAGACACCCTGCAACGCCGTATTACCCTCCGTAGCAACCCCCGCCTCATCATACCCCCCCTCAGGCACCGGGTCATAAATCCGTATCCGACTATTCACCCACGCAAACGGCCGATGGATGCGCAACACCTCGCGCTCCCGCGCGTCAAAGATATACGTCGTGAAACTCCGGTGCGTCTTGAAGAGTTGCCGCGCCATTGTACTCCCTAAGCCGTGGTCCTGCTCGGCGATGTAGCCGAGGGTTTGGCCGTGGGCGGACAGGATGATGTAGCGGTTGGCCTGCTCGAAGCCGAGCAGCACGTTCATCATCTCGAGCTGGCGTTGGATGACGAGGCTGCTGTTGGCGAGGAGGGCGCGGGCGGGGTGGTCGGGGGGCAGGACGGAGGCGGGGTCGAAGGGGATGTGGACGGGGGAGTCGAGGTCGGAGGAGTCGGATTGGGCGAGGGTGGTGGCGAGTTGGGTGTTGCGGCCGGGTTGGGGATCTTGAGAGGTTGCTGGTTGGGATGTATCATGCGGCTGTATCCGATGTGTAGAGGTGTCGTTGGCCTGGTCGTCGCTCTCTGGCTTGCCCGCCCATGGTCGCGCCCGTGGCGGAGGGTGGTGTGCCCATCGTCTCTGCTCTACTCTTCGGACTGCACTACGCACTGTATAATATACATACCTTTCTGCGAGCTGTGCGCTTGCCCTGGGTAGGCGGAGCGACCACCTTGCGACCGACATGCTATCTTTCGTGTCGCAAAGCCACCATTCAGACACAGAGTCACCATCGATGCATCGCGGCTGCAATGCATACTGGCGCCGATGGTAGCGTCTTCGGCCCGACTTCCGCCGGCCTCGGCCCGTTCCTGCCGTTTCCGGCCTCACTTTTCGGGAATACCACATCCGAATGACTCCAGTAAACGATGCAGAAGGAAATCAACTGATCAGGAACCGTTGCACTCGGCCCACGTCTTCACTAAGGTACCTAGGTAGATTGGCCACCACGGTGAAGACAACACACAGGGCACGCGATCTCGAACCGCCATCACATCGATCGACCGCCGCGACGAGGACGGCGGCAATCTCTGCTTAGCTCACCAGGCCAGGCTGTTTCGTCAGGTGCTAAGTCACAGCTGATAGGAAGACGACGCAATCCCCGAAGCAGATCAGTCATTATCTGACGCTGACGCTGGATCTACACATTAAACACTCTATTCAAACGTCCGCGACCGCAAACCCCTCGACGAGGATCCAACCTTTCCGAAAGCGTCTTTCCGATCGATAACTGGTGGCTAGGCGAATCCGGAAGCTGCCTCAAGAAGTCTCCCGGGCTGCTGAAGTCGAGGAAGTCCTCGGCTTGGTCGCGGACATGTCGGAGCACCCAGGGGCAAACGGCCACCCTCCGGAGACCACGCCGAACCCAGATGCAGCCGCCAATGGAACCGCAACGAAACCAGATCCGACCGCGCAAAAGCGACCGCGGCCGCCGAAGAAGAAGGGGCCCAACTACGCCCAAATCCACAGCAAACCCTTACCCCTAATAATCCACCCCCTCCCAGCCTTCCACCCCTCGCACCCCCTCTCCCTACTCTACCTATGCTACACCTACCTCTCCCACCTCCTCTCGCCCCCCACCTCGCACCTCGCACCCGCATCCCACTACACCGGCTACTTCAGCCCCGAGACCCGCAGCGTGCACGTCACGGACCCCGTGCACATCCGCGCGCTGTGGGAGATGGGTTTCTTCGGCAAGGGCAATCTGAGTCGGAGCGAGCCTTCTTGGCTGGAGAGGGAGAGGGCGCGGGTGGAGGCTAGGGTGAGGGGGGGTGGGACGGCGGAGGAGGCTACGGGGAAGAGGCGGGAGGAGAGGAGGATGTTTAAGCTGGAGAGGGCGAGGGCGGAGAGGGAGAGGATTGAGTTGCAGCGGGCTGTGGAGGGGGGGAGGGGGGTGGTTGGGGAGGGCGAGGTTGCGGTGGTGGAGGTGGAGGTGGGTGAGGACGTGAGGCCTACTGTGGGGCGCGAAGAGGTGCAGACTGCGGAGCCTGAGTCGAGTGGGCAAGCGCCAGCTCAAGATGCGATTGACCGTGCGCACCCGCTTGAGAGCACAACACAAGCCGAAGAACGCATGGAAAGGTTGACCATAGACTCCGACCTACTCGACCCCGCGAGCGCGAATACCGACGAAACGCCTCTCCTCCAACCAGCAGCCGTGGCAACCCCACCCACTCCCGCGCCAGCGCCCCGGCTTCCAACCGAGCCGGAAATTTTGGAGGAAACGGTCCCCGACATCCCCAACCAAGAGCACCTCCAACTCACCCTCGAAGAAGCCTTCTTCCTCTCCTACGGCCTGGGCGTACTAGACATCATCAGCCCGGACGACCCCACCCACACCCACCCCACCCGCCAGCCCCCCAACATCCCCAAGCCCAACGACCTCCTAATGCTCTTCACCCGCCACTCCGTCTTCCCGCCCCTCGCCGCCAGCCCACTGGAATCCCCACGACCCCCCGCCCCCCCACCAGCGCCAGACAGCCCCTTCCTCCTCCACTACGCCGTCTACCACCACTTCCGCTCCCTGGGCTGGGTCGTCCGGCCCGGCGTCAAGTTCGCCGTCGACTACCTCCTCTACAACCGCGGGCCCGTCTTCTCGCACGCCGAGTTCGGCGTCCTGGTCCTGCCGGCGTACACGCACGCTTACTGGCGCACGGCGGAAGGGTTGAGGGGGAGGAGTGGGAAGGGGCAGAGGGATTGGTGGTGGCTGCACTGCGTGAATCGGGTGCAGAGTCAGGTGCGCAAGACGCTCGTGCTGTGTTATGTCGATGTGCCGCCGCCTCTCGATGGTCGGGAGAGTGGCGGCGGTGGTGGTGGCGGTGGCGGTAGTGGTGGTGGTAATGGGGAGGTGGAGGGCAATGTGAGCACGTTACTGCGGCGCTACAAGGTCCGGGAGTTTGTGCTCAAGCGCTGGCTAGCGAACCGGAGCCGAGACTGAGTTTGAGTGGAAAGAGAGCTCAAACGCCCGCATTCACTGCGCCCCCGCTCCGCCGCTGTGTGGTCACAGTTTGCATAGGAAAAGAGGAAAGAGGAAAGGTAGTGGGCCCCCAACCGAAAAAGCTTTCCTTTACTATGGCTATTACTAGTATGTGCGTGCGTGCGTGCGTGCCTATCAGGACATCGTCTCCCATCACATCACATCATGCCATCCCTCCCCCTGCGCCGCCCCGACAACCACAAACCGTGCGGAGGTAGCTGTGCCTTCCGCAAAATCGATGCCGGGTCCTCCGCCCGGATCTTCCGCCCCCTCGTCGGAGAGAGAGAGATTTCAGTTCGGAAACGATTCGCTATCAACTGGGCAACACTCCTCGGAACCCAAGGCAGAATCTCCTAGGAAGGCGGGAGCCCAGCCGAGATGGGCGGCCTTGGGCAAATATAACATCGAGCTCGTGCCAGTCTTCTTACTTTCACCTGCACCTTCGCCTTCGTCTTCGCGAAGCGGGTGGCGCGCGGGCCTCGTCAGAGTCGTCGTTCCCGTCCGCCCTCTTCCCATCCGCCCTTTTCCCGTCCGCCCTCTTCCCGTCCGCCCTCCCCCCATCCGCCCTTTTCCCGTCCGCCCTCTTCGTAGACCGACAGTACTCGAACGAACGAGAGGTTAACTATGTATAGTAACTCTCGTCACGCCATGCTCGAGGAGGCGAAGCGGGAGAGCCTCAGGGTGCAGATTGACCCAAGGCCGGGCCGCTTTCGAGTAGGTTGAGGAGCACCAAGTTAGACCACTGTAGGATGTGTACCGGTATAAGTGGACTAAACGTCAACAGCTCACGAGATTCCAAAGAGGGCGTCTGGCTTCTCCCTGTCGCGAAGCAAGGTGTATGGAGTCGAGGTATTTTTGGGTACTCTCGCTTCGAATTCGCCATATGTCGGTGTGGCAGCACAAGCGTTGGTGAAGTATCCAGGGCGCCACGACCGTTCTTATCACACCTGAAAACGATTGGGAGTGGACATAGTATTGCACATCGTGTCATTTCCAACGCAGCATTGAACAGTGTAAGCAAGAACGGTCTGATGATGTTGCCCGACTGACTCTCGGTGTGACCAGAGCCCACAACCGCAGAGTCCATCGAGCAATCCGCGACCAAGCGTCCTCGCACCCTAGCAAACTCCATCCCAGCCTTCGCGACCCATATCCAACCTCAACTTCCCGAACCAATCCTCCAACCTCATCATAGCCATCGTTCTTCGCGGCCCCATACACTCCAGGCACCGCAAGCGTGAATCTAGCATCCGCCTACGACTTGCCCGCAGCAGCGCCCTGGGTGCCCTTGTCCTCCGCCGCGCCCTTCTTGCGATTGCGGCGCTTCGAGCTGCCGTTGGCGTTGCGCTTGCGGGGAGCCTGGCCCTTGTCGACGGTCTGCATCTGGCCGGGAGTCGCGGCACGCTCAGCTTCGATCCTAGCAACCTCCGCATCGCGATCGTACGGATGCAGCCGCAGGTGCAACTCCCTCGTCGCATCCGCGTCCTCGACCGGCGAGTGGAAGCCGCCCGCCTGGATGGACATGCCGAGGTAGGCGTCGGCGAGCGTCGGCAGCGCGACCTGGCCGTACAGGCTCTGCGTGTCCACCACGGTGCTCGTCGCCCAGATGGCCTCCTTCTCGTAGTAGAAAGCGCTCATGTCATGCTTGCCACCATGCACGACCACCGTCCGGCCCTTGACGATCTGCGCCACCCACGCCTCGACCTCGGCGGCGGCCACAGCGCCGTTCCGATACAGCAAATCCTGCGTGACGACGCCGAAGCAGGCAGGCTGCCAGCGCTTCTCGACGCCCTGCTCCCTAGGGTAGAAGGCGTAGACGTCGAGGACGACCTCGCCCTTGCTGTTGAGGATGGCGATCCTGCCGATGCGCTGGCGCTCCTTGGCCTCGCCGGCGATCTTGTACTTTTGGAACTCGATGTCCAGGTAGCACGGCTCGCCGTTGATGAGGAGGTAGAAGCGAGGCGTGCGCTGCGTGGCCCGACACTTGTACGTGGAGCGAGGCGCGGCGTAGTAGGGCGAAGAGGAGTGGAAGGCGGCGCGGTTGGTGGGTTTGAACGACGGAGACATGGTTCCGGCGAGATGGTTGTCTTGAGGGAAGGCGGTGCTAGCTCGGTTGTATCGTTTGTTCTTGGTGGTTGGTCCAGAGGGCTCTTCAGGTATCTTCGGGTGGTAGAAGGTGGTCAAGGTGCGGTGCGGATGCAAAAGGGAAGTGCCTGAGATGCTGCGGGAAGGAAGTAAGATAAAGGCATGCCGAGTCCACTCGAAGGCCAAGCCCCGAGTAGACCTGTGTTTCGTGCTTTGTGTTCTCCACAAAAAGGACGGTTATACTTTGCATTCACTCGACCCAAGCACGCTCGGTCAGCTTTATCGACGCTTGAATGGACGACTCTATGCCTTACCGCAGTATAAGGAACAACACAAAAAGCTTGGCGTCCGTTGCTCTTGGCTCCAACATCTCGCTGTGAATACCATCGTCATTCAAACCAGACGAGCCGTGAACGCCTGGGTGAAAGTGGCCGGAGAATCCAGACGGCTAGGACTCAGGCGCTCGGGAGGAGGGAAGTGGGAAGAAGGAAAGGCGCGAGAAGCTGTATCAGAGGAAAGAAAGTAGACGTATTAGGCAGCAAGCGGAAGGAAGATCAGAGGTCGATGTAAAGACTCCAGCGTTACTGTCTTCTATCAGCAAGCACACTGCAGCAAGACATGCCCGTCACAGCAAGCCACCGACAACAAAGGAAGACAGGGTGCAGCCAACAACAATGCTGCTGGGACTTGCCCACGGCTCCTCTACAACCATACCCGCAGGCCTAGCAAGGCGTCCCCCCATCCCTACAAGTTATTGTCCCGCTTGAACTTATCCCACGCCTCATTCAGCGTACTGAACACCGCCGCGCTCACCATCCGCTGCTCCGTCGTGGCATCCTGCGGTATCTATCCCCAAAAATCGCAAGTCAGCACTTTGACTCACTCCTCACGAAACATACATACCCCCTGCAATCCCCCCTCCAGGACATCGAAGAGCAATACACAGCATACAGCTCGGGGGGGGGGGGCATGGTTTACCATGTGCATGTGAGACGGAACCAAAGACGTACCTTGTCCGGATGCACCTTCCCAATCGCCCGCATATAAACAATCTTCACCCTCCCCGCCACCACCAGATCGCTCATCCCCACTTTCTTCCACCCGGCGCCCGCCCACAGCACCCCGTCCAGCGACTGCAACAGCGCTCGCAAGTTATCCGCTTTCCCACCTTTCCACGCCGTCAGCTTGGCGTCGACCTGGTCCGTGAGCGCGAATTTCTCGTCGTCCGCTCTGTCCGCCGCGGCATTGGCCGCTCGGAGCCGTAACACCGCTTCGGCCGAGACCGGGGTGGAGAGGGTAGGGCGCTGCAGATTGTTGCCCAGGGACTTGGCGGGGGCTGGTTTGCGAGGGGCGGGGCCGGTACTGCGCACAGGCGCCGCCGATGGGGTCTTTGCGGCAACGGGAGCAGCGGCTTTCTCACACCTATCGCGCCCGCGCAGACTCACGGCGCCGCCCACACCAGCTCCGATTGCCTGCCGCCAGACGGACGCAGCATCGCGCCACTTCTCCAGATGCTCCAGCGCCTCGGCCTTCCTCATCAAGGCCTTGCCGTAGAATTCGCGCATATCCTTCGCGCCCTCCCCGGCACCAAGGTCAATGCTCTCTCCAGCACCCTGGCTGACACCGATGAGCTCGAGCGCACGGTCGGCATCCGAGACTGCGGTCTTGGCATCGCCAGTCTTGAGAGCGGTGAGGGAGCGGTTGCTCAGCACGATTATCATGAGTGGATGCGTGGCCGGTAAGGGTACCAGTGCGGCTGTGTAGGCATCATGAGCAGCAGCGTAGTCGCCGCGCTTGAATGCTTCGCCGCCTGATTTGCGGTGTCGGGCTGACGTCGACAGGGCGGCCGGAGAGACAGATGGTATGTTGCGCGGTGGTGCTTTGGGTCTTGCCGGGGCTGGTGAAGGTCGAGACACAGGCGTTGCTTGCGCGGTCCTCGCTGGCAACGGAGAACGGGCAGGTGCTGGTACGGTTGCTGGCTTTGCAGGAGGCGCCGAGCTGAACAGGTCCACCACCTCCGGCTCAGGCTGCGGCTCAGGTTTGGGAGTCGGCCGTTTCCGCCTAGCGGGACTAACGTAGGCTTGTGCGGTCTGATCCTCCACTTCCTGTCGGCTGAGCTTGGTCGCAGGTCGCTTGTCCTGCGCCAGTGGCCGCTGTTGCTGCATGAACGTAGGCTGCGATGACGGTAGCGGGTCCATCGGCGAGCGCCCTCTTGCTGGCGACTCGACAGGCCGTTCAGCCGCAGCAGGGCGGGCGGGCTTAGCTGGACGAGACTCACGCGGCATGTCGAGCATAGCTGCTTCGTCCGTGACATCAATAGCAGGTCGCACCGGCGCTCGAGGCGCAGGCCGCTCTTCCGGTCGTCTCTGACTACTCGCTCGGCTCGACTCCGCGCTCGGCTCTTGCATCCACCGCGGCTGACCAGGATCCCTCTCAGCCTGGAAGTCGGCCATCGTCTTCGCCATCTGCTTCTGGCTAGCCTTCCATAGCGAACCCGCGCCCTTGAACAGCTTGCTGCTAAGCTCCTGCGCTACCTGAGTAGGGTCTTTCTCGCCATTCGCCGGCGATCTGCTGTCCTGGCGTCTAGTGCCTGGGGCTGTCCGCCCTTCCTGGCGCGTCCATGCTGGCGTCTCATCCTGACCAGCACGCTGTCTGCGCGGTGGGCTGGTGCTTCCTGCTACGGGACTTTGTCGTCGTGTCTGCGCCTGTCCTCGCGCCTTCCGTTGCGCCTTCTGTTTCGACTCTTCATGCGCTTGCTGCAACAGCCACCCCACCGCACCCTGCACATCACCTCCATTCTCTGCCAAAGCAATCTTGGCCGTGTCTGCGGGGAATCCCATCTCCACCAGCTCAGCCAATGCTCGATCCTCTGGCTCATCGACCGTCTCCCCGTTGACCGCTGAAGCCTGCATCTGCTCAAACACCGCCTCGGCCTCCTCTGCCGCTCGCGAAGGTGCCTTCTGCGGTGGGCGCTCCGTCACAGGCCGGGCCAGGTCACCCAGTATATCGTCGTCCTCGTCGCCCATTTGCTGCGTGGCAGGTGCCACAACATGGCCATTACCCTGCTTCGGTGCAGCTCCGAGCCCAAATGGGTCATCATCCTCCTCAAACCCTCCCATCCCAGCACTCACACTCACACCCTGCCCACCCAGCGCAACGGCCGGCGTACTCCTCCCACTCACGCCGGTAGAAGCGGGCGGCGGATACCAGCTCGACTTGTCCACTTTCACGTCCTTGTTGAATGCCGCCAAGATGTCGTCCTCATCCTCCTGCATCGTGGGCGCACCCGGAGACGGCCCTCTCACCTCCGGCGTCCCTCTCCCACTGCCCAACGTGTCCCATAGCTGTGCATGCTGCTCCGCCTGTTTCCGCTTCTCTTCCTGCAGCTGCCGCTGCCGCTCCTGGATCGAGAGGTTGCTGCCGGCCTTTTGCGACTTTAGCGACAGAATGCTGCCGAACGCGTCGCTTGTGGGCTTGGAGGCGCCATTGACAGTGCTGGAGGGTCTACTGCCTGGCGGGGGGGAAATTATCCCGGAAGCTGTCGGCTGTGGACTGGCTCGGAAGCTGCTGTAACTGGATCCCACGCTGGACGGGTGCAGAGGAACGGGAGTGGTGGTGGTGCTAGGCTTCGACGGCGCTTTCCACTCCAAATCCAGTAGGTCATCCATTCTGATATGGCTATAGGGACAAATGGCGGTCACCGCAGGATCATGGCTACCGGGAACATGCTGCTATGAGTGTGTGTTGGTGCAAACACACCAGTCGCAACCTGGAACATGTGACATGTATCGGTGCAGGGCTAGGGTTGTCTCAATTTGGTTTACGGGGGTCCACAAATACAATCACCCCTCATCAGGGCGATACGATACGATAGGTACCTGCAGGTGGCACCTAGGGTAAAGGTGTTGGCCGATGGGCCAAGGGTGGCGGTTGGCCATGCACACATACTCTGTTTACATCGCGTCTAATATAGACAAGCTGTACAATCATATGAAGAGCCACCAGTGTACGGTGTTGTGCGTCGGGATGTTCTTGGAAAAGGACTAAGGACGAGAGGGAGGGACCGGTGGGGTCTCGTCGGTCAGAGTTTGTTGCGGCGGCGGCGGGAGCGCCCAGAATGCCTCAGGTTCTTCCGATAGTCACCCATACCATGTCATTGCCGGTTGTGTAATTTCATGAGCAGTTCCACCGGCCCGATGTGAGTTATTATTTGTAGGGCAGTGGTCGCGCGAGGATTTGATGATTCTGCGAACGCCACCGGAAACGGCGTTTGCTCGTTCAGCAGTCAGTCCTGTGGCCGCATCGTTTCAGCCTCACAGGCAACCACAACCACAAGGTAAGTATGACCTGGGCAGCCTTCCGTTCTTCTCTGCTGCGTTCTCTCCTCTTGACATCCGATCCTTGAGGCGCTCCTCTTCCTACCATCGCATATCAACGATGGTGACTACCCGCAGTCAGACCGCCCAGGACCGCGAGACTATCGCCGAGGCCAATGAGCCAGGCCAAGCAGCTCTAGCAGACGAGAACCATGGCTCCAATGGCGTACGCCTCCGCCAAACAACGAGTACTCAATTCATCACCAACGATACGACATGGCGTCACCAGCCCACGAAGCCCGACGAGCCGCCACGCTTCACGATCGACCTTTCACTGCCGCCAGAGCAGCGCTACCTCGAAATATGCACGGCATTGAAGAGCGAGATCACAGGCTTGACCACGCTCTTTGATGAGGTCGTGGGTGGCATGGTACCCTTCCTACCGCTGAAGTGGCTGCACTTCTTCTGCCGAATGCTCCTCCGAGCAGTCTACAACAGGGAAGAAAATGCGGAGCTTCAGGGCATAAGCAAGGCAACCGGCGTGTCGCTCTACCTGCTCGTCTGCTTCAACGTGCTGTTGGACTTGTTTATGGGCTGCTCGAGCGGCGGCGCCTCCATACGCGATGAGGACGGCGGGTCGAAGATGGTGCATTTCCGCACCCTAGATTGGGATATGCCTGCTCTGCGGCGCGTCATTGTCCATCTCGATTTCATCATGCAACCCGGAGCGCCTGTAGTCGCGAGCAGCATCACCTACGCTGGCTTCGTGGGCGTATTGACAGGTGTACGGAAGGGCTTCAGCGTTTCGCTCAACTTCCGGCCTTGCCACAATGACGCTGGCAAGTTCTCGTCGGATGCGAAGTACGCTTGGCATCTACTGCTGGTGTTGCTTGGCTGGCGGCCCAGTATCGCCAGTACACTGAGGAGCTATTTGCTACCCCACCATGGGACGATTGGTCGGCAGGCCTTGTCAGCGCCATTAGATAGAAATTCGATGTCGCCGACAGGCGTTACGAGCTACTCGGACGTCGTGCAACGGTTTACTGGCAGTTGCCAGGCTGGCGGCAAGCAACCTCGGATCTTCGTGAGTACAGCATGCTATCTCTGCTTCTGCAGTGGGGACGAGACGATGGTCGTGGAGAAAGACCGCATTACAGCTAAATTCCGTTCAAGTGACGACTTCATCGTCATCACCAATAACGACGAGACCGACCCAGTAGAGACAGACGCGACGCCATCGGAAGCGGAGTCTCCCTTCGCGACAGCTCTCGCGGAAATCGTGCATGAGGCCAAGGACCGGCAACAGTGTGCTGAGCACAACTGGAACAACATGAGGGTGGCGAAAGCGGAGGCCGCCGGTCTACGACGTCCCAGCCAAGATGAGCTCAAGGCATTGTTGGACGTCGACAATGTCGTAACGCTGGTTCAGAGATACCCTACCACCAACGAGGCGACGCATTTCGCGTGCGTGATGGACCCGAAAGAAGGCACCGTGAGATGGTGTATCAGATGGATGAGGCCCGTGACAGCGAAATGGATTAGGAAGCATCAATAGGAGACTTGGTAGGTTGAATGGTAGCCGTGCTGGCACTCTCGAGTGATTTGCGGCTTATGCTGCAGCACGTCAATTGTCAGCTCGTGGGCAGGTGATTCCTCTTACAAATGTCGACTTGCACCAGTCTGTACAGACTACTGCAAGCAGCCGTATGAGACCTCCTACCGTACCAAAAATGAGTGTACCGGGCCGAAAATTATCATACCTTAGGCTCCGTGACATGGCTCCACATGTATTGGCTTCGAGTCCCTTTGTTGAGGCTTCAGTAGCGACACCAGCACCACACGCTGTTCAAAGGGAAAAGAGTCGGATTGGCCTGCCGGGTGTCAACTCTTCGCCTCGACCTTGCTTAAGTTCCTGCTTACCGGCGTGACCGCCAAAGTGGGAGCTATCTTCCTGGCCAACGTGCTCAGCGTGCACGATATCCCGGTAAGGGAGATCAATGTCACATCGCGCTCGGAAGCCAACAGACAGCGCTTTGAAGCCCACTCGACACCCATCCGGTTAATTCATCTTATGCCGCCCGCGACGGAAGGCCAGATCGCCTTCGCCTCATGGAATATGGCGAAGCGACGGCCACTTCGCTTACCAAAGGGTTCGGGCATTTCTGACAGTGAAGCCGCAGACGGAGAAGAACATCGTAGTACCGATGGGTTCGAAAGCGGAATCGCTCGTTGACTTGAGAGATGCCATCGACCGCGGATGGGGCATCGACACTCCTGTTGAGTTTCTGGGACCTGAAGAGGGGACCGCCGCTTGCGCCAAGGACCACCAAGGAGGTAAGCCGCGAGCATGGTTCGAGGCACGCCCGGCCCTTCTGCAAGGTGTTTGCGATAGTGATGCCATGACGATCGATCCAGCGCTGGAGACGCTACCAGGAGGTAGGCAGGCGCCCTGAGACAGGCGCGGAAGCGGTCGAATGAATAGTCGCTCGGTAGTCACATATGGTCAACAAGACCCGGCGTGGTAACACATTGCATTGCACTGACACTGTAAGCTCGGCCGGAATGACTTCGTTTGGATACCGAGCCTGCATGCAACTGGAGAGACTCTGCGTCACGGGCCATACGTATCCCGCAGTCATCATTACGCCGCCGTATGCACAGACCTTAGGCTAAACAATGCTAGGTCGTTCGTCCTCGTCTAAAGATGCTGGTCATCCACAACATCACATGGCGCAGCCGTTACCAGGTAAACCATCGTTCCTCCCATCCCCGAGCTGCAGAGGCGTCGTGTTACCTGCTGTAAGTAGGTAGAGCAGAGGGCGTGCCGCGAAGCACTCAACTCTTGCGGCTGCTCCGAGAGCCAGCTGACCTGCTGCTTGTTAGTGAACTGATACTGCGCTGGTCGTTGGAGTTAGTGACCGGGCGCAGTTGATGCGCGCGGCCGACCTGGTAACGTCACCGACCCCGTGGGGTATCTGGTCGCATCAGGAGGTATATAGAAAAGGTCGTCAACTGACATCGATATCCGCCTCGCCACACCAGCCAAGTTGGTGTCATTATCCGCCTCTCGCGACGCCCTCTTGAGCGCCTCGTCCCGCGCAGCGTCGCTGGTCCTGCGCACTTCCTCATGGCTCGGCGGCAAACGCTCGTTCTGCAGATCGACCTTGCGAGCATCTTCGAACGAACTGATGGCTTGCTTGATACCCTCAGAACCCAGCATGAGCGTGCCGGCCGGTAGTCTGCCGCCTGAGGCGGTCTTGAGCTCCGTGACGCGCTCGGACTCCTCGCGCAGCACTTGGAAGACGCGGGACAGCCGACCGATGGCCAGGATCTTGTTCTTGATGGCACGGCGCTTGAACTCGATGCTGTCGGGGTCCATGTTCGTCGGGGTCTGGCCAACAGGAAGAGGCGGTGAAGCCGGGCCAGTGGATGATGGCGTCTCCTCCTCAAGTTCCTCCTTGCTGCAGGTGTTGAGGATGGCGATGAGCATGTCGGTGATCTTCTCGCCAACGAATGGCAGGGACCAGGTGAAGACGTCCATGAAGTTCGGTAGCCAGTAGGGATGCGGTGTGCAGTTGAACTGGCGGATGTTCATCACGTTGTTCTCGTACTTGAGTACTGCGGCCTTGTTGTTGTATACGTCCAGGTAGTTGGGTGCCGAGAAGATGGTCATGACCGACGGGAAGCCAGTTGTCCGCGTCTTTCTGTACATCCTGTAGCCCGCATCTTGCGCTTCGTGCGCTCGGATGATGGAAAGCAGGTTGTTCTTCTCCAGAAATGCGCAAGCGGCTGGGTACGAGAAGAAGTACGAGCACCCTCGCACGTGGTTGTGTACGAAGTATTCTTGCGTCTTCTCCTGGCCAAACTCCTCGAGCGGATCAGCCCAGAGAATGTCACACATCAAGCCATGGGTGGGCGGCTCCCTGAACCGATCCAGCGCCTTCAGGTCGTCGAGAGTGTGTAGCTCAGGCGACAGACCGCCGTGAATGCACAGGAACTGCTTGTTCATGACCGCGGCCAATGGCAGACAGCAGAACGCTTCCATGCACGCCTCGTAGACCCTCTCGCTGTACTTGTGCTTGCACTCCAGCTTGAACGTGAAGTAATCTGTGAGGTGGCGACACTCATGGTTGCCTCGCAGCAACCACAGGGTGTTCGGGTACCACATCTTCAGCGCCCACAGATATAGCACGCACTCGATCGAGAAGTACCCGCGGTCCACATAGTCGCCCAGAAAGAGGTATCGCGTCTCTGCCGGGTCGCCACCAACCTCGAACAGCTTCATGAGGTCGAAGTACTGGCCGTGAATGTCGCCGCACACTGTTATCGGGGCGTCCATCTCCAGCAAGTTGGGCTCTGCGCGCAGTACGGCAGCACCTCCGTTGATGATCCATAATGCTTGCTCTTCCGTGAGGCGACCTTCCCGGTACAGATGCTGCTTGAGGAACTGGAGGTTGGGCTTCGATCGGTCAGTGGGCGAGACGATCTGTTCTTCGGTGGGAGTGTTGAAGGCCGGCGCCTGGACGTCTGGAAGGCGGCACAGTCAGCTCGAGTCTCCACCACCGGTGGCGGAGCACCCCTCTGCTGGAATAACGGTATGGATGGTGGCATACCCTTGCAGACTCGCTCTTGCGTGCTCACAGTCGATCCATCCTCCATAGTATGAAGGGTGAAGTCGATCTCCGGCAGCTGCTTCTTGTTCTGGATTGCTCGCGCTGCAGTCTCAGCGAACTGATTCTGGTCGACCGCTTGGCCGTCCATCGTTGCGGTCGTCGTTCTCTTGACCCAGCACTCTGGTATGCGTTTGCTGTGTTCAGGTGGTGCTTCTCTACTCTTCGAAACTCAATTGCGGTCAGTGGCTGTGTTGGTCGCGCGAGCTGAAGTTTGCGGCTGTACTGTGGAGAAGGTGGTGACGGTGAAGGGTTCGGTGTCGGTGAGCAGGGCAGCAATGAATGCTCGATCAGCTGGAGCAATGTATGGGCGTAAGCTGTCACGAGACAATTGACCAAGCTCGTGGTTTCGTGGGCAGCCCCAAGGGTGCACAAGCCTGCCACAAGGCTGAAGAGGGGCGGCGCGAACGACGCCACCGACACAGCGCCGAGGCCGCACACCGAACCGTGAGCTGTCCGGGTCCCTGAGCTCTAGCCTCTGAGGTCTGAGCTCTTCTCTGGACTCTGGGAGGCAGCAGCGATGCGGCGTTTACACTTCCCTCTAGATGCAGAACAAACGCATCGACAGCACTCGCGCACGCGGTCAATACATAGTGGGATGAGGATTTTATACTTCACACGTGCGCTCGAAGTCGAGTCCTGAGCCACGCCCCAAAAGCAGCAAACAACCCATCGTCCTCCTCAAACCTCCCGCAGAACACTAGCATTGCTTCCACCCACTCCCTCTCGCTGACGCCTGTAGCCCGCAACACCTTAGCCATGTCGACGGGACAGAGAAAAGGCGGCTGTCTAGCATCCTCGCTCAAGCCAGCTGTGCCCTGCATTATGCAAGCATAATAGACGCAGTGATCAATACCAAAGCAGTGGCCGAGCTCATGAGAAGCTGTCTTACAGACGCGGCCCAGCCAGAGAGCTGACATTGACACGCTCGTCTCGACGGCCCCGATGGTGGCGCGGTGTGAATTGTAGGCAACTACGGCAGCTCCCATCGGTGTCTCATCTTCGTGATTCTCCTCGTTAGCGGACACGACGTCTTTCATCCTGGACGGTCTGGCCACGCCTCCTTCGTCACAGCATCTGTCCGTGTATGCCCTACAATGCGCGGCAGGCCAAGCATGCTCCCTCTCAACCTGCTGCCTAGTATCCAACAACGGATGGTACCTTGCCGTTGACACCACAGCGACCCGACTCCCACCATATGCCCGCCCGCAGCAGAAGTCGTCATCATCGTCTTCGTACAGGTCATGGTCAACCAGCATTACCAGCGCATACGCGTCCACCGGTAAGATGCTCATGGCGACGTCCAGCAGATCGTTCAGGTTCAGCTGGCCCAGAAACACGCCATCATGCGAAGGTCGAGTGCGAATGCATACAGCGTCCGAGTCTGTCTCGAGACTGATGAAAGGGAGATCATGAGGCCGAATCGGCTTCTTGCGGGCTCGTTTGTCCCATATGTTGAAGCTCAGGGCCGGTGTCTCTAGAAGCTTCACCTCTAACCCGTTGTAGAAGGCTTGAAGATATGCACGTACATCCTGGACTGCCGGGTGTGCAACGCGGTCTTTGATGCCTGCCGGCTGAGCCCAGGAAGTCATACAAGCAACACCCTTGGCAACGCTCGGCGGCGGTACAACGTAGACCGTCCGTCGCTCGCTCATTACTGCATTTCGCTCTTTCTCACGTGTCCACGAGCGCAGGCTTTGTGGCGGATACTTCGGATCACAGGCCAGCTCATCCCCAGGTAGGACCAGAGGTGCTGGGAAAGTCGAGTCGAGTGGCAGCTCGTTAGCAACGCTCTCCGACAGCGACTTTGTGCTACGCGACCTCGCAGGCGTATTGGAGCTGACTGGGACCCGCCCAGAAGGCTGCGTTGCTGCCAACCTCTTTTGAGCGCTCGGTTGGGTATATCCTGCCTCTACTGCATGTCGGGACACGTCAAAGCAGAGTGGTTGATGTGCACAGCCAGCCATCGTAGCGAAAGATCAAATGACCAGGAACGATCAACTTGCCGATTATGTATAGTCTTGGAAAAATGATCCTTGGGCTAGGCAGCCACTGTTTGGGATGGCCTATGCGCTGTTGCCTCGGAGATGATAGCTGTCTCGTGACTTTCTCGGTGATCAGAGCAACAGTGGGAAGGCTATAAAACGAAGGATGGTGCCAAGTCGCACTGGCTTGCTATCTCCAAACGTCAGTTCTCGGGTCACATATAGGACGTACGACCGGATAGACCCGTTGCCTCGCAGTAAGAGCTCAGTAAACACCTGATCGTGCTGAGAGGGCGTTACCATCATGCCATCTGAATTCCACGGCCTTGCCAGTCCTACAATGCTCACTTGATCTTCTCGAGCGCCTCTTGACACGTTTCCACCGCCATGCGAGCCTCCCGCCAGCCCTGCGCGTCTTCCAGACCTACGCTTGCCCTACCGCCTTCCTTCACGATCCTACGCAGATGGCTCTCGACCTCAGCTAGCACCCGTCGTCCATCTTCCCGGACCGTGACAGCAAAGCCCGCTCTCTCCTTACCCCACAGCGTTTGCAGCCGCCTCAAGCTCCATACGAGCCCGAGCGCGGCAATGGCTCCGCCCGAGTACATGTCTGCAGTAGCTACGAAAAGCCATGTCCCAAGCGCTGTCGTACCGCCAACCGTGGAGAGCGTACTGAGCAGCAAAGTCTGAGCTCTCCGGTGAAGACTCGGCACGAGAGTATGTAGCATCAATTGGCGACTAAGATGTATCGTCTGCGGCCAGGGCGGATCGAAGAGTGCGTTGACGCCGCTCTGCTGTTGGACTCGCGTCAGTAGCGTTGGCGTTTGTAGCAAGTCGCCAGCGTTAATGCCCGGGCCAGCTGGTGCCACCGATGTCTGCATCTCGGCCTTTATCTCAGCCCTGTCCCGGCGCTGGTCCGGCTCCCAGGCCTGCATCTCGGCCTCGATACCGTCTGTGACCAGCCTCTGATTCACGCCAGCTTCTTTAAGCTCATCCAGTGTGGCCAGGCCAGCTTCAGCTATGCGCCCGCTAATGAATGCGAGAGACTGTTCTGCTTCTGTCAACCAGCTCAGACGCAAAATGTCGGCTGCGGACACGGAGACATCATCGATACGCCACAGAAGGCGCCACCATGTTGTGCGTCGCCATGTCCGGGATGCGAGGCCGGTGCTGAGATTCATCTGCAGATCGCGATGGGCGTCGCTGGACCAGGCGGAGATCTGAGTATCGAGGTCGGTGCGCTTGAGGTCGGAGACCGTAGCACTTGCGACTGCAGAGACTTGCTCGCTCTCTGACCTCTCGATCGAAGAAGATGCATTCAACAGTGTAGAGTCCAGGAGCTTCCGAACCGCCAGGTTCATGCCGCTACTCCCGCCCTTCGGACCGGCGATCCACTCTGTCAATGCAGGGATACGGCTCGTCTGCCACTCGTCGCTGAATTGCGCGCCGTTTGCCCTGCTAGTACGGAAAAGGCCCAACGCATGTGTGGCCAGGTCTATATCGACAACGTTGTCCGTAGCTGCCTGCTCTGCCGAGTTGACGCCAGTGGAGGAGCGCAGAGGCAGACTAAGCGCGGCGTTGATGAGGTACGCTCTGTCAAGGAAGCGTGGTAAGCGACCGTACTCCACAGCACCAGTAATGCCCTCTGCGACCACGAGCGCCTTGTGCACCGGGTAGCGCACGAAGCCGACCCTACCACCTGCGGACGTTGGTGTGGTCAGTGGCGGCACGAGTATAGCCTCCTCGAGCTCCGCATCGGTCACTCGGTGCGCTGACCTCCCGTCCGCGTTGAGCGTGGTGACCAGTATCTCCAGGTTGTGCCGCTTGAGGAACGGCGAGGGTATATGTATGGTCTGCACCAAAGGGCTGTGCTGCACCGCATCTTCTGCGTCTCCGTACCGCAACAGCAAGCTTCTGCCATCTTGACTCGTCTGTAATAGCTCTTGCTCCCATGTTTCCTCATCACTAAGTGCATCACTCAGTATCACCCTCGCAAGCTTCCTCGCTGCCAGTGCCCCAGTGCGCCCCAGGCCCAGCAATGCCACCCTTACGACAGGGTCATCACTCTCCAAGCTTCTCGCTGCCAACTGCAGCCTCGAAAGATCGACGTATCCGCTCGCACTATCCTGCAGAGCAAGCACCCTTTGGTGCAGGTCTCGGTATGCTGCTGGGACTGTCGACGGAGCGTTGATCGCTGTGACCGATGCTAAAGATCCATTGGAGGCGTGCCGCTTCGCAGATTGGTGTCGTCGTACTCGTAGAGCCACATTGTCTATCTTCCTGGGTCGGCCATCTGCAGTGCCTCGTTGTATGTTGAAGCCACTGGAGGCACTCCTAGCACTTCGCTGGAAACGCGTCGATTCGGTGCGTGCGAATGTGTGGCCAGCGATAGCCCTAAGACAACACGATGGGCAGACATACGGCTCAATCGATGCTGCTTTGAGCGAGCGCGCACCCGCAGCCAGGCGTGAAGGCATAGTGCTCACACAAGTACCTAGTGATGGCCGACGTGCCAGGAGCTTGGGAAGAAAGCTGGCTCGGCTACACTTTCCTCTTCGAGCAGTTTGCGCTCAAGGCCTGGCGAGGGACTCAGAAGGCACGAAGGATGTGATTATGGGTGGCAAAATATTGGTATGGGTACGCCGAAGCGATTGTGAGATCACTGTACGTGCATGTGCATACCTGGTATGGAAGAAGAATATAGGTATTCGAAAAGCTATCTGACAGTCGTAATCCACCCTCAACGCCATCGCCAAAGCCGCAAGCAAAGCATGTAATAGGAGGGTCCTTATACCAGCAACCCCAGCCGGTCGCCCTGTACCGCAACCTCAATTGTTCAGCATCGTCCATCTCTCTCCTAATCGCGGCGCGCCACCCGCCCAGTCCTCCCGCTCAAAGTACCGGAAGACAAGCTCATACCCCTCCAGATCATGCACGATCCGGTCAATGCGGCGGTAGCCCTTGATAAAGTCCATACGCTTGTCCTTCTTCGCAGCCGTCTTGTCATCATCCCCCTTGGCTTCGAACAATGTGATGCTGAAGCGGCCAGGCTTGAAGATGCCGACAACCTGCTGCACTAGATCGACGGTGCTGCGGCCATTGGCGCGGGTAGGGACGTTCGTTTCGAAGCTTGCGTAGGAGCACTGCGGCTCTGGCGTGACGTGGACGGTCCAGTAGTGCGTGGACTCGGTATCCGGCATTGGCACGACGCCGTTGGCTGAGTAGCCGCAAGGCGTGAAAAGGTAGGAGTCGATGCGCGCATCTGGGAACTTCGAGGCCGGGTAGAGATCTGCGAGACCAGAGTTCTCGGTGACCACAGTCCCAAGAGTGTGGCCTTCGGTGCTGAACTCTTGAGCAAACGTTAGAGGTTCGTCTTCAGCGTCGGAACTGAGCTCCGAGTGCTCGGTAGCCGTCTGGGCGAACACATCGAAGCTTGGGTCATCCTCGCGTCCATGGCCGTCGACGAGCGTATTGCCAGAAATGCTTGGGTCAGAGCTGTTGCACTCAGATATGACTCCCAAGTGCTCAATGGCATCCTTGCGTGCATTGTGCGCGCGACGTGCATTGTCGTGTGCAATGGAGCTTGCATCTTCGAGGTAGAACTGGCCTGCGTTCTTCTCCTCCAGATCGGTCATCAGTATCTCAAGCGTCTCGTCACCGCCATCGAATTCTTGTCCCCCGTTGACAGCCTTCTCTGGCACCTGCAGCTGCTGCGTCTTCGTTTCGAAGCGCTCATCCTCTGGCGTCGCTGGTGGCGTAAGTTGAGTGCCTGGCCGAGTGATGTACAGATACCAGTGCTCGCCATTCATCCTGCCAATCATGTACGCGCTGCCGCCGAGGAAGGTCTTGTCCAGATAACGTACCTCGTCACGCCAGCTGCGGTGCGGTCCAAGCTGCTGATCCGGGTAGAGGAAGTTCTTGCGGCTGTAAAAGACACGGTGTGGTGTAGCTGCTGCTGCAACGACGTGTGGCAGGTCCGCTTTCACTTGCGGAAAGCCTGCCTCGAGCGCTGCAATCTCAAGCATGCGCGGCAGGCCGCAGAGCAGCGTAGTCGTCCCGCATGTCTTCAGCACGAGCTTGTGCGGGAAGACAAACATGCTGGACTCGGAGAGCAGGTATGCATCCACACTACGTGACTCAACCACAGAGAGGACCTTGCAGTTGACCAGCTCGAGCATCTCCTTCCATGAATCTTGCGCAACGGCCTTCAGGCCAAGCGGAGAAGCGGACGCTGGCAGCGCTTTTTCCGACGCGCAGAACCATACTTCTAGGAGCTTCTCCGGCCCTTCGAAAGCATTGCTAGACTCCAGATCGAGAGCAGTGATATCCCGATTGATAGTCAGATGCGGCGTTCCACTGACCATCGACGATGGCGAGTCCGTGTAATGTTGAGGAATCTCGATCTCGCCCATCTCCAAGTAACTGAGTGCTTATGCAGCCTCTGCTTGTTGACGTGACCGTGATCGTCTCCTCGTGCCTTTTCGAATCGTGTCCTCTCTTGGTGCTGAAGCACTATCCGCTGCCCAGATCACCCTCTAGGTCCGCCAGAGAAGAGTCGGCCCACGTCCTCTCTTCTGTTGTGGAGGCTGGCTTACGCCAGCAACAATGCTCTTAAGTGATGTTCAGAAGACCTCGGCGGTCGTTAGGGAGGCCTGGCAGATAACGGAATGAAAGAGCTCTTTTGGCGCGGAATTGTGTCGGTTGTGCTCTTCTAGTTTGGGATGCAGACTCCGATACTCGTACCAAGTACCGGGAAGTTGTAGGGTTTGCTGTCGATGTAGGTATGCTGTTTCGGTCTGGTCGAGACGGTGCGCAAGTATCTCGTGTTATCTAGGCCTTGGCTACAGTCAATGCATGGTCCTCACGTTACCAACTCTGCGCCATACTGCTTACTTCTTTGGCTTCGAGAAGAAACGAAGTAGATCCTCGAGGCTCATGGAAGGGAAGGGTAGGGAACCGGGTAGCGAAATGGAGACGAGCTCTTACAGAAGAGCAGGTCTCGAAGTATTGTGATGGTGACCAGAGTAGTCTGCCAGCGTGGCTGCTTGTCAGGCGTGACTGCCTGATTCGCACGGTGAATGGTGGTGTGTTGAGGGCAGTGAGTAGTACCGTGATGATTGGAACGGCTGGCAATTGATGGTATCCTCAATCGCTTGAGCGACCTGTACGTTCAAAATCCGGTTCACTACGTAAGTAATAGCGTGAAGATGTTTAATAGCTCTTAAGAACTTTTGTCGGTCGGCGTCTGAGACATTTTCCGAAACCGCACAACGTCACTGCCACATGCCAAGACTACCTAAACCACATCCCTAGAAATGGCAACGACACGACTCTTGGTGCTCATCCGTAAAGATATTCTGACCATAGAGTTGAGTTATAAGCGTGCATCAGCATAGACCTACATTTACAAAAGGTCATTCGGCGCAATTAAATCCAGACTCCCACTCAGATCGTCAAATTCGTCGCATGTCGACGATATGCCGCAGCGGCAGCACTGCGTAGATCTGTTGTACGATAAGCCTGAATTCATGCGTGTTTCCTCCACATACTCGTCACTAGGAAATCGATAAAATGCGCAGAATGATGAAAGTGGAAGGCTTTCCAGACACGCACGCTGTTTCTAAGCTTTGAAGTTGCAGCCCAAATCCTTTGCTAAATACCACCCCGCTACGCCTTCACTCAGGCGGCGCCTCTGCGCACACGGTGGTGATGGTTAGAGCTGTAGCTAAATGCCACTCCCATAAGTAAAGACATTTTATTTCCAATTACTCTATACTCGTGTATATAATGACTGCGGCCGCCCAGTCACTCCTGGGTTGCAAGATCAAACTCGTATATTCGTATACTATTTGATAGTATTTATATACTATTTAATAGTATTATACTGATCGGTGTGGATCCATCTTGGCCCCACCGCGCTTTCCTCTTTAGGAAGCCACGCCTTTCCCCACTCTTCTGTTTGCAATCCAGATACATCGATCGACTTCGATTGCCAAACACAACACAGACATACAACACATCTCTTCTATTGATCAAGCCACAGTAAGTTGCTACCTGTCCCAACCTAAGAACGTTGAACTTGTTCTGATCTGCTACCCAGATATCACCCACCAACCATCACTCAACGAAGCTAGTCAGTACGTCGACGTCGACGTCCACGATGCAAGCCGTCGCGCGCTCAATGAGTGCTGACATCGACCGCATCAAAGACGGGTACAACAATGCCATCAAGCGCATAGCCAATACAAGCCAACTCATGAAAACTGTCCCACTCGGCGACAGCGGTGGGTGCAAGACATGGTATGCGCGCTTGGACAAGTTCCTCGCCTGGCTTGAAACGGAGGTCCGGATGACGTTTGAACTGAAGAAACGTTCCGTAATCGTGACTGCCTTGCAGACCATCTACGCAAAGGAGGTCTACCACTTCCCGGCGACGTATGCGGATAGGGCGAGAGCTCTGTACGAGAGGTGGGAGAGTGAGGGTTGGCACAGTGGTGGCGGCGCCGGAGGTGGAGGCCTTGAAGGCCTAGAGTTGGATGACGCCCTAGTAATAAGTAATGCCAGGTGGAGAGCGAGGAAGGAGTCTGCAGCACCCGCGGGCGGCGTCAAACCAGGCACAATCAAGCTTCCGCCGAAAGAGCACTACATATGGGGCATGAACGGCATCATGCATGGCGTCGCCATGAAAATCAGCGACGGCAATAAGAAGGGCACCGTCTTCGATCCTCGCTACAAAAGGCGCAGCTCTAAAGTCCACGGGCATAACGGCATCGCGGTGGGGACGTGGTATCCGCGCCAGCTGGTCGCACTGTTCCGCGGCGCACACGGCCACCAGCAGGCAGGAATCACCGGCGACGAGAAGACGGGCGCCTTTTCGATCGTGGTCTCGGGGCAGTACGACTTGCTTGATCGAGATAGGGGCGAGTATTTGTACTACTCCGGCTCGCACAGCCACGATAATGAAAGTCCGAACGAGCCAGCACCATCGGCTCCAGGCACGTTGGCCTTGCACACGAGCCTGGAAACGGGCGAGGCGGTACGGGTGCTGCGCAGTCATACCGGGAAGAGCAGGCACGCGCCATCAGTTGGCTTGCGATACGACGGTCTCTACAGGGTGGTGTCAGTCAGTCGGCCGAAGAATGCGAAAGGAGGACTGTATGAGCAGTTCAAGCTCGAGCGGATGGGAGAGCAGGGTGAAATCAACCAGTTCCGGCCGAATGCGAGGGAGATTCGTCAATTCGGGGAGATCAACGAGATCAACACATCGAGGTGGGAGATCCTGCAGCAGACTGCCGCTGGAAGGGCCGACGAGGAGGAGAGCTAGGAGGGTTGGTTCCTTGAGCGTGGTGCGGATTTGCAAAGGATGCTGATGAGGTGATGAGACAAGACGATACGAGGCTAATATGATTTCCATGAGTGCGAGTAGATAGCTTAGAATAGTTCCAAAGCACGAGCAGGATAGCTTGAACGTCATATGGCAGTATGCGTTGTTTGTGCACTACCGGTGTTTGTGATGGCACAGGATGGCAAGGCAGCAAAACGGCAGGTGAGTGAAGATCAGAAAGTGGCCGCCGGGTGAGCTCCTTAACTCCGGGGCGTCTTGCGTCATCATGTGCAGCTCCAACGCGTCCACCACCCCTCCATCATTCGCTCCACGCGATTGCCATGCGCCGCGGTCTAATCACCGCATCAAAGAGCTCACGCAGCTTCTGGAGCACAAGCAGCACACCCATGGCTTCCCAAAAGCTGCGGATAGGCTATGTGCCCGGTATGCAGTCGTCCAGTCCACTCTGTCGGTGCGAGCCCTGACTGACGCCGCCGGCAGAGCACTTCTCCACCCCGCTAGCCTTCGCCGCCAAATACTTCGATCTCGACGCCGAGCTGATCTCGGAACCATTGGGCACCGGCGCGCTCTCCTCCCGCCTCAAGACCACGAAGCCCGAGCAAAGACTCGACGTCGCCATCGGACTGACGGAGGGTTTCGTGAGCGATCTCGGCAAAACGAAAGCGGCGGGGCACGAGGCTGGATATGGGCTGGTCGGGACGTATGTCGAGAGTCCGCTGTGCTGGGCGATATCGACGGGTGCGGAGAGGGATGATGTGAAGGACGTGGACGATCTGAGGGGTAAGAAGGTGGGTGTTAGCAGGATTGGCAGCGGCAGCTACGTGATGTCGTACGTCCTGGCCGACCAACACGGATGGCTCTCCTCTTCCGTAGAGGAGCAGGCTCCGTTTGGAGTCGAAGTCATTGGTGATTTCGCCGCCCTCCGCGCCGCGGTGAAGGACAGGAAGGCAGACTTCTTCATGTGGGAGCACTTCACCACAAAGCACTACTGGGACAACGGCGAGCTCAAACGGATAGGCGAGATCTACACCCCCTGGCCTTCGTGGATGATCACGGCACGCAACAGCGCGGATAAGCAGCAGCTGAAGGATATGGCGGAGAAGATCAACAAGGGCGTGCAGTACTTCAGGGAGCATCCTGAGGAGGCTGTTGAACACATTACAAGTACGATGAGGTATAGCAAAGAGGACGCTGAGGCGTGGATGAAGACTGTGCGTTTCGCGGATGATGTGCACGGCGTTGATCCGGGCGTTGTGGACAACACGGCGGATCTGCTGCGCAAAGCTGGCGTTCTGAAGGAGGCGGCTGGCGGGAGCGAGCACATGATAGCTACCAAGCGGACCTGAAGGGCCCCATGCTGGAGATTGCGTGTGTCGTTGTGCGTGGTGTCTAACACGATACAGCAAGGCGTCTGTACAATACTCACATGCGGACTGACGATGCTGCGAGGATGTATCACCGCCCGGGCTCCCGTGGCGCCCCGTGTTCTAATGAACATGAACTTGACCGTCAAGGTGACAAGGAAGTTACTCTGAAGGCCTTCCGCGAGTGCTGACGAGGATGACGGATAGCATGGCTCCAGTGACCCAGAAACACACTGCTTTGCGAGCGCACGTATGCATCAGGTCCTTACTACATTGATCGCTCGAGACGTACTGGCTCGCGCACGACATGCCGCACGTACCATTGAACCCGAGAACAATGCGAGTAAGCTCTGAGGCATTTGTTCGGTCTATTGTATCGCATTTCCTACTTCAAGCTCAATCCAGGGTATCGCCAAAGCGAGTGAGATCCATCCGCCAGGTCTCGGGCAACGCCGCAATCTACTCAAGCAATGTCATCTGTTCTGCGGCCGGTGAAAGCCGAATGAAATGGCCAATATGCCTATCCGTGCTTTCATGCCGCTTGGGTCTCCTCCAGGTTTTCATTTCCGAGCCGCTCTATTGCACGTCCGACCTACGCACTCGCCTACACTCCTAACGCCGCCTAAATGCAGTTGACGTCTGCTGCTGCGCCACCTGTGCAGTCGTAGGTGCCGAGCGAGTCTTGGCGACTTGCGCCCACGACAGTGCTGGCTTAATAAATAATTGAGCAGTTTGCGTTGCCGGGTCCGGATGTGGGAGTCTGACGGTAGCCTTGTCCAGCGCAACGGACATCGAGGGTGCAGCACCTGTCCCCACGGAGTCCGTCAGCTTGACGGTCTGGGCCGTGCCGATCTGCACTTGAGCAGCTGCAGCAAAGGTGGGAGCTTGTGGAGCGCCACTGTCTGTGGTCTTGACGGCAGCGGTGCCGATGTCGAGATTGATGCTGGCCTTAGGCATAGCCTCTACCAAGCCATCGATGCTCGGAGAAGTGCCTGGAGTGTCCGTGGTAAACTTCTCCTCGGACTCGGAGTCGGTACCTGCGGATGACGATGCGAGAGCGGCAGCTTGTTGACCCGGCGTCATGTCTGCGTACTGGCGCTCAATGGCCGCCTCTTCGCGGAGGTACAGCTCCATCGTGTGCGCCGCATCGTCCCGACCCGTATGGCCATTCGCCTGGAAGTTGGGAATCTTCAAGATTTGAGCGACGCAGTCCCGAAGCGATGGGCCTGGGTGACCCAGAGCGAACCATTGCCAGCCGTGGAACTTTTGGGTGTCGCGGATGGTGATCTGATCCCACGGAATCGCGATGCCGCACAACGCTGCGGAGCGGTTCAGCATGCGCATGTCCGCGCCGGCGTCGTGGAAGATGATGGTACGGCACACCATCAGCTGGACGGCATTCTCGAGCACCTCCTTGATAGGTGTCGCACCATTTGCTGGGTTGAGGTCCGGCCAGTCGACGCCCAGATTCTTGAACTTTGGTGGGAGGGCGGTGATGAACTGCTCGTCCGTACGCCAGCCACCGTGGTCGGCGAAGACGTCGTAGACGGTTTCCCTGGACCGGCTGGCCGCGGAGAAGGAGCCGACGTAGTGGGTGCCGTATCGCTGACAGCCCTCGAGGTCAACCGCCATGACTGCCGTGGCCTTCTCCCATGCCGGTGTCCTCTGAACAGCCCGACACTGGTACCGAGGACGGATGGCGCTGTTGTATTGGCGGCCATGTTGCGGACGGCTGCCGTAGCTTGACGAAGGTGTGTCAACATACCTGGAGCGACCGGATCCACGGACTTGATCGGCTGTTGCTGTGTTGACGACCATGCTCGCTGTTCAGACGTTTGATGGCCCGCTTGGCCGAAGACCTGGTGGCTAGCTTCTAGTGCGGAGTGTATCAGGCTCGCAAGTGTCGTCGTCTCAGCAACTTCGATGGTGTGGTTTGCCTTGGTAGCGGTGGTCTCAGGATTCGGTGCGGTGTTCGTGATTACTGGTACTGGAGCGACTCGCAAGAAGTATAAAAGGTGACATGAATCCATTGTATAAGCAGTGTGTTACGAGAGCGACTTG
This sequence comes from Oleoguttula mirabilis, assembly GCA_035135055.1. Taxonomy (NCBI): domain Eukaryota; kingdom Fungi; phylum Ascomycota; class Dothideomycetes; order Mycosphaerellales; family Teratosphaeriaceae; genus Oleoguttula; species Oleoguttula mirabilis. The sequence continues at coordinate 293,498 of JAVFHQ010000026.1, read as the reverse complement.
TGCTTCGGGAACAATATACCGTGGATCTCGATCGATGTGAATCGACAGTTGGCGTCTTCACCTGTCATCAACAAGATCTAACGCGGTCACAGCGTAATTTACAGCCGCTGAGCCAACGACGTTTTGCAGAAGATCGTGGCTGCATCAGGAGGCGAGCACACGGATGTGAATCTCGTCGCTGCTGCTGTATTGGGCCTGGTATATGGAATATGAGCGCATGGAAAGGTGCAGGCAGAGACAGGCAGTTGGGCAAGAGAGTACGGTTGGAGAGCAGCCTGAATATAATATGAAGACTAGCCACAAGGCGCACGGAATACTGGCTGAGAGACAAGTGATGCATGTCTGGCTTCAAAGCTCATGAGGAGAGAAAGACCATTGTCAGGCACTTGGGGTACTGCTACGGTATCAACAGTAGCAAAGAAGTGGCGTACCCGCTGGGAGATTGGTCCACCAGTACCTATGTCTCATAATTCATCATCTCACGGCTTCATCAAGCTTGATGTACACGGACTTGACCTCCAGATACTCATCCAGACTATACCCAAAGCCTTCTCTGCCCTGGCCACTACTCTTGTAGCCACCAAAAGGCATGTCCTTCGCACTACTCGGAGACGTGCAGTTGACACCGACCTGCCCTGACTGGAACGCCTTAGCCACCCTCATGGCGCGGCTAAGGTCGTTCGTGTACACAGAAGCGTAAAGGCCATACTCGGTGTCGTTGGCCTTCTCAATCGCCTCTGCCTCGGTCTTGAAGGTGTTGATGTTCACGAAGGGACCGAAGACCTCTTCCTTTTGCGTCTTCTCGTCCTCTGGCACATTGGAGTACACGGTGGGCTCAATGAACTAGAGCATGTTAGACCCGACAACTTGTCTCGAGCATTGGCATCGTGCTTACGTAGCCTTTGCCGTCCACCTGCGCGACTTCGCCGCCGAGCTCGAGCGTACCCTTGCCCTCCTTGGCAGCCTTGAGGTAAGTCTTGATGCGTTCGTATTGAATCTCATCTGCCTGTGGTCCTTGCTGTGTTTCAGGCAACAGCGGGTCTCCCTTCTTCGCAGCCTTGAAATTTGCGATGAAAGCCGCCTTGAACCTAGGACGTTAGTCTAAGTTAGCGCATGTCTGACGTCGAGGAACGCTAGCTATGGAAAAAGGTTGACGAACCTATCCGCCACAGTCTCCTGGACATAGATACGGCTGTTGGCAACGCAGGCTTGACCCATGAGGAACTGCAAGCTGGAAACCGTTTCACCAGCTGCTTTTTCGATGTTAGCATCCTCGAAGATCAAAGCTGGGCTCTTGCCACCAAGCTCTAAGACCACCTTCTTAAGGTTGGATGAGGCCGCAGCCGCTTGGATTTTGCGACCGGTGACAGTGCTGCCGGTGAAGTTGATCAAGCGAATATCCATGTGCGAGGATAGCGTGGTCCCCGAGGGAGTGCCGTAGCCGCTGAGCACGTTAATAACGCCAGGTGGAAAGCCTGCCTCGTGTGCAAGGACAGCGAGCTTGGCGGGCTGAGCTTGGAGTTAGCGTCGCCTTGCCGCCTATGCCAGGGACTCTATTGTACCGTAAGCGGTGCCTTTTCACTGCTCTTGAGCACCACTGTACAGCCCGCAGCGAGCGCAGGCGCCACCTTCATGCCGAACATCATGGTCGAAACATTCCACGGGATGATCGCGGCGACAGGACCGATCGGCTGCCTCAACGTCATGTTGATGAAGCCGGGCGTGTTCAAGCTCGTAGTGCCTTGGGCCTCGTAGCCCATGATAGCGTAATGTTCGAACAGGCTTGACGCGAACATGGCGTCGAAGTACTGGCTCACAGGGCGACCCATTGACATAGCGTCCAGCTGCATCAGCTCGGTATTCGACTGCTTGATGAGCCCTGCAAGCCTTTTCATGTACGAGCTTCGAATATCTGGGGATGTGTTCGACCATGCTGGGAATGCGGCTTTGGCCGCTGCCACGGCGCGGTTGGTGTCATCAACGGAAGCCTCGCACATGTCCACGATCTTTTCATGTGAGTATGGAGACTTCACCTCGAATGTGCCTTTGTCAGAGGACTCGCTGAAGGCGCCATTGATGTAATGACGCCTTTCGATCTTGTCCGAGGGTATCGGGAAGCCCATTCTGTGAGTTGTATGTCGTCTTGCGTATGAGAAGAACGCAGGGCCAAAAGCACGGGCTAAGAGGGGAGGGGAAGACGGAACTGGCTACTGTGAGACGCGAGGGCGACCTACCATTTATCATGCTGTGCAAGTGTGCCTTTTCTTGTAGTCCGTTCGTGCCGTTCGTGCCGCCGTCAGCGAATAATGATCGTTTCATCCGGTACCTCAAGCACGAAAGCAACGTTGTGACCGCCTACAGGCCACCAAGGTTGGATCCTCTGCGCCATTCAGCTCGGTTTCGCGCATATTCCTGCTGCAGCCGTCGAACTTGGATGGTGTGGATGCGAAGGTCAACTGGCGCGCCGAAGAGAGCGCCCATTGCAGGCAACGCTCCGCCATAGGAACCAATCGGTGTGATCCGCGAATACGGAGCTGACTGTGTTTAGGAGCGCACGCTCGGTCGGAACCGATTAGCAACAGCGGACCGTTGGCCATTCATCGTACCGTAGGTACCTTACGTGTCGGTCGGTACTTTGCCGAATATTGAGGTAGAAGACTGAGGTGGTAGGTAAGGTAAGGTAGATCTCGATACCTAAGCTACATGGGGATCCGAGCGCCATTTTTGATTGAGCTTGATTGGTATTGATGCTGAATTCTAACTAGGTAGGATTAAGATGATCTGCAAAACTCTTAGTGTCATTGTGTAGTTAATGTACCTACTACTACCTATGTAGGTAGATAGGTACCTCAGCGTGTACACGATTTGCTTGCCTGTTTGATTAGTGATACCTATCTCTCAAGAGGGACTTGCTCGCTTAGGTTTCTCTCGGATTTAACGTCTGCACATACGTTACCAGTCGGGCCCGTGGACTCGTGCGACGTAGAGTCCGCAGGAGGCAGAGCTATCATCTAGAACAGCTGAACCCACACAGCAAGCGGCCTGCATTCCATGTCGGGATGCCCATCGCGGCTGTGGAACGCGCTGATCCGCACACACCATATCACTTCCCGGAAGAAGGTTGCGAAACTCAAGCAGGCTGCGTCAGCTCATGATGTCCTCGTCTTGCTACGGAGCGGTGGAGCGCCAGGTATTATGTACGTCGAGGGATCTGAGCGTGGTGTAGAGGAGTGGGTGAGCGTCGTTCAGGTAAGGTGTGTAGTAATCGCCCTTGTGGGAGAAGGTGCTGATGCTGGATGAAAGAAACTGAGGTACAAGGACTACCAGCTCGTCTCGCGTCCTGCAGAAGTCAAACGGGAGTCTGGTGTAATCGCCGACGCTCACAGACTTGACGGCACCGGGCTGCATGAGGCAGACTCTGTAAAGGATTTCGGGCGGCAGATGCAGGAGCGTGGCGTCTACGCCTGGTGGCGAAGGTTCATGGGCTATACCGGACAAGATGACCATCTCTGATTCCTGGACACGACGCTAACTGCACCACCATTACACCATTGCCTGGCTGCAAACGTGATATACAACCTGTCTTGGAGCCAGCTGGCCCTCCTGGCATACATACCCACGGCATGTCGTCGACGGCTGTGGCGCAAAAGTGAGTTCAGAAATCGACCATAAAATTTACATCACGAACACCACCAAAATCGATCGGACAGCCATTGACTAACGCCAAAAGGATAGTAGCTCCGAAAGGTTTCGATCCTTTGCCCTCCGGGTTACTAGAGCGAAATCTATGAGCCCGGCGCCTGGAAGTGGGTCAGTAGGTGACTCAGCGATATGAGTCGTTTGACAGAAATTTTACTCACGCTTCCGCTGCGCCACGAAGCTTGACTGTTGATGGATGCCGTCGAGGCTCAATTTATTATATACCTATGATTGTATGCACCGGGAATCTGCCGACTTCTCACTGGCAACGTTTCCGTTCGTTCACTGCAGACTTACGAGACTACTGGAAGGTTCAATCGGAGTCTCGGACTACAAGACCGCGCTGTGGTCGGTTGGAAGAGAGAACGTGATCGTTGGCATCCGCCCACGGATGATAGCTGCCCTGAGTCTCAACGCAGCAAATGTCACCACAGTTGAGGAGCATCTTCATACTCCGTCAATGTCTGGCATATCATTCAGGAGTGCCTGCCTGGCCCTGTATTTTCCTACCCGCGATACCGTACATGAGCAGGCTGCCTCGCTGTGCGGTAGACGAAATACGCCAACATGCAATCCGGTGGAACTAGAAGGTGCTCTTCGTTTCCCTGTCTAAAGCGATATCGATCTCAGGAGCGGTAGATCAACGACCGCGGGCAAACGAGGTATGACAGCAGCCTGCCTCTAGCAGCGGGCCCTTGGACCTCACAGCCGCTCTCGCTTAGCAGCAACACCGCGGTATGGTCATCTGCAGTCTCGCCCAGTTAAGGCACCTCTCCCACGAGCCTTACGGGCCGAAGCTCACTTCTCCCGAAGCCCAGCCATGAAAAACAGCACGCTGGCAAGACGCATACGGCGGCCAGGCTGATCATCGGCCCAGTCAAGCAAGGCGATGCACGCCGCAACCGAGCCGACAGAGCACTTCATCCCCCTTGCCGCTGCGGAACGGCTGGGACCCTATGAAGCCACGTTCACAGGTTGCAGATTGACCAAGTGGGAGGGAGCAGTCTTCGACGTTGTCACAGACCGAGACAAACAGTTGGGGTGGTTCAGAAGCTATGTCGCGCCTTCATTGGTGCCGATAGGTGCTGCAGACAACGCCCTCGGTGATGGCAGGAGAAGGTCGCACTCCAGGCATTGCGAGACTGGGCGGCGTTCAGACGTCATGTCCTGCTACCAGCCTTCGGGCTAGTCTTGACGTCAGGCATCAGCTCTTCGCGACCGTATCTGAGAAGTTAGAGGTGCGTTGCAAAGGCTGCATGGATGTAGAGTGCGAGTCTCTCGCGAACATCGATGGAAATGAAGATGGCGGTACAGACAAGGAAGGTATGACAGGTGTGGTGCCAGGACATCAGTGGCCGTCTTCGACTCTACCTTCAGACCGAGATACTGCAGTGCCTCATGACCATACCCAGTATTGACTCCCGGGGGTCTCATGACGAGCCCACGACAAGCATTGCTGAAGTGATTTCATGTCCTGTCGTGGAGAAGTCATATCGCGTTGAATGAAAGCACCGCGCTGACCGCTGTCGACCGGATACCCAAAGATGCGTCTCTTTCGGCTGGCATGGAGGTGTCGTACACCAATACCCTGTCAAAGATGCGCCCACAATCGAGACGCGTTGCGTCACCAGCGTGGCCGCATTGTATGTTGTTGGCTATTTCATGTTTGTAAGGCTACGTTTGCAGGGCTTCGTTGTAGGCACCATCCATGTCGACACAGCTTCTTTCGGTATCCCGTAGTATGGTGCGGCTCAGGAGGCAGTGTATGGTCGTTTGGTCAAGGGTCTGCCGTCCGCCGGTTGGCATTGTGTCGCAATTTCGGATGTTGTCATGGTAGAGTCAGCCCAGGAACTTTTCGAGAAGCGAGAAGCACTATCGCGGATCCCAAAGCCGAAACCCTGAAACGCCATAACACGCAGGGTCCGCCTCCAGAAGATCTGCTGTTCCAGATCCATAGTAGGAAGACGGCGTTGCAATGTTCTGAACATCAGATGGCATCGTGGTGCTTCCGTCCACAAGCGAGTAGTCGGCGACGGGTCCACCCAATATTACTAGCCAGCATGTGTGCGACTTGCGCAATCTGTGGCGGCGCTGAAACAGCAAGCACGAGCGTCGGACTCGGCAGCCGAGTGGTTGCGTGGGCAACGAGGGCGCTGTCAATACAGATCACCCCCGAATTAGACCTTGGCCGCGGTCGCGCAGTAGGCCTCGCACTACATCATACTACATATGCCTCGCACCGCGCGGCACTCCCTTTGTAGAACCTCCATGCTATTATTTCCCTCTCTACTCACCTGCTCGACTTCACTGTGCTGCCATTGGTGTGGAGGAGGCACGTAAGACAGAGCGCCATAGGCATAAGAAACAGGCGGCTTCGAGATGGCGGAAGAGTACCAGATGCTGGAGGAGCTTGGGAGTACGGATATCTGTTAAGACCATGGAGCTGGTAGACTGCATGCTGACCTCCTGAACAGGCGGCTCTTTCGGCGTAGTGTACCGAGCCCTCGACAAGGCCACTGGCGAGAACGTTGCCATCAAGCACATCGACCTCGAAGGCAGCGACGACGACATCCGTGAGATCCAGCAAGAGATCAGCCTCCTCGCAACGTGCTCCAGCGAGTACGTCACCCGCTACAAGACGTCCTTCGTGCGCGGCACAAAGCTATGGATCGTGATGGAGTACTTGGGAGGTGGGAGCTGCTTGGACTTGTTGAAGCCTGGGCCAATGGCAGAGGGATACGTTGCTATCATTATGCGCGAGCTACTGCAAGGCCTCGACTACCTGCATAGCACGGGCAAAATACACAGGGATATCAAGGCTGCCAACATCCTGCTATCAGAGACTGGACAGGTCAAGATTGCAGACTTCGGTGTCGCGGCGCAGCTGACGAACATCAAGTCGCAACGCATGACGTTTGTTGGCACCCCATTCTGGATGGCGCCGGAAGTGATCCAGGAGGCAGGCTACGACTACCATGCGGACATCTGGTCCTTGGGCATCACGGCAATGGAGATGGCATTGGGCGAGCCACCGAGAAGCGACGTGCACCCGATGAAGGTGCTTTTCCTCATACCGAAGGAGAAGCCGCCACGGCTGGAGGGCAGCAAGTGGACGAGGGAGTTCAAGGACTTCGTGGCGCTGTGCCTCAACAAGGATCCCGACAAGCGGCCATCGGCACGAGCGCTCCTCAAGCATCCATTCATCCGCCGGGCAGGCAAGACGGAGGTACTGCAAGAGCTGGTGCAGAAGGCCCGGAGGTTTGAACAGAGTGGCGGAGTGCGGGAGAGGGATGTGAGATACTATGAGGAGACTCTCCGAGAGATGAACGGGGTGGGTGAGGCGGACGAATGGGTGTTCGACACCATCAAGCCTGCAGCCGCTGCCCGCATGCCGATCTCAGCAAAGCACACTGTGAAGAGGCGGAAGCTGGAAAGGATACCATCTGGAGACGGCCATGAGGATGTGGAGAATGCGACGGCGGCCCTGCAAGGCATGAGGCTGGACGCTGCGCCACTAGGAGACATCTCCAACTCGAGGTCGAGCACGCCGACCAGGGATCTGTCGACCATCCGTACGCCGAAGCCGCGACTGACAAGCAACCGCAAAGTGTCAGCCATCACGGCGCGCAAAGTATCCGTCTCCTCGCCAACAGCTCGCCGCGTCAGCCGGAAGGTTTCCGGCAATACGCCCACTGCTCGCAGAGTGAGTGTGCAGCAGCCGAAGCAGCCTCTCGGCCTGGACATGTCTTTCGGCAATGGTACCTCGACCGTGCGCCAGTTCAAGCGCGTCTCTTCCGGCAACAAGTCTTCCTCGCCACCGCCAAGCGGCGTGTCGCCACAGGATAGCGTCTTCGACAGCGACTCGGAGAACAAGCCGCCTCCGGCCCCTGTGCAGAGACCGCAGCCTGCAGTCCCTGCGACTAAAGAGGCGATCTTGGGCCGACGGTGCTTTGCCAAGTGTGTCGACCCAGCCCTGCAGGAGAGCTACGCTGCGACCGGCGACCGGTCCAAGCGGGACGCTCTAGGCAAGGTCGCAGAAGCCTGGGCAGCGCTGGACGAGTTGGATCCCGAAGGCGAGCTGATCCTACTGAAAGCTATCATGGACCGCGTACAATCCGATCCAAAGCTCGCCAGCGCTCTGCTACCGCAGCGTGTGGCCAACGCGCAGCTCGCATCTCTCCGCATGTCACCGCCGAAGAAGAAGAGCATGCTCAGCTCAGAGACGACCGAGCTGTCGAGCCGCGATGTCACTCCGCAGTCGTCACCATCAAAGCCGCGACGCACCAGCCAAATACCAACCTCGCCGTCTAAGGCTAATGGTAGTCCAGGGAAGCTTGTGCTGAACCCGCAGAACCCGCATCTTAAGAAGATGAGGTCGAGCCAGCAGCTACATGCTGACAGGGAGAAGACGGCGTTGGATGAGAAGATGCCTGGGAAGGTCGAGCCGGGGATGGAACATGTTGGTATGCTTGCCGATGTGCTCTACGGGAGATGGACGGACGGTCTGAGAGCCCGGTGGCCGCTCGCGTAGGAGGGAGAGAGAGAGACACAGACGGGTTGAACGGCCGAGACATGAATGCATGGCGAGGGAGTTGAGAGGTGGGAGTCGGGTTCGCTTCTTGTAAAGCTTATTATTGACAGCGTCGCAGCAGGGCTGCGCTTTCGTGAAGGTTGGCGTTGTCGGAATCGGGGAACAGGCCTGGGACATGGCCACCTGTGGAGAGTAAGATAAAGACGAAGTACGGCGACAGCATCTGCAGCACAGTATCAATCAATCCTCCGCTCCGCGCTACGTGAGTGTTTGGTGATGGTGGGCACTGTCCAATAGACGGTGTCTATTTCTCTCTTCTTCTTGTTCGAGCGTTCTGCACCAAGTCCTCTTCGTTTCCGCTTCAGCTGCTTGCTGATTGCAGGCCTACTGATCTCCTCGTCATTCACATGACTAGTATCAGCAACACATCGACCATACCGCCCTCGACTATCACATATCCGGATCTTCAAGGGGTCTCCACCGCCTCTACTTCAGCGTTGTACAACGACTCGCAAGCGGACACCTACCTCCCATACACGGACTACTCTGATGAGCGAATCGCCTTCCTATGGCATCAGACCGGGCCTATGGCCACAGGCATCATCGCGAAACAGTCTGGCAAACGCCCAAGCCGTTCAGCTTCCCCAGTCCCGGGCCTGGCCTTCATCCTCATGTTCCGAGGTACCAGTCCAATCTGAGACAAGGCGCCAGGTAGATGTGTATATGGTGTTGCTTCCTATGCTGGTCAGGTCCAGGTCAGGACGCCATTGTGTGGTGACCGGCTATGTGCTGTTAAGGCCGTTCCATGGCGCCACGCATGCAGAGGGGCGAGGCTTGGGCATCTTGGACCAGCTCTCGCCCCCTCGTCCGAAACGGGGTCGCAGACAGCACGACAGCCGATGTCGTGGCTGAGCAATACCACCTGCGCATTGAAGGCTTTGGCCCATCAGTCTCGTACCCTCCCGTCGTCCCTTTGGGCAAAGGTGCTCTCTTTCTTGGAGCACGCCTCCGGCTCTCTCTTCAACGAGCACGGACGACTCCAAGGAAGTTGGACGACTACCTTAGTGACGCCACACTAACCATTAGCGCAGCGCTATCATGAATATATTGGCCTGTGGTTCACCAAGGAGCCGCAGTACAGCAATTCGCAACAGAGCCTATCACAACACCACCAGCGGCGGCGGCCACTACGTGCGGCTTGCTCATGCCAAGGTGGCGAGATGGTACCACGAGCACCTGAAGGGCAACAATAGATTCAGCTTTAGGAACAGCGGCAAATCCTTCCCTCGCCGAATGACTCTCTGACTGCAGATGCAGTAACTGCTCAGCGTTCAATGACTACGGAAATCAGCTCGCTCCATCATAGCCCATGTCTCGGCGGTGACTACCCGTAGGACCTGGAGGGCACTCTAAAGTCGGTCTGGCCAGTATTCACTGCCGATGATAAAGGATGGCTTGACTTCTTTACGGTTGATACTGCGTACTGCGCGGCTAGCTTTTCGGACTTCAAGGCGACGTGTCAACATCTCCAGCTATCCTAGGTATCCGAAATGTGCTTGCAGCGAAGACATGGAGGCGGATGGGTTCCCCTACGTCTGATGCCGGAGCCAGGTTGGCTGTACAACACACTGCTTGGCATCCGTCATTCCTTGAAGACGATCGCCACCAGGGAGTGGCGTGGGCAGAGAGTGACCTGCAAGAGCGGCGTTGACCGCGACAAGCGCTTGTAGCTGGGACATATTCGATCGGGAGTATATAGCGCCGGTGGGTGAAGATCCAGTGCTGACCGTGTCGTCCAAGTTTCGAGTGGTGCGAGTGGGTATCAGAACGTGGTTCGGACTGCCGACCACCAACCACACCAATCTAACCTGGTGCCGAAGCCAGCATGGTCACAATAATCTACTGGTCTGAGCAATGCTTCACTAAGGGGGTAGCTGCAGCTAAAGCATGCCGATGATGACGGGAGTCTGACGAGCACAGGCGGGCATGAAGCGTAAGACTAGCACATCATTAGCTGACTGCCAGGGCGATATCGTCTCTGCAAGCGGAATTGTGGTGGAACAGCATGTCAGACTTTGCCTTTACTCCTCATGCCCAACCAGCGACCTGCTGAAACAGCAAGTGTAGACGCGGCTGGGCGTAGTTGGTTTACCAGATGCTCTCAATGTCATCACTCTGGGCAGGGGAGGAGCTGCTGATATATTTGCTTACCGACGGGCTGTGCGATGCGTTGATCACTGCTGCGGCATATGAGTATCTCTCGTAGATGGTGTACTGTGCCGACTATCAGGTCATCACCAAGTCATGGAGCCGTCCTTGCAGACTACCCTCGTGACGATGGTTTTAGAAGCGACGTTCAATCTCGACACACACTCAGAATCGACAAACATGTATGCGACCTGTTAGAGCCTGGATGTGACGATGATTTGATGTTGGTGGTCTTGTTTTGCAAAGGAAGGAGGGAGGAGCTTGCGGCGAAGCTGGAAGTTTTAGACGGCACGGACGGTGCTCCGTGCGTGCCTGCACGTCTGTTTTCTTGGCGGGCTGAGCTTCTTCCGTCGGCAATGGAGCTGTGTGGTGTTAAACTTCAGAAGAGCGCACCTTACACACACCCACCACCACTACTGCCATTGCTACACCTTTGCAAGTCTCCGTTGTACTACTAGTTCCACTGTAATACCCAATCGACTACACGCCCAAATCGCATTCCAACCCCAGCATCCCAAGACCAAGACCACCAATACGGGACTTCCTCTCGCCGCCCAGGTACCGCTCGCTTGACGAGAAGCGGCCGAGTCCAACAGCCCATACCACCCCAGCATTGCCAATGGACAAGAAGGACGAGAACAGCCCGTCGAACCTGTGGACTCGTCGATCAAAGTAGGCTGCCGTTTCTGCGCCCGCACACAGCAAGGAGCATGACGTACTGACAATGCACGCGACCAATAGCAGCAGCAAGCTCAACGTCTCTACGAACAAGTCCGAGCGAAACGACAACCGAGACAGCCACGACACACCATCCGCAAAGCGCTTTGGCAGTATTAACAGCAAGAGCAATCCTTTCAACGCCATCAACCCCATCTCCCCCTCTTCCGTCGCATCGCCCACCGGTACAGGCGCATCGTCCGCCTTCGGCTTGGGTACCGGCGCATTTGCTAGCTTTGGGACTGCTGGTAAGACTCCGAAGACGCCTGGGTCGGCCGTTGACTTTGCGAAAGCGGTAGGTGGCGAGAAGAAGGATACACAAGGCCTAGACGGGGAGGAGAAGGAGAGCAGGAGACCGCCAGCTCGAAAGTCGCTGTCGAATATTCGACCCTCGACCGCAACCACAGAATCGCCGCTTTCCTCATCGAAAGAGTCTTCGACGCAATGGCCGCTGAAGCATGCTTGGGTGATATACTACCGGCCGCCGACGAGCAAGAACAGCGATTATGAGAAGAGCATAAAGCCGTTGTGCCGGGCACACACTGCGCAAGAGTTCTGGCAGGTCTACTCTCATCTGAAGCATCCGAGTGCGTTACCGACCGTGAGCGACTATCACTTCTTCAAAGAGGGCATTCGCCCTGTTTGGGAGGACGAAGAGAACAAGCGTGGCGGCAAGTGGACTATGCGGTTGAAGAAGGGTGTTGCGGACCGGTATTGGGAGGACTTACTGCTTGCCATGATCGGCGACCAGTTCGCAGAGGCCAGTGAGGAGGTCTGCGGCGCCGTTGTCAGCGTGCGGTCGGGCGAGGATGTGTTCTCGATCTGGACGAAGAATGATGGTGGGCGTAATGTGAAGATTCGCGAGACAATCAAGCGGGTGCTCTCACTACCGCCAGACACCTCGTTACAGTGGCGTAGCCACGACGAGAGTATCACGCAGCGCCATGCAGTCGACCAGGCCCGCCAGGACAAGGCCAATCAGATGCATGGCGACAAGCGGCGCAACACCCTCAACGTGGACAAGGTCGACTCGCGGAAACGTGAGGAGGAGACCGAGGTATAGGCAGCCTCAGGTTCCCAACCGTCGCCCTCCCCGCCGAACGCTCCCACGACACAGGCAATGGCAAGGCTCCTGGCACTGACGAAGTCGCCGAGCTGGAGGGTACGTTGCGGCAGAGGCTCGAGGTCCGCCATGGCGTGAAAACACCAAGGTACAACGTCTATGAGAGAAAATACAACAGCCCATCGTTGAGCGGAGAAGAACGATGGACCGTTGACATGAACGAAATTTCTGCCGTTCTGCAATGCTTTCGTTGCATTAAAGCGTGTTACGTCTTGGGTTGGACTTGTGAGCGTTCTATCGTGGCAGGAAGTGTACACTACCAATGCATGTACTAGCATCTAGCGAGTGCTTGTCACTCCGAATGAGCGAAAGTGTTCACGTCGTCTTCTTGCTATTGCGTGCTCGTTTGGCGCCTGAGCCTGTACTGTTCGTCCGTGAATTACCCCTCAGGTGCCACTCGTGCATGTGAATGTGATACATCGCATCGGAGTTTGCCCGGATGAGCTGCCTGCACGCCAAGGCTGCACGATGGACGTCACTTGGCCCGTGAGCCTTCTCGCGGTTTCACGCGTATTGGGCTGCCTCCGAACATTTCACTGACTGCACCACACTCGCTCATTCCCACGACCTGGAAACACGACGCAATGTACATAACGGATTCCGGCGCTGCATCCACGCTTCGCACCCACGAAAGGACGCCTGAGGCGTCTTTGCAAGGCGGCTAGATGTCGGGTTTTATACAAAGCTTCACAGGCGCAGTAAATCGCATCTACCATTCCGTATCGCAGCAGTCACCTCCCGGAAGCTCGCCAACCGATACTTCAGTACGCCTTCCTTTGCAGACATGACCATCCGCTCAGCTGGGCAGCACCGAGCTTACATGAACCACCAGACGACACATTTCACATCCGCCCAGTCACATGTCACAGCGGACGAGGACGTGATTGACCAAGACCAACTTGCACTTGCACCTGCTGTCAAACACACGCCCAAGCGAAGGCGAGACCCGGACGCCGAGGATCGCGCGGAGTTGGTGGGGGCGCGAAAGAGGTTCAACGGAGGCAAGAGGGCAGACGAGCGGAGGTTGACCGGAGATTACGTGGTCCCCAAGACCGCCATACCTCTTGACGTTCCCAGCTACTCGGATGAGCGTGGCAGTGACCAGGAGGCATTGCGGCACAGTGGCAACAAGATGGCTGGGTTCAAGCCAATCAACACTCTGGGCAACGCTCCGCATGCTTCGAAGAGTCAGGCTAAGGGTACGCTGCGGCAGGCACCTGCAGATTTCTACCATGGCTCTAGGGACTCAACTCGAGCGCCGGGTCAGGGCAAGCTGGACACGACTAGGAGTGCTGGTGGCAACGTTGCTGCTAGAGGCGGTAACGGCCGAGATGGAGATGGATTCGAGGACAGCGGCCGGACTGTCAAGAAGCAGAAGGTGACCCACGACAAGTTCATGGGAGGGATCAAGAGCGACCCCGTCGATCTGACAGATCCGGAAGATCCGGAAGATCCAGTGGTGTATGATGGAGCGAGGGGACCTGGGCTCGCGCGGCTCACAACTGGTTCGGCAGTCGCAAGCCACACGTACTCGCATCCAAGGTCGACTGGTAACAAGAGTTCGGAGTATTTCCAGTCCTCCAACCTCAAAACAATGGATCATATGCTCAATTACAGACCGAAGAAAGCACGGAAACCCAAAGATGCCGGCCGCTTGAGCCAGGCTTCTCAAACGCCTTCGATTGTGGAAGTTGAAGGCGGTAGTGACGAAGCACGTGGTACAGGCGCTCGTCAGGCGCCGTTCAAGGTTGACGGTGCTGAGGACAACGTGCAGCCTGCTGCTCTGCCCACTTCTAAGCGCAGGTCCATCGACCAGGAGGGCACCGTAGCACCGACGGCTCAGCCAGGGGGTAGATTGCCGATCGACTTGGCCAAAGGTCTCTACGAACCAACGCCGACGGGCGTGAAGCAAGGCAGTGCCGCCGACAGGCAAGGTGTTCTCGACGTACTGAACGCTAGCCTGGCTCGCAACCGACAAGAAGGCCGCTTGGCCGGGACTGCTGTACCCAGAGCGTCACCGCGACAACCGTTAGAGCCAAACGATGCCTTCTCTTCTGCTCCGCGTCGCTCGCAGGCACATCAGCCGCAGCGCGAAACGTCACCGAGGCTGAATGTTAAATTTCGGCGAGATGATAGATCGGCATTGCCACCGCATCAGAAAGCAACGCAGACGATGCTGGAAAACTCACAACATCCATCTTCCAAGGTCAGTGATATTGGCGACACCTCCAGTAGCGACGATGCCTTGAGCCGCGGTAACACTATTGAGAGCCATGCTTCACGGAGCCAGTCTCCGCACAAGAAGGTTCAGAAGGCAAGCCAACACACACGTGGCTTACCATCCAACATCAAGCCGACGAACTTCAAGCAGTCTCGTAGGCTCGGTCAGCGTAATGGAAACATTGAAAGACCACCTGCTGACCCGGGCGGAGAGGAGGCCGAGTCGGACATCATGCCAGTCGCTGCATTCTACGCCAAGTCCTGCGTGCTCACAGGCGGTGGCACAACACTACGTTATGACCAGCAGACTAACGACCTGGAAGTATACGATGGTGATCGACCCGCGGTGGTTCCTGACAAAAAGCGGACGGTAATAATTGGCGGTCCCGAGGCGCGCAAGGTCCTGCACAGTCATGGCAGCGGCAGAGTCTTTGTCACAGGCTCGATCACCGATGTTAGCCATGGGAAGATCTGCATCGCTTTTGCGGACCATAACGGCGTCAAGTGGTTTCTGAGCAAGATCGGTCTTGCCACCGATGACCATACCACCTTCGAACACGTCACCGAAGACAGATTAGACGCTACCTTTCGCGTACAGTCCGCCGAGATCCAATCAGCAGCAAAGAGAGCACTGATATATGCTGGTAATGCACTCTTGGATTCGAATGGGCGCAGGGGTCAACAACGGCCGAACTCAGAAGACGAAGAACAGATCCAGTACGAAGGAGAATCTCCGCAGCGTACGAAGCTGCGTAGAAAGATGCTTGGCGGCAACGACGAGGATTTGAGGGTCCCTCAGCATTCAGCATCTAGACACCAGCCGGAGAGATCACCCCACTTCGCCACCCAAGGCACAACTCGACCGTCCACACGCCAGAGCAAGCGAGCCCCATCACTTTCACCGGAGCGCTGGACGAGAGCCAACAATCCAAAGCAATGGACACAGTCGGTCACCTACCCCTTGTCAGGGGCGAGACGCGTGACGGTCGAGTATGGCGACTTGGAACGACTTGACGAGGGTCAATTCCTGAACGACAACATCGTCAGCTTCGCGTTGCGACGGATCGAGGAGAACATGGCACCGGAGTTCAAAGATAGCGTGCACTTCTTCAATAGCTTCTTCTACCCCTCCTTCACAACCAAGAACGGGAAGAAGGGCTTCAACTACGACGCCGTCAAGCGATGGACGAAGAACAAGGACATTTTCAGCATACCTTACATTGTCGTCCCGATTTGCATCGATTTGCATTGGTTCGTTGCCATCATCTGTAACCTACCGAATCTTTCGCGGAAGCTGGCCGCTGCGGATGAAGATGACGAGCCCCAGGAAAACATGGCCACAGTGCCCGACATCACGGCAGTGCCCGATGCTGAGGAGACCGAGGACTCTTTAGAGGTCCTTCCGACTGACGTGCAAAACGGGCAGCCAAAGGATGCGACTGCAGGGATGAAACAGCTTTCTATATCAGATGGCGGCAACAGGTCGCCAGACAATGATGTCTATGAGTGCAACGACAACGGCACCGTCACTGAGGAGCACGATGCACGCAGCAGCCGACAGAGCACAGGGTCGAGCAGAAAGCTGAAGAAGAAGGCTGGATCGCGGGCAAGGAAGTATGACCCGGACGAACCTGCGGTTGTCACCTTGGATTCTTTCGGGAACACACATGGTCCAGAGGTGCGCAACCTCAAAGACTACCTCACGGCCGAAGCAGAGGAGAAGCGCGGCATGGAGCTTGATCGTGACATGCTGAGTGGTATCACCGCCAAAGGCATCCCGGAGCAAACCAACTTCTGCGACTGTGGTGTCTATCTGATCGGGTACATCGAGCAATTCGCGACGAATCCAAGGCAATTCGTGACAAAGGCACTGAGCAAGGAGCTGGATCAGCAGGCCGATTTTGCCAGCTTCAACCCTTCTGCAAAGCGCGCCGAGATTCGTGATGAGCTCCTGCGACTGAACAAAGAGCAGGAGGAGGCGCATCTTGCAAAGAAGAAGCAGAAGAGAGCAGGGCAGGTTGCAGCCGCGCAGTCTACCACCAAGCGAGTTGACAAGCCCAACAAGCCGGAATCTGTTCAAGTGGTATCTGAGCAGAAGGAGACACAAATACCGGCGGCGGCAGTCGTCGTGAATTCGCCTACCAGAGAGCCGCCTCCAGCTCAGCCAGAGAAGCAGGTTCTTACGCCCGCTGTACAGCTTGGTCCACCAGCTCACACCGTCTCGTCCATTGTTGGTGACGACGATGGGGACGAGCTTGACATGGCACCAGCTCGGCCCCTGCAGCCACCAGTCGCGGTCGACGAACTTCACAATGAAGCGCAGCGCGAACAGCATCTTTCGGCCCGGCAGTCTAGCGAAGAGGAGAGTGGCAGTGATGAGATGCTTGACGACAACGACGACGACGACAGAGCCGGGGCTGTCGACCCAACTGCGCCGCAGGCATCTTCCAGCGGCGAGCCTCTTCTTGACAGCCTTGATAAGGTCCTGGGAGATGGCCCGCCATCGCCCGCTGCCAACGCCGTGCCAACGCCGGACGCTGACGCTGACGCCGTGGCTGTCGAAGCTTCGGCGGTCTACGAAAATCACGGTCCGCAATCGGCTACACCTAAGCACTTCCCGCGTGACGTGGAACCTCCCCATCATGCTGCAGCCGAAGTGCCAGACTCGCAGGAAGCAAGGCCGACCAGTCACTCTCAGGGCAAGCAAGCCAAGCATACCAGATTCGACGACTGATCGCGAAAAGCTCCAAAAGGCTGGACTGCCCATGGCTGTGCTCTGGTGCCCATTTGCTTCATGTAGATAGATCCCATGATATCATGTCCATACTGACGAGTCATGCATGCCACAACAAGCGCCTTCATGCTGTCTTTCGATCGAGTGCTGTCTAATCCCCACCAACGCCACGCTAATCGACATGGCCGTCCGCTGGCTGTCAACCCGCATCACACAGCACTCTTCACCACTTCATCATTCTTCCGCGCTTCCAGCAGTACACTTGTGATGTGCCCGTTCGCACCTCTGCCTCCCGTGCCGTCCTGCTCAGCAGCCACGGCCTCATCAACTTCTGTCACAACAACAGATCAGCTTCTGCACACCACATTCCGGGCAGCAGTCACGCTGAACAATGATGGAAGACCTACCAGCGTACTCTCCAGCCCCCTCCGCACCCACCCAGAAACGCATCTTCTCCCGCTGGAACTCTGCGAAGTCCCACTCATTCTCATCTAGATCCGCCGGGTCCGCGCTCCATATGTAGGTCTCCGCCTCCACTTCTTCGCCATCGACGTTGCCTTTGCCGCCCTCATCAGCGACCTGGGTTAGAATGCGCACGTTGACCTTTTCGCGGCTGTACTCCGATCCCTCAAAGACGTCCAGCCTCCAGATGTCCGCATCCGTCAGCCCGGTCACATATGTGCCACGCACAGTGGATCCATCGTGAGGGCGGACGGCGGGGTAGTCGGCTTCTTTGACGCGGTGTCGCCTGTGATTGTGAAGGATGGCCGGGTACGCTTGTAGTTGATGGGTGGCAAATATTGGGTTCTCGGGGTCGGAAGAGCCGTGGCACACACGGTGGAGGACTTGCGGTGCCATCAATGTCCCGTAGAAGAAGGCACATCTGTTGTGGTCTGCCATGGTTGCTGGCTTTTCCTGCGATGGGCGTCCTGGAAGCAACGGATGAGTACTTTACCTAAGACTGTGAAAGACGCACTCTATAAGACACAAACTCCTTCTGAAAACAAGAGCAAAGCTTTGAAAGCACGCTGTGGGAGACAACCATTATCATACGCATGTTGTCGTGTTTGACGTCTTATCGTTGGCGATAAGCCCTACGGCCAAACGCCACAGTGAAAGCCCGGGCATACTTGCAACGGCCCGAAAGCCGTTGGCGCCCCCCCGTGCAGATCTCAGGCACGTCCGACGCCTTCTCTTCTCCTTTACAACAGGAAGGGTCTCACTTTCACCTTCACGCAGGTTCAAGCAAAGGCTCGCCACCCACTCGAGGCAGTCTCGCTGGAAGTCGAAGCACCAGCGGCGGAATGCACTGCTGAACAAGGGGAACATCCACCATGAGGCCGTGATCTCGATCGCCAACCTTCTGCACGCTCTGCGCATCATTTCCGCCGACCTCCGCATCCCGAGCACCTGGTCCAACAGCAAACTGTGAGTGAGACGGCGCCCTTTCTCTCTTAGTCCCACCACGATCGCCGCGATGCACCGGCATGCTACCGCGGCGGCTGTCGCATCACCGCAGCATCCTTCGCTATGGCAGCGCTTGGCGGGTCTTCTTGCATCTCAGCCCCAACATGTCGAGCAGCAAGCGCTCTTCTCTTCGTTCAGGAGCAATCGAATACTGACGTCTCGACAGAGCAATGTCGCTCGTGAAGTGGGTGATCACGCGTATCGCGCCCGTCTTCATCGTCACCTCGCCAGTCACATCGTACGCGGACCAGATATGGAGCATCCACAAGAGCCGCTCCTCGGCAGGGTTCTCGCTCGACATACCCCTCATCATGCTCGTCTCGTCGATCTTGAAGTGAGTTCGGGTAGTCACGCGCACGCCTGTTAGTGCTGAGCTCACACCCATTGCAGGCTCTTCTACTGGCTCGGAGCGCACTATGACTTCCCGCTACTTATCCAGGCAAGCATCATGGTCGTCGTCCAAGTGGTTCTGCTACACGAGGCATTGGAGACCAGGCCGCCTGTCGGAGCCCAGCACAGTCTCAACCAGCCTTTTGCGGAGGGCAGGGACGGCGATGGTTACGTGACTCGACCGTTCAGCTTCTGGCAATGGCGAGACCGGAAGCCATACTGGCGCTTCCTGGCGTACTATACCGCGGCCCTGCTCGCTCTGCAGATGCTCATCGGGACCACAGACAGCTACGTTCAGATCCAGGGTTACCTGGCCCTAGGTATCGAAGCTGTCTTACCTATCCCTCAGATTCTGGAGAACCACCGCAAGCGGTCTTGCAAGGGCTTCCGGCTTAGCGTGCTGGTCAACTGGCTGATCGGAGACGTGTTCAAGATGACATACTTCTTCCTGTCCGACGGCGGCATACCCTGGGCGTTCAAGCTGTGCGGTCTCTTCCAGGCGGCTTGCGATTGCTTCTTGGGCGTGCAGTACTGGATGTATGGGGAAGGCAGCACCGCGCTTGACATCGATCTGAAAGATCCAAGGCTGGCTTGATGCTGAAACGCACCCCCGGAGCGAGAGTGGCGCCTCAGATTCGCGACTACCAGTTTTGTTCGAGTTGCCGCCCACGATACTGCAGGTGGAGGACATTGCCCGAAGTGGTGAGGCAGTCCCAAAATCTGTGAACCTACAAGCCTACGCGGTGAAGTCTCGACTACCACTTCCAGCGTAGGCGGGGGCTAGCCTTTGAAATGACCGTGGTAAGGGGAGCGACGGCGAATCCCCTATCGCATGTGAGTCGCGGGGAAGCGCACACGATTGCGGCTAGGGGTGACGAACCGGCTTGCGAACTTTAGCATCATACTTTCCGAAGCCGAGTACGTCGGATTCTCCGTACCCATAGCAACGGAGTAGAAATCAGGCTCTACTGGCGGACGTGGTTCGCGCGCTTCCAGGTCTTGCCAAACATCCACTCATCGAGCATGTGTCGTCCTCTTGAGCCCGTCATGCAAACCAAGAACGCGATCCCGCCCGTATGGTCTACCTTTCTCACGAACCATGGGAGCGGTAGCGATGTCGCCGATTTCGAAAGTGCTCGAAGCCTTGAAGCTGCATTCGATGCTGGTAGAGGAGAGGAAGGGCCCAGTCAAAGTCCCACCACTCATGAGACCATGTATGCCCCAGAGATTATGCAACGATGAGCCCCATGTAGGAAGGGAAAGCAATGAGTGCACACGCACCCGTTGGGTCATGCTGGAAGGGCGAAAAATGTATATTAGATCTGCTTACCACCTCCCTCTCGTCCTCCTCTTCTTCTTTCTTGGTCACCTTTCCACCGCCAGGCACTGTATTACCTCGAAACGCTTGTGAGTGCGGCCTTTGCTTACGAACTCATGTTACATTCTTACCAACTGCTATACCACACTTGCTTACGGACAGACAGCCCAAGCCCACATACCTCTGCCTTCCGGTCCCCGGCGCATGAGCTTGTCAGCGAGGCAGACTCTGACCGGAATCTTGATCGAAACGCCCACTACTGCTACTACTACCACTGCTGATCTGGGCGATGCAGCCGTCGCCGTGGGCATGGAACATGATGTCGGGTGAGGCCAATCCGTTTGGTCCCATCCCGACACGGTTTGGCCCGACTACTACTTCCAGTAACGGTGAGTGAATGCAGCGTTTTCGTCTTGTGAACACGAATGGACAAGACATCTCTCTCTACCTATGCACATATGCCAGATCCCACGCGCAGGTTCGCGGCCGGCGTTCCGGTCCTCTAGGCCGTTCTCCCCAGGCTACTGCGCTGCACTGCAGTCAGTCTGGACGAGGCAGTCTCCTGCGAGCAGAGATGCAATATCAGAGAGCTGGCGTCTGCGGTGAGCCTTGTGCCCGTATGGCGATAGTGGCTGTGGCTGTGGCTGTGGCTTTTGGGGCGAGATCAGCAGGACTTGGCTGATTGGTGTGTTGCGACGCAGGTGCCTATTTCAACATTGTGCGACTGCCGTCCAACACCACCGTCAACACGCCAGTGGCCTTGGTCCTTTGACTCCTTCCTCGGGTTGTCGCATGAGATGTGCTCAGTCGTTCCGCAAGCCGGAAGGTCCAGCGCGGGCCCCTCGCGCTTGCGCAATGCTCGCCGAGGTCGCTGTGGATTCTGCATGATCTGATAATCCTTATCAGATCGTGCACAAACACCGCGCATCCACCAGTATCCGTATTGCAAATATGAACCTCGACGCGGCCAGGACAGACGAGGCCAGGAGAGTGGCTAATGCGAGAACGCGAGCAGAACTCCAAGCCCTCTTTAACTCCGCACACATCCCGGAGCCCGTCCTGCGGTCTATGCAGGAAGGCGGCCCATTTCTACCCAGCACGTATGCACGACCCGAAGAAGTCCATCCGCGCAGGCCGGATATCGGTGGCAGCCATGACCTAGACGGCAGGTTCGCGCAAGGCGCTGCGAGAGTGCCACTCCCACCGCAGAATCTCAACCCCATCGCCCAGGCTCCACTGCCGTCCGGACCGATGAGTTCCAACGTGGTCATCCCACCGCGCCCGCGGCCTGGGCGGAAGCCGATCCCACAGGAGGATGCGGCGGATCGCAGACGCCTGCAGAACCGCATCGCCCAGCGCAACTTCCGGGACAAGCGGCAGCAGAAGCTGTGGGAGACGCAGGTGGAGTTGGAGGAGCGGAAGCAGGACTACCAGGAGCGGATCAACGAGTTGGAGCGGCAGCTGGATGACTTGCGGCGCGAGAAGAAGACGCGGGACAAGGCGTTGAAGGCCGCTGAGCGACGGGCCATGGAGGTTGAGAAGCTGCTCCAGCAGAGCCTGATTCATGGCGGTCGGACCACGGCTGGCTATCCGCCGAATGGCCTTCAGAGCACCGCTGCAGCGACGTTCCCACCTCCACCTGCCATGGGCGCCTATGGCGGTACGTTCGATCCTAACCCTGCCCGAGATCCATGCACCAACTTGATACAGCCTTGTCCGCTGTACATCCTACATAATACTCATGCTGACTCATGAACCGCCAGCCTCAAGCGTCCCAACGCCCCCAGAAGAATCCTACTTCGAGACCGACTACACCAACGCATTCCAATCCGGCCAGCGCCAGACCGGCCACCCTCTGCGGCCAACCATTAGCAATGACAGCGTCCACATGGACTTCAGCCGCGGCATGGACTCGGACGACCGCTGCGGCTTCTGCACCGACGACCAGAACTGCGCCTGCCGCAACGAGTCGCGCCAGAACGCCCACGAAGCGGCATCTGGCGCTACTGCCATCGCGCCCGGAAGCTGCGACGACTGCCGCCGCGACCCCACACGCGCCCAGGCGTGTCGGGACCTCGCGACGGGCGCCAGCTTCGCTCCCCGGCCCTCGACCTCCGAAGGTTCGCGCCTCTTCGACAACAACAACGGTAACGGCAACGGCAACGGCAACGGCCTCGCAATGTCCATGGCGCCGCCGCGCATCTCCTGCTCGGCCATGGTGGAGAGTTTCCGGCAGTACGGCGAGCGCACGTCCTCCATCTCCGAGCTGCTTGGCGGGCAGATGCGCGCATTTCCGTTGGCGACTGGGGGGTATGAAATTGAGGAGCACGAGGCGGCGCAGGTGTTGCAGAGTCTGTCGCGCCGCAACACGATGGTGGCGGAGCCGCTGGGCCGCATGTCGGTGGAGGATGCTTCGCGTTAGGGATAGAAGATCGTTGCTTCAGCTTGCTGCGGACTCTTGGGGTCGTTGTTGTTATTGCTTGAAGGTGCATCGTTCACCCAATGACAAGGACAGAATCATGAACTCGTGCGCATGTGCCATCTCTGTCTCCGCTACTTGCTGTCGAGCTTCCCAGGCCTGTCTGTTGTAATGACTGCTTACGACGTACCATATGCGTGCAACGGCTTGGGGGGCAAAGACTGGTAGTATCCTGTTTCGCGTCCGTCGCGGGCAGTGAGCGTGAGTGCTAGCAGCCAGGCACCAGCCGCTCGTCGGAACAGTTGAAGGGCCAGGCGAGTATGAGTCCACGATGCCTTAGCCTTGACGTTGAAAGGTGCCTTCCATATTTAAAAAAAGAGGAGGAGTCGGCAACGGCGACGCCCTGCGCGGGCCGGCAATGTGCGAGGGGGGCTGGCTGCAACGTGGCCGTGGCCAGCTGGGCGCTCGACGCAGGAGAAAGTGTGCGAAAGGTAAGGACTGTAGATAAACGCGAATTGTGGATATGCTCGGCTAAGGCGTGGATGTGAAGAAGTGATGAGGCCTTTGATTCGACGTCTTGCCGACCATTTGCTCCCTCGCTGTCTCGGGCCATGCAGTCGATCAATCTATCTACTGCCCAACGCACCGCCGATGCTCTCGGTTGTCTGCTCCGGGACGTGTGCGCTGCGTGATACCGTACACAGGAGCCTCTTTTCTTTTCGTGGGCGGGCCCGCTAATGGGTGCAGACTCTGCAGGGAGGAGGGAGGGGAAGGCATCGTGGCCGCGCTGTGCCGTGGCACCACAAGGGTACGCTCGAATGGTCAATCCACATGCATGGAGGACCACCGACCACAGGGGGGGACGAGACGCCAGCCAGTTCGCCATCTGAGCGCTCGGTGGCGGCGCAACCCATAAATCTCATCCACCTTATCCACAGCCCTTCCTTCCTTCGTCCACCCACCTCTAACCTACATGTTGAATACCAGTCCTGCGCCCATTCTCCCCCTCCGGACCCCTTGCCGCAAAAAGGCCCGCCTTGCCGCAAAAAGGCCCGCCTCGCCGCCCTCACATCGTGCTCGAAGCCAAATACCCTCCCCACCCACGACCGCCCCTCCTCCGTCTCCTCGGACATGCGCGACAAGAGCACCGACCACCCCAGATGTCGAAGTCTGCCGCCATACCAGGAAGCCTGGCCGTTGCGTGAGCCAGTCCAAGTAAGAACAAGGTCTCGACCGTCTCGGGGCGCTGGATTCCGCGAAGGTGAGACTGCGCTCTTCCTCTCCTTCTTCTTCTTTCTCCATCCCCATCGCCATCATCGTTTGCCCCCGCGGGCTTCGCGGAAACAAACGGGGCGTAGGAGCTGGTCCGGGGTAAGGCAAAGCACTTGGCGAAGTAGCTTGGGCGAGACTTCAGCACAGCACAGCGTTGCTCTGCTCGACCGCAGCCGGTGCGGATGATCTGCGTGCTAGAGCAGGAGCGGGCGATGGACGACACCCACCCACCCACCCTATCCCTTGACGCCAACCACCACCAAATTCCGCGGACTCACCCGGTAATCAAACACAGCCTCCACCCACGCCTCCCGCACCCCTTCCTGCTCCCGCAACCAAAGCCACCGATCCACCACAATCGCCGCCTCGACCGCGCCCGCCGAGAAAGCCATCAGACTCCACACGACGCTCAACTCCTTCTTGCGCGCGCAGAACCGCGCGTGGTAGCCCCCAATCTCCTCGTCCGTCAGCCCGCCCATCTTCTGGCGGAAGTCCTGCCCCCTGTCGGCATCGAGGTACAGTTTCGCCAGCGCGCCGCGCACGTAGGTCGTGAAGTTGGCGTAGCACGACTTGCCCAGCGAGCCGATGATGATGGGTGTTCCGCCGCTACTATGACCTGCCGGACTATCTCCGCCACCACCGCCGCCGCCGCCACCATCGCCGCCGCCGTCAATGCCGTGATCCTGCAGCTGGGAAGAAGGCGGACCCACGACGCCGCGATCCAGGAAAATCCGCTGCAGCAGCGCGCGGTAAAAGTGCCGCGTGAAGAAGGCCTCGCTGTCCCGCTCGCCCCAGTTCTGCGGGGCTTGCACGGCCATCATGCGGGCTGTGATATTCAGACGGATGCCCTGACCATCCTTCCCATCCTGGCCGCCGCTGGCATCGTAGGTGCAGAGACGCTCGGACATGGGAAACCCGTGGGGGTCGCAGGCGGCGCCCGTCGCTTCTAGCCGGGCGTGGCCGTGCGTGGTGGGCCGCAGCGAGGGGTGTTTGTGGGTGGCCGGGCCGAGGCGTTCGGTCAGCAGGTTGTAGCAGCAGCCGACGAGGGCGACGGCGCGGACGGCCGGGTTGTGGAGGAGGGCGCGGAGGCCGTGGTGGACGAGGTTGCCGCAGGAGTGGAGGGAGATGATCATTAGGGTGGGTGGGGACGAGTTTGCGATGCGGGGGATGACGGCCGAGAGGTCGCCGTCCTGGATGCGGTGCTCGATGTACTGGATCGCACCCTTTGCGGTCCCGGACAGCGCGATAGTCGGGTCCATAGTGCCAGTGGCAACCAATTCGGACTGCTGCTCCTCGCCTTCACTAGCCGCCGCAGCAGGCTCAGGCGGTGGAGTAGGCAACCCAGCCAGTAGTCCATCACCACCACCACCATCCCCACCTTCCAACCCCGCGCGGAAAGCCTTCTTGTTCCGCAGAATCACCTTCTTCGCCGCCAACTTGGCCATGACGTCAAACTCCTTCGCGCGCTCCGCATTATGCGCCTGGCTCTCAATCGCCACAATGCGCCTATGGTACGGCGCGCTCGCGAGAGCTCGGCCGAGGTAGTTCTGGCCGGAGCCGAAGTCGACTAGGTGCGAGATGCCGTCGCCGCCGGTAGAATCAGAGATGGAGGTGGTGATATTTTCCGTAAGCTCGTCGATGTAGTGCGCGAACAAGCCAACTTCGTGCACCTTCTTAACATTCATCCCCACCGCAACATGCCTAGCCAGCTTCTGCGTCGGCTTCATAGCGCGGTTGCGCGCACATTGCGAGCCAGAAGGTTCGCGGAGCAACAAATGCCTCCTTACCGTCTCAATATAATCGAGTAAACTCTGCGGTGGCGTGGGGCCATTTCGCCAGTGGTGCTCACACTCGCCGCCGGGTCGGAATTGGAATTGAAATTGGGCCAGATCCTCCCGCATCAGCAGGTCCAGAATGTCGTGGATGTCGTGCGCGTGGAAGAAGTCCCGCCATTCCTGCGGGATGACGCGGTCGTAGAGGGGCGGGTCGCTGGTGAAGAAGTCGAGGACGTGGACGCCGCCGCAGAGGGTGCGGAGGAGGGCGTTGGTGCCTACGAAGTTGAGAAGGGAGTCCACGTAGGCTTCGGAGGTGGCGAAGGCATCGCTGTGCGGGAGAGGCTTGTCGGGTCCCATGTTTTGGAAAGAATGTCTTTGAATCGTTTGTTGGTCGGTTGGTTGGTGTTGTTAGCCGGCGTCGATGTGATAAGGTGGCAGGAGCTGGTTTCGTCTTCTTCGCATGGTATGAGTTGTGGAGGACGCCTGGTTCATGGGCTATACAACAGGCGTGACGTTGTTGGCTAGAAAGGTCTGTGGTCTCGACATCGTGAATTTCCATATCTGAGGTGTCGTCGATTGCACCGCCACACTTTGAGGCGCGCTTCTAAGCTCCCCCCTTGCAAACCTACGTTCATCGTTAGCTAACGATCAACAAGACACCCCCCGTCTCAAGCCCACATGCGCCTATCGATGCACCAACGATAGAGCACCACCCCCCGCCCGAGTAATGGCCATGTCGCAAGACCCCTTCCTCGGCGCCCAATCCGAGATCCTCGCCCTCGTCGCCCAAAGCCGGCCGCTCCTGCACTCCTACCTGCGCATCCGCTCCTCCGCCTCCTCCGCCACCTCGCCCGAGCTCAGCGAAGCGCGCGCCGAGCTCGAGAGCACCCTCACCGACCTCTCCGCCGACCTCGCCGACTTGGTCGCCAGCGTCAAGGCCGTCGAGGGCGACCCGTACCGCTATGGCCTGGACCCGCGGGAAGTCTTGCGCCGGAAGCAGCTGGTCAGCGATGTCGCAAAAGAAGTGGAGGACATGCACGGGCGGTTGAATGAGACGGTGCATAATGCTGACAACGACGCGCGCCGGCGAGCGAGCCTGTCGCACCCGGATACGTTTGATGTTGGGGGCGAGGACGGCGACCCTCTGGCCAACACGGGAGAGGATGGGGATGGGGATGACTACGGGGCGTGGGAGGAGCAGCGGCAGATGGAGATGCTGCACGAGCAGGACGAGGCGCTCGATGGCGTCTTCCAGACGGTGGGTAATCTGCGGCTGCAGGCGGATACAATGGGGAGGGAGTTGGAGGAGCAGGCGGAGATGCTGGAGGAGACGGACAATATCGCCGATCGCGTGGGGGGGAAGCTGCAGACGGGGATGCGGAAGATTCGGTTTGTGATTGAGAAGAATGAAGGTGAGTTTGTCTTGTCTTGTGCTGTGCTGTGCCTGTGCCTGGGGCTGGTGGTGAAGTGAGGTGAGGAGTAATGGTGGATGTGCTGACGAAGGGACAGACACGTGGTCGAGTTGCTGTATTGGCGTGTTGATCTTTGTGCTCATCCTGCTGCTCATCCTACTCCTGGTCCTATGAGGATGGAGACGGTATATTGGACCAATCCACAGCAATATCTACTTGCCTGAGGCATCTTTGCACCGCCACATATCCCCACGATCGCCATCGCATCTCCAGCTCCAGCTCCAGCGACGAAAGCAGCATAACCCACCAAGGAAACCGCTACATCACACATACTGGACACTGGACAGCCCATTGACAAGAACAACACACTCGCAAAGATGCGCAACGGACGTAAGCAAAACCCACCCCCTCCCCCCAATACATACATAACCCTCAACCCTCCACCCCCCACCAAACAAATACCCAAACTAACACCCCAACCCAGCCGCGCACCCGCTCCTCCAACAAACCCCCCTCAGCGTCAACCCCTTCCTCGACCTCCCCAAACCCCCCACCCTCCCCCACACCTACGCCACCCTCCCCTCCACCCTCCCGCCCTCCTCCATCACCGCCTCCACAACCTCAACCTCCAATCCCGCCGACGGTCTCAACCTCCCCGCCTACGTAACAACCACCTCCGGCGCCTTCGCCGCCCACCCCTCGACCATTATCGCGCAGAACGAAGCCCTGCTCGCGCAAATGGCGCAGCAAAAGACCGATGCCGAGGAGCGGGTGCGGGCGTGGGAGGAAGGGATACGCGGGCGGGAGTTGGCGGAGAAGCGGCGGAGGGCGCCCGGGTGGTTGGATAGCGAGCTGCATTTGCTGAGGCCGGAGAGGATAGATGGAGTGGTGGTGGGGGGGCAGGAGCGGGAGAAGGGGCAGGAACAGGGGCAGAGGCAGCAGCAGGCGGTGAGTTTGATGGATGGGCCGGAGGCGGAGGGGGAGGTGGTGCCGGATACGGGTGTGAGTGTGGGGGGGCGGGATGGCGATGGGGATGGGAACAGGGATCGGCGGGTGGAGGACTTGGGGGAGGCGATGGATAAGGCGTTTGGGCGGAGTTGAGACCAGCGGGGGAAGTGAGTGAGAGAGTGAGCGCGCGGTGGAGATTTCTTTATCGTGAGGGGCGGAAGAGAGGGAGAGGTGCTGCTGCTGCATGCATGCATGCATTGTAAGCCTGCGCCGCTTTCCTTGTGGCGGTGACGCAACCGAAAGTCGTGCTGGGCAGCAGTTTGGCCGCGCATGCCCCAATCAGTTTCCCGTCGCGGTTTTTCTCCTGGCCCGGGCGGCCAAGCCTGTAATGAACAACTCCCTCCCCTTGCGCCGAGCAAAGTTTCACACCGGTGCTTTCACCGCACGCAGTGGGTTTGAGATTCGTTTGGCGAGATGTGGGGATGGGAGATGGGAGATGGGGGGGGTGTTGGAGGGTTGGTTGGGGTTGCTCTGTGGTAGGTAGGTGCTGCTGGACCACGGCTAGTCCCTTGTTCCTCTTTGCAGGAAACGACATGCAAACTTCACACAAGGACGGGCGGCTGCGACAAACCCTACATGCCACGAGGCTGACGGTGTCCTTTTCGGATGATGGGCGAAGAAGGCTGGGCTGGCTGGCTGGCCGGGTCGGCCTCTGGCGGAAGCGACACCGCGACATTGCGGGCTCGAGAGAAATTCTTCCAACTGTGGCATTTTTCGAAGTTTTGGTTGGATTTACACCCACTACTACCGTACAGCGACCAAGGCGATGCCTAGCCCGATGCCAGCATGAGCCAGAGCCAAAGGCATGTCATGTCCGGGAGCTCGATTGGCCGCTGCTGCGACACTTGTCCGTCCAGTGGGGGCCGCACTGCCAGCTGCACCGCTAGCCCCGGTGCCTGGGGGGCCGGCTTCGGCGTCCGCCGTCGCCACGCCTGTCACAGCAGAGGCTGCGGAAGGCAATGCGGCCGGAAGGGCTGCGCCAGTTGGTGTGGAGGTCGCTTGTTGGAGCGGCGGATTACCAGCGGTGCCGCTGCCGGCCGCACTACTACCTGGCGAAGCGCCGGTCGGGCGGGTACCGCTTGTCGCCGCCGCACCGATGGGCATGGTGCTGCGCCATGCGACCACCAGGCCGCCGTCACCCGCGCTGAGCACTTGTCCGCCGGGCAGGCTGCTGGCCAAGCCGCCGGGCACTAGAGTGCTTGAGCCCACGACGGCGGCAACGGCGCCGTTAGGCAGTACTGTGACTGTGACCGGCTGGCTTGCGATCGTGATTACGGTCGCCATGGCCCCCGCGGACTGTCGGCTGGGCTGGAGGGAATCGGTGTTGGGTTTGGGGGATGACAGGGCGAGGGTGGTGCTGCCTTGGATGACTAGGCCGGCGGAGCCAAAGCTGGCGAGCACATCGTCGGAGAGGGTTTGGGCGGGCTGGTTGGCGGAGATGGTCGTAGGGCCGATGCAGGCGTGAGGGCCGCAGGCGGAAGCGGGCCACGTTTGGCCGTTGGCGACGAACACAACGGGCGGGACTCCGGCCGCCGCGTGTGGTTGGCCCTTCTCCGATGGCGTCGCTGGTTTGTCCGATCTCCACGTCGCGGCCGGGGGTCCTCTATCATCTGCTGACGTTGTCTCTGTACGACTGTGCTGCGGCGATGGTGGCTGAGATTGTCCCTGCTCGTCGGATAACGCCGTGGGAGGCGCGGTTGGCGCGGCCGCGGTCGAGCTGGGCACGGCTGTGCGTGACGCCTCCTGCTGGCCCGGCAACGTCGGCAGCGCGATGGACTCCGCAGGCTGCAACGCAAGCGGAGGGTCGTACAGCCCGCCATACCACAACTGGCAATCGCTCCACTCGGCATTGAGCTGGTTGATCTCCGGCGGAATCGCGAGTTGAGGGCGGTACGCGTCTTCGTAGACGACGTCGCTGAAGTAGCCGCCTAGCGCGTTGTCGCACTGTGCCTGCCCGTTCCATGCCGACCACGGGATGGGGCTGTTGAAGTCCGCGTAGGAGATCGGGAAGCCGGTTTGCGTTGCGGTGACCATGGCCCACTTGAAATGGTCTTGCGAGTACCGCAGGCTCAGCACGGACTCCGAGGGCATGGCGAGGATGGCGTTGTAGACGGGCGTGCCGCGGGTCGAGGCACAGCGGTCTTGCGCATACACCGTCGCGATGGAGATGTAGGCCGTCCCGGACGTGAACGTGTTCTGGCCCACCACGGCGGTCGCTTTGCCGCCGGAGACAGAGGCATTGCGGCCATAGGCGGTGCCAGCGTAGGCCTCGATGACGGCACCGTCTCCGTAGTACGTCTCACTCGCTAGTGGGGTGCTGGCGCACATATCCCGGGACACGGTGGTGGGCTCGGGGAAGTAGACTAGCTCGACGCCCTGGCCGTAGATGGTGCAGTGGCCGCAGCCGTAGATGGAGGAGGTTGCGGCGTCCCAGGCGGCAGCGGCGCTTTGGTTCATGCAGGGTGGTGTTTGGGGCGGACTGGTGATCTGGCCACTGGGAGCGCTGAGTGTGTCGGAAGCGTTGCCGTCATGCCACAAGCTGGACGACGAGCTGTACGCTTGCCAGAGACCATCGCAGTCCAAGGGCTCGATCGAGCATGTCGGTGACGGCCCCGTGTATATGGAAAAATACGTTAACGGTGTCACTTCGGTCGTGATGACGGGGCTCGAGTATGTCTGCGTGGCAGTGGACAGCAGCACAGCCGGTGTGTGAGGGACGCGCGCGTGCCCATCGCACAGCGTCGTGCCGTTCTCGTAGTACGTCACGAGTGACCAGGAGTCGCCTCCAATGACCTGCGTCTGGTTTTCCACCCACTGGTGCGCCAAGTTCCATGAGCTGTATGCGGAGCTGTAGGAAGAAGTAGCTGACGCGCATGCGCTGGCGTACTTTGAGCCGCTGCCGGTTGATGCCAGTGCTGTTGTGTTCCCATTCGAGTACGAAGGTGGTTGCCCTGTTGCTGCGCTCGACGCTCCGGCGGCGGTGAAGAGGAAGACTAGTAGGCTGGCAGGCAGCGCGAAGATGTTCATGATCATGCCTCTGCAGATTAGTGAGCGGTCTCTTTCACAGCCTCCACTAATCATGCCGTGTAACAAGATCTATAGCAACAAGAAGGATGCAGACTTCGCTCGCTATCACCCTCTGCAGACTGCCACGTTGGTAAGAAACATCGTGAATGAAACGGAAGAGGTGGACGTCTCCTATACCTTCAATATGATGAGCATGATGATGATGAACAGGTAAGTAGCAGTCCTAGGACAGCTCTAGCAGGCTTGGCTCCCATGCCTTATGATGCCTCCCATCTTTTCTTGCTCGTGTTCTCCTTTGAAGATCCGCGCAGTCAAGACTTTCTTGGCGTCGCAGCAGAGTCAATGCGCTGGCTTGGCGTGCCAAAAACAGCATGGTGCCCACAACTTCCTAATCAAGCTTCTTCGGAAGGACCGACTTAAATTAAACTAATCGACGGCTGCCGAGGCTACCTACTCACGTGACTCTTTGTCGCTGGTGGCCTTCTACATACCTTGGGGAGATATCAACCTTCGTCTGCCTATTGGTACGTCGCCATTCCATGTATCTACTGTATCGAGAGTATCTGGCTGACAAGCCGACGCATCTTGTCATCGCGGATATCTTCGGGACCATAATCCGACAATGAGTGCCGATGGAGTACCATCCGATTGCTACCGCCTACTTGCTGCTAGATATTGTCCTGAAAGGAAGAACGCGAGGGATCATGGCCGAAAGCACACTGCCGACTTTGCTCCATCTTGAGCGTCCCTGCTGGCTATGCTGCGGAGGTCTGCGGGGAGGGCGACCTTGCACGCGTATTGGCATGATGCTACTGCTGCCGGCAGCTCGCACGTTAGTCGCGAACATGTCATCGAGAGAGCAGAATCAGCTTACTTGGCCGCGATATCTTCCTCTTCGTCTCCGTTGTGGCCATGAGACCAGCTTCCGGAGAAGTCATGACCCTGTAAGACTGGCCCGGGCCTGCCCGCTCTGTCTTGACGTTGTACTCGACGAGTATTATCCGGTGTACGTTCACTGGTGTACGTAAGCTGTTGCGAGCGCCTCAGGCGTTGCTCGTCCGCATGTCTCCTCTCGCGCTCTCTGGGTCCGTGGGGCCGTTGCGAAGATTGTTCTTCGCCATGGTACCTATCAGCCTCTAGAGCCTGCTGTTCCCACAGCATCTCCAACTGCCACTGCTCTTGGACCTCCCCGTCAGGATCGAGGTGTTCAGCAGGCTCATCGTCGTCAGCAAACAAGCCGCTAGGATACAGCGGGCAGTTGCTTCCCATGGCTCGATTCCAATGCCCCGAGCGCTTGGTGGCCACCGCGCCGCACAAGAAGCAAAACTCGGTTCCACAGAGACACACCACATGGCGGCAGGCCTCCGCCAGCTCCACACGCTTCTGACAGCTCGGATTCGGACAATCTTGGTAGTGCCAGCCACGCTTCAGACCGTCGAAGGCCCGTTCCCGCAGTTCGTGCTCGGCGCTCGGATCGCACTCGTGATCGATTGCGGTAGTCTTGCCCTCAACATCCGAACTGCTGAAGCAGCCCAGGCAACGCAAGCAGGTGTACCACTTGTACTTCTTGCATTGCTGGCACTTCTGCCTGTCAAGCAGACGGGCAAGGAAGGTGCCACATTCTTGAGGCCGCCGTGGTGGATCAGTTTGTCTGCAGTAGATGCGGTCCTTCTCTGGAGTATCCCATTCAAGCGCCTTCTTTCTGAACTTCCTCAAGAAGTGGCCATCGAAGATCTGTTGGTAAGCTTGTAGATCCTGTCGCTTGCCACCCCAGCGCGGCGGCCAGTTCGTCTCCGCAGTCATTGATAATTCGAAGAAGTCCCGCACGCACTTCGTGCATAGCTTGTCACCCTCAATGCATGTGGCAACGCCATAATGAGGATCTTGGCAACACACACAAAGATAGCTGATGTCCATCAGCGCATACAAACTCCGTGATCAAGGCTTCGGAATCTAAAGAGAAGTGGTCAAACGAACAGGAAAGATGCAGTGAAATAAGCAATAGAGAGGTGCTGTTCATACCGCACCTGATGACAAGCCAAAAGTTCAGCTGTTCACTGTGGTGATATATTCAAAGCACTCAACAGGCTACGTGAGCTCACGAAGCAAGGAACGCAAGACGCTGCGCCTCAATGACCGGTGACTCCATTTTGTTGAGCGCCGTGCAGCGCGTCAACGGCATCATCAAGCTCATCCTCATAGACTATAACATGTCCGGCCTTCGCGGTGCTCAGATAGCTCATGTTGAACATCTCCCTTCCGATGCGTCCCTTCATGCCTTCGATCAACTTACTTGCGACGCCGCACACGATGCCGGTACTTTCTGAAGGGAGCTTGCTCAGGTCGAGCGTGATCGATACCTGCTCGGACCCATCTTTGCCAAGCAGGAGATCCTCACCGTCATTGTGGAAATGGTGGAGTAGGCTCTTATCCAAGGTCACCGATGCTGACTCAGAGTTGGTAAGGGTGAGCGAGAAGAATCTGGGGAGCGGCCTGCCGGTCAGGCACTTAACAAGGCCCAACTGCAGCTTGCCCTCGGTGAAGTTTGCGGCGAGGGAACTGGCGTTTGTATCCTTGATACCAGCGCAAGTGACCAGGCTAGTCTTATCAACGGTTGGCGAGACCCCGTTCTTCTTGAGCGTCTGGAAGGTTCTCATCTGCAGCTCCGAAACACTGGACGCTGGTGGAGTCCCAGCAATTGGTGGGAAGTCGAAGGAAGAATTGGACGAGCTGTTGCGGTGATGAGACTGGAGCAGAGGTGAAGCGGGGTTGGTCATATGACCCGCTTCTCCGTCGGCGTCAGCCTCGAAGACAAAGCCACGGTCTTCCAACGCGCGAATGACCTTGGACCTGGCCTTGAGCGGTACCATGATGAAATCAGACCAGTAGCTGGTGATGAAGAGAATCGGAATGCCTGCCATAGCCAGCGGGCTGGTCAGGTCAAGCACACGTTGGCCCGCCTCCAGTCCCTCGCCGCCAATCATCATGACCGAGTAGTCTTCATTGCTGATGGTAACGGTGGCCCTAAGCGCCGGATCCAGACACGCTAGCAGAGGCGTGAATAGTGCATTCACTTCTGTGCGTGGGCAGACCACGGAGCACGCCTGCGGCGTAACGGACACGTTCACGAAGGGGTGCCAGAAGTGCCAAGGCCGGCTTGGCTGTATCGTATCACCGTCATCATCCAGAGTGGTGTTGTGCAGCAGCAATTGAGAGATCACCTGCACGAACAACGGGTATGCCCGCAGCGGGATGTGCACGAGAGCAACGTGAGTATCCTTAACTCGTGTCAACGTTAAGCAGCGCAGAGAGCAGCGCATATGCGAAGAAGACTCACCAGAAACCCGATCTGGGCATTCAGTAGGGTGGTCGACTCTGTCATTGACGGCTCCATGTTTGCCGATGTGCTATGATATGGTGGGAACAGGTCGACTGTCTTCGCAGACACATACGGATGGACGTCTGCGACTGCCACAATGCGGTGATCGATTGCAGTTCACAGCTGTCGTTTGCGTCCCTATGGTGATCGTACTAAAGCAGTACGTAGCTCAACGATTGACTTGCTCGACTGGTAATGGGTGTTCTGCGACCGTGACAGCTTGGAAGTTCATGACCAACACACAGGGATGAATCGGCTATGCGAAACGTCACTGAGTGTCTGCCGAGTACAAGCAAGTTATGTGTAGGGTTCGGGACTGGCAACGAGCAATAGAACGGCGTCGCTCCTCGCTTTGTACCGGTGGACGGTGGATCTGCTCGTGCAAGTAGACCGTTGGATGACGCGATGCTGCTGCAAGCCTGAACTAGCCGACGCTGTGTAGCATGGAGGTTTTCTTGACAGGCTTTGGGTGACGTTTCTGACTACCCAAACTCCTGGAGAGACTGTAGGGGTCGGCAGTGGAAGCCGTGGGGGCAGGCAGGTCTGGCCACTGAGCATACGTCTGCCCCTCACGGTGAACGCACCTAGGCGAGCTGTTGCCTGTCGATGTTCTCCCGCGCGGAAGTGACTTGCAGCGTGGGATACATGCAGCGGGCCGTTCCAACCTTGAAAGGATATACGTAGGTCAAGCTTCTCGAGGTAAGAAGCTGTGGGAAGGAGACGAGGGAACAGCATGCTCTTAGCAGTACGCCGGTACTCACCTATCTCCTACATCGGGGTTGCTCGGCGAGGTGGATGGAGCTGTGTTGGTCCCGAGAAGGTAGAACAGCCGAGCTGTGGAGTTAGCCTGAGTGCAATGGAGAGACCATCGCCAAGTCGTCTGTTTGTAGTACCGTCCGGTGGCTGATGAGGCGTGGAGATCAATCTCACGTAGAACCCCCACGATGCCAATCCCTAGCGACAGTTATGGCCCGAAAGGACGTGTACGATGTATACTCCCATCGAACGCTCGTGGAGTCGTGGTCACGCGTCGAGGATGGGATGAAGTCGCGAAGAGGGGTTTCATGCACGGCGCCGGCCGTGTGGGGCCGATGTCCACATGCAGGTGTGCAGACGCCCTCCATCTCACCACTGGCTACCCATTCACCATGGCTCGAGGCTCAAATTGGGAAGCCGACATGCACGCTGATGGCAAGGGAGCTCGCACAGCAAGGCGTCGGTGGCCGGTCCGCATTGCAGAGGGTACACAGGGCTCGAGCCCGTACGAGCTCGTGGTCAGCAATGTCGGGAGAGAGCTTGTTGATTGGCTTCATGGGAGAACGTGCGTGGTGAACCAGAGCATGCTCGAGAAGCACAGCTGACGACACCACCGAGCGAGACGGGCGTCGCGCTTCTCGCGCTGAGAAAATAGTGTTGATAGCATCCCACTGTCCACTGCGGAGGACCTCCCTCCCAGCAGGGCATCACTGACACACGAATACCCACGAGATGGAAGTTCGAGAAGGTGCTCATGATCAAACGTTGCTTTGTACCAGTGTGCAAATAACGTCATATACAGGAATCGAATCGCTTCCAGAAGCTCTAACAGTAACAACAGCAGTATTTCCACGTCAACATCATCAACATACTCTAGCCGGAGACACATTGACTGTAGTATTGGTTCCACGCCTTGCACACCAAGCCAGTCTGGCACTCTACGCCGCCGCTGTATCCAATACCGCCGCAACGCTGGTACTGCGCAATTGCACCATCTGTGCCGGTAGCCTGTGCGGCGCCGGATGAGGCCGTGGGGCCAGTTGCTGTTGCGCTAGCAAGCGTGCTGTTCTGCGATTCGTAACCTCCGGCTGGGTAGCTGTAGCTGGGGTGGCCAGATAGGGTAGTGGCAACGGCTTGCGGCGTATGGATCGAGCTGAGGGAGAGCAAGGTATTCGCTGCGGACTTGCTGCGGCTGATGGTGATGGCTGTCGTGCACTTGGACGTGCTGGTGGCAACGGCTTGCGGCGTATGGATCGAGCTGAGGGAGAGCAGGGTGGTCGCTGCGGACTTGCTGCGGCTGATGGTGATGTCCGTCGTGCACCTGGACGTGCCAGTAGCGCGGAATGGAGCAGTACCGGCGGGCGCAGTGCCGTTCAGACGACCAGTACCGACGGGCGCAGTGCCAGATGGACGGCCAGTACCGTATGGTGCAGTGCTGTTGCTCGTGACATTGGCGACAAGCGAGCTGTTGTTCACATCCAAGGCAAGGATGATCTGGGATGCGTGCTCGGCAGCGGCCACGATAAGCGCGCTGGGGTTGTTCGACACCATGCCCGGGAAGATCGAAGCATCAACGACGAAGAGGTTGTCGGTGCCATACACCTTGGCGCTCGTGTCAACGACCGCAGTACCGTTGTTGACCAATCCAGAGTCCAGACCCATCTTACAGCTGCCCATCCAGTGGTTGGCACTGCGGTCGCCGGTGGTAAGCGGGTAGCTAGCCAGGAAGTCTGCAGTCGACGTGTTGGCAGCCGGGAACACGATCTTGATCGCTGGGTCCGACGCAAGCGACGTTTTCAGGGAATCGATACCTGCAGCAACAGCAGCAAGGTCGTACTTGTTGTTCAGGTATGGCGTCTTGGAAACAGTCATGTCAAGGCCGCCGTTGATCGTAGTACGGCCGCGAGAGGTAGCACCACGACCAAGGTACTGCGAGATGACCATAGCCTTTGTGCTGTTAATGTCGTGACCGCTTTCGACACGAGCGGTATACTGCATCTGGCGGTTGATACCGTCCTCGCCCTCAATCTCCTGCCAGAACACGACTGAAAGGTTTGGCGCAGACTGCGTAAGGATGCCAGTCCTGTTGTCGAGGTATCGGTCCTTGTCAGCCTTGATCGGGCTGGTGTACGCAGCGTAGAAGTCATAGAACGAGACATTCGGGTGAGTAATCACGATGTCGGTGTTGGTGTGGTCGTCCAGGTTGTAGCCGACTGGCAAGTTGATCCACTGCGAAGAGTTGACCATTTTCGTGCCTTCAGCTTCCTTGACAATCTCGAGCTGGTCCTCGGGACCGATGCCTGACCGGAAGAGGATCTTGGGCGTACCAAAAGCACCAGCGGACAGGATGACCTTGCCCGTGTTAGGCGTGACCTTAATGGTACCACACTGGCCACCGTTGAGGAACGCCTGTACCTCGACGCCGGTGATCCGGCTGCCGTCACGCACCACGCGGTTGACAGTGGTGTTCGTGATGAGTTTGAAGTTCTTGCGAGCATCGGCAGTGACAAGGTAAGTAGCCATGGGACCACCACGCTCACCATGCGAGAACATCTGATCAGGCCTGCTGTAGGTGCCGTTTTTCTTCCCCGGCACATCGTCAGCCGTCACGTTCTGCCAGCCAGAAGCCGCGAGCGCACCGCCAACAATATCGTACCCGCAGGGCTTGTATATGATACCATCGGTGGATGGGTGGTCAGTGAACGGGATGCGGTCAAAGACACGAGCAACAGCCGGTGCCACATCCGCCGACTTCCAGCCCGCCGGGAAGTTGTAGTCGAAGTCCTCCGGATTGGCGCGCCACCATAGACCGGCGTTGACGGCCGTACCACCACCAAGGACGCAACCAGCCATGACGTCGTAGTCGTCGCATGCAATGCCAGTAGAGTCCTCCCAGATCTCGTTGTCTAGGCCTGGCACGTCGAAGCGAGTGAGGTTGGTACCGACGAGCCAATCCGGCTTCATGGTACCGCCCCAGCGACCAGAAGATGGCGGGCCCTTCTCAATCAGCAACACGCTCTTGCCCGCCTCAGAAAGCTTGTCAGCGAGCGGAATGCCACCAGCGCCAGCGCCGACGATGATGTAGTCAAACGTAGAGTTGGCCAGAGTGTTAGTAGCCGGGCAAGCTACCGAAGTGGCCGTCGCGACTGCTGCTCCAGTCCCCGTTGCGCCTGCGCTGCCGGTACTGTTTCCAGTGGCCGTAGCAGTCGCACTTGAGGTCGCCGTCGCCAGTTCAACCCACGATGTGTATGCGGTGTTCCTGGCCGAGGCCACCAGAGCACCGAAGATACCGTCGTTAGCATGCTGCAAAATCGCCGAATCCGCATCACTCGGAGTCGTGGGTGCGTTGGTAGCCTGCGCCCACCCGATGAGCTGTGCTGCCGCCGAAGTTGTCGCTGGAACTTGAGAGCCTGTCGCGCCGCCTTGGTCCCACGTCCAGCAGTTCTCGCAGCGGTAAGTGAGTTCGTAGTGGGTGTCATTGATAGTCGAGCTGATCTGTGTGAGCGTGGCGTTGCCGGTGTAGACTTCCGGTGCGACGTATCCGGAAGCGTAGCGGAAAGATGTCATGATCTCTGAGCCGTCGATCCAGGTCACGAGGAGCAGCGAGCTGGTCATCTCGCTGTAATGGCTGAGACCCATCCATGTGCCTGCTGTGACACGAGGGACGACCAGGTGGCCGATGTATTCGTCCGTCATGCTCGACTCTGCGGCAGCGGGCAAAGCCATACCCCATTGTGCGTTTCCGTCGCCGAATGTTGTGCTGAAAGTAGCTGTGGAAGAGGTATACAGTCAATTCGGATCCTGAACCTCGCGGGTCTTGCCATGCAGTGCGTACCTTGCCAGAACTCAATAGCATTGGTGTCCGTGTACTTGCTGAAAGTTTGCCCAAGAGCACTGGAGGCGCCCAGCACAAGGGCGGACGAAATCTGTGAGAGCTTCATCTTGCCGAATGTTCAATCTCTCCAGGAGACAGCGTGCACAGCACGATATAACGAATGTGAAGAAAGAGTGGACGGCTGTATAGCCAGTGAGAAACAACAGAACTTCAATGACCTACCAAGGAATCACAGTCCACGAGGGAGAGTCGCAAGGTTTTATTCAGGTCCATCTTGAGAGCTCTGCCGTCGCCTGTTGCTTGGGCGGCAAGGCGTGAAGCAGCTATATTGCTCGTTTACACCCCATCGCGTTTCAAGACGGACCAAGAGCATTCGTAGTAAAGCTGCGGGCCTAGATGCGACGCGCTGCGGAACCTGGAAGAGAGGAAGTGAGAATCGAGATGGCAGACGTACCG
Source organism: Oleoguttula mirabilis (assembly GCA_035135055.1). NCBI lineage: Eukaryota > Fungi > Ascomycota > Dothideomycetes > Mycosphaerellales > Teratosphaeriaceae > Oleoguttula > Oleoguttula mirabilis. The sequence goes on along the minus strand of JAVFHQ010000026.1, from coordinate 253,752 downwards.
AATAGATGGGGATCGATACCGGAAAGGATCGAGGTGGCCGGTGCGCCAGAAACGAAGTCGAGCCAGCGTCGCCAAGGCTCGCGTGGACAGCAGAAGGGTTTCAGATCAATTGCTCCGCAAGCGCTGCTCACATCAACATTTCATTAACATCTTCCACGCTGGCCAAGCTGCCTGTTCGTGCGACGAGAATATATCTACCGAGCAGCGATCCACAGGGTTCGTTTCACCGAGCCGGATGAGCACGATGGCACGGGGTTTGACAGACTCACCTGTCGACGATGTGTAGTCAGTAGAAAAGAATTGATATATAATCTCCAATCCTACATCCACCCCGTCCACCAGAGTTACCTGGGCGTACCTTTTGCCGCTTGAAATGGTAGAATCTTTCACGAGTGTTTTCTCTGCCAGAGGCTCGATTTGTGAAGATGTAACGGGTGGAAGAGTGGAAGCAAAGGCGAAGCGCTTCTCGTCAGACTGCGCATATTTCTCGTTGCCGTGATCTGTCGTAGCATTATTACATTCCCTTGTATATGCTGTCGCATGCAACTCCCGACCCAATGCATGAATCGAGTGCGTGGTAAGGGACCCTCCGATGCATCGCCAAGATGCCGAACGCTTCGATGCCGTCTCCCTCCTCCATGAGCGTGATGTCGCGGATAGCAAATATGATGTGGCCGAAGTACAGTAGTTATCAGTCATTTCTCGTCCTCCTCCAGCGCGTCGAGCTCTTCTGAATGCCTGTACGCATGTCAACACCACCATCACCACGCGTGCACACCCTCGATTGAGCTTACCCAAGAAGACCCTTGATATTCTTCATCTCGTAGTGCTTCTTGCGCATCTCCTCGAACTTTCGATGCTTCGCCTTGTCCTCCACACTCATGTTCGCATCACCCTCCTCCCCGTGATGTCCGTGATCATCCAGATCCATGCTATCATCGACCATAACCCTCCTCTCGCCGTCACTCTCCCGCCTCCCCAGGGGCTCCAACTCCGGCTCGCCGAGGTCCAAGCCAGGAATGTCAGCCTCCCTGCTCTTCCTGCCCGAGCCCGAGCCAGATCGAGGCTTGTCCATCTCCAGCTCATCGACCGCAATGTCTTGCGCGTTGATGTTCGAGATCTCCTCCTCATCCTCAATAGGATCGTACTGCCTGGCGTAAGGCGTCTTGGGCTCGTCGATCTTCATCTTGCCGCCCATCTGGCCTTCGTTCAGGTACAGGTTCGCTTCGTCCCACTTCAGCCGCATGCCATGCTCCTCAGGCTCGCCGTCCGCCATGACACCGTCCTGATGTGACTGCCGCCGTGACATGCTCCCGCGACCCGGGTTGCTGCTCGTGCGGCGGTGGGCGCCGGCGTTCAGCTCGGTGTTCATCTGCGTGATCTCCTTCTCGGAGCGCTCGCGATTGGGCATGCCGGGCCTCTCGGTGTTGGCACTGATGGCGGGAGACTCATGCTGGGCGACGGATGGCCGCTCGGAGGTGGGCGAGACGCGGGCTTCGGGCGATTCGTGGTAGGAGTTGGAGTTCTTGAGAATGCCTGAGATCATCATCAGCCTTGCTTCAGCGCGGGTGTGGCTGGCAGTATCATGGCGTACCTCTTGGCCTCTTAGACACTTCGGCGGGCGAGTGAGGAGCGGGAGCTGTTTGAGCCATGACTGGTATTGAAGTGGGAGTCGCAGAGGGCTCGCTGCTGTATAACAAGCAAATTCGGAGAGTCTCGTGCGTCCTTCACGTGAAAGTGGGCTCGAGCTGCAGGTACGGCGGTCGTGCTGCTGCAAGTGCGATGCTGTGCAACAGCTCGAGCTTGTTGTTGGTTGTTGGTCGTGTCTGCTGGGGATGGCCGGTGATGCCCAGAACTGGTGACGGTATAAATTGGATCCGGGTGATTATCGAAGGTGGTGCGGGGACTCTGGTGTACGGTTGTTTGGCAGCTGATGGTTTGTTTCGCTCTGCAGGGTTGCATATGCATGCGGCTCTTTTGAGTTTCTGTACGTCACTACGGCCACCTTTGGGATGCTATTTATTGGAGATAAATCGCCAGCAGGTGGGGCATCACCTAACGACTAACGAGCTCATCGCCGTACGTGCATTTTCTCCCGCTAAATCTAAATACATGTAACAATGATGGCCTGCCCTCCCCATGACTCCATGAGGTCGAAAGCGGGTCTTCCACTCGCTCTCGCGGGAGTGAGAGTTTCCTTCGCATGCAGCAGCTGCGTCGCTGTCTTCCCATACAGGTCATCCGTAGTCTCAGACCACGGCATGTATGTCAGCATCACCACGCATGCTGCGTTCCTAAGAGACAGCCGCTCCACATGCTCTACTATCGACAGCCAGCCAAGCCTGCAAGCACGCTTTGCGACGTCCGCTCGTCCTCGACATGTGCCTTGAGCGCTTCGTGAGTGGCATATATTGGACACTGGAACGCTGCTCCTGACCAGCCCCGACCTGTACTGGCCTTTCACACCGATCATCTGTCCGAACGCTAGGCATGAAGGCAACAACAACTATATATCTTCGACCACACAGTATAACACTACGAGGATGAACCAACAACCCGCGATCGGTGCGGAGTTCTTCTGTGCAAGGCCCTGACCACGATGCTACCGTCGAGATAGCACGTCCCTTACCGCCAAGAGCCATCACATGCTGCCAAGTTCCAGTCACCCTCCGCTGTTGAGATTCATACTTCAGGTAAGTAAGGGCTCATAGTGGTGTCGTCCGCCGTATACACAAAGAATGACCTCACTTCGAGCGATGCGAGCCACAATGGCTTTGTGGATAACACCTTGCGGTGAGTTAAGTATGCCTACATCTCCTTTACTCTGCACGACTAGCCACTCTCTCATCCAAGTCCAGAACAAGTCGACCTTTCTGCTACATCCAATCCAGATCTGCTGCGTATCTAAAGACACCAAACAACAGGACTGCAAGTGCAACATGGCGCTTATCCCGCAGAACACTCTGCCAGGCTTGCCAGAAGAGCTACTTGAGAAGATTGTTCGCTACGCCACGAAAAGCAACTCCCCGATCGACACATCAGTCCTTAAGCTTGACGGGGTTCAGAAGCGTGGTGGTAAGAAACACGAGCTACTAACACCGCTTCTAGCGAACATCAATCTCTGGACAATCGCCCAAGCCGAATTCTACAACACGAACACGTTCTCCGTCCGCGTGGAGAGGGACAAAGGCAGGGACCAAACGCTGGCAAGGCGCCTTCAACTTCGTCGACGACGTGGCGGAGCGGCCGCGCATCAAGCACCTCCAGATCGAGCTACCGTTCACTCTTACCGCCCACTGGGGCGCCCGCCGAGCCCGTCCAAAGCATGGCAGGGAGCACCACGAGGTCTTGCTGGATGTGGCGGAGGTCTATCCCAACTTGCGCTCCCTTACGCTCAGTTTGCAGCACAGCGCTCGCAGGGGCAGGTCGGTTATCAGCAGCATGGCTGGCGTCCCGGTGACGGGGCAGGAAGCCTTACGCTAGCGAGATCTACTGGAGTATCTCCGAGGCTATGGCTGCGCTCGGTGCGTACACTTGTCCTACCCTGCAGCACAAGTACTTCACGCTGATGCAGACGGGTTTAGACGCCAGCCGCGCAGAAGAATTACTACCCGAGATCAATGGACGTGCGACCGAGAATTTCGAGGACCTTGCGTGGGAGTTGATGGACCGAACGACGCGGTGCGTCTTATGTAGTCTCGCTTATGCTGCGTTGCGAGGGGATGTGTGGATGGTGAGCTAGGGGTGTTGAAGACGGAACCTGAGAGCGAGAACGGTGGAAATGCCGGGAACATAGGGTATGCTCGCAAACTCAGAACTCAAAACATCAGGACTATTTCGGCTGCTAATAATTGTGCCTTTCTGGTTTGCGCTTGATCCGCTCGCATGCAGACCACCCCATTCAGCTCTCGTCCTATGACCCACCCCATTCGCCCGATCACGATATGCTATGACACGATCCGTATTCTGGCGTATACTCACAGTAGAAGCGACGTTCAGTACACGCCTTCGGCAGCTAACAGATCAAACAGACGGTATGTCGATCGCCGGACTGGACTTGGACTGACCTTGTTCGAGACCTGGTGACGGCCGCTGGGCATTGGTACGGCTCGCCGGCACCACCGAAGGCACTCTTCAGCCCAGGAATACCATTCACCTTGGTAATTTCGCACTTCACCTGAGGCTGGTGAGCGTTACAGTGGTGTTGTCTGGTATCCATACAAAGAAACGCGACATCACTACATGCGCTCATCACACAACAGCCTTGTGTACGACACCTTTGGCACAGCTGAAAGGATATTAAAATGCTGCTCTTACTCGGCAAGTCAGCCACCAACATACACTCACCCGCTCACACAGTGGAACGCACCTCCAAGTGTCTCCACCGTATCGCTCCTGGGGCTATCACAAGATGGTCCCCATTCCACAGAACACACTGCTAGGCCTACCGGACGAGCTGATCGTACGAATCGTTCGTCAAGCTACTAAGAGCAAGTATCTCGTGCCGACTTCGTCTCTGGCGCGCAGCAAGATCAGCAAGCACCCGAACAGACAAGGAAAGCTTATGGCACCCCTCCGCGCAAACGCCCAACTGTGGAACATCGCGAGAGACCAGTTCTACAACACCAACACCTTCTCCATTACGCCCGGCAAGATGCAAAATCGGGGTGATGAAGCCGGCCTCGCCGTCATTGGGTTTCCCATGCAAAGCGCCCGGACGGAGTACGGCAAGATCAAGCACCTCCAAGTCAACCTCCCGTTCGTTTTGGCCGCCGACTGGCGGGCTGAGGGGCTCAAAGCTCAGTGGGGCGCCGAGCTCCCACATATCCTCCACAGCATCGCAGGCCGCTGTCCTATTCTGCACTCGCTCACGGTCATGATGCAGCACAATGCAAGTGAGGGAAAGAGCATCGTCGACGCCCTCGAAGGCGTCAACAGGGAGATCGAGCCGTGTGAGGCCTACGCATCCGAAGTCTCCTCCTGTGTTGTTCACACTCTCAAGGGTCTACGGACCTTCACGTCCGCCTCCCTCAAGAGCAAATACTTCAAGCTGACTCAAGTCCCACACGCAGTGCGGGCGAAGTCTGTCGAGATCGATGGGCGCAGGATGGAATTGGCCGAGATCGCCGTGATATCGTGGGACCTACCCAAGAGTGAGATACAGTGTTTTTAGATCGTGCTGTCGTTCGCGCGTGGATGTTTCCGGGTCTCATAGAGTGACGGGGTGGTGTCCAACTTAGCGGCACAGCAGGCAATGGCAGCAGCGGCAAGTACTCGGCGAACCTCCTCAAGAATCACTCCAATACTATCATATCCATTCCCCTATCATACGCTAGCAATCCTTTTGTCACTGCAAGAAATCGCTCATATCGCTCTTCCTCGCCGATATGTCAGATCGATCTTGTTTGGCCAACCATCTCACCGATATCTCAGTATGCGTCACCCATCTCGTAGGCCCCGGCATTGTATAGAAAACCCGGCCTTTCGGAGCCTTTTGCCGTTTTGTCTAAATAGTGACAGCGAGTGGCAGCTGTTCAGATGCCAAGTCAATCGATGCCAGGCGACAAACAACGGAGCAGAGACCGCACCATCGAGCAAGATGAAACAGATGACAGCGAGGACCATTGCACGCCTTCTCGTCAGCTGATTGGAGAGCTCGCAGCAACGCTCTCCACTTCCAGCTGTTCACTGGCGACCGGGAGTGCTGACCTTCTCGACCGTGTCATGACCCTCCCAGACGAGATCAAGGAGCTAATCATTGGTCCAAGGGTGACCGTCGGCATAGTAGACACCATGATGCTATACCGTGCCAGGTATGCCCTCATGCGGCCAGACCTCAAGCTTGCGGTGTTGCAACCTTTCGAGAAGCATAAGCGCCTGCATCAAATTGCTACTGAGCAGTTCTATAAGGCCAATGTGTTCCACGCAAGTGTGACCTTCTACGAGCTTGCTTCAGGCAATTCCTATCCAGTCCTTGGCGACGATTGGGAATCGCGTGATCGTATCAGACATCTGGACTTCGCAATGGAAATCCCAATGACGCAGGCCTCCATCGATCCTCACAAAGCTGCCGATATTGGCCGAGAGCATCGCAAGGCCCTCACCCAGCTACCCGCGGAGTATCCTCAGCTCCGAACCCTGCGCATCATCCTCAAACACGATCCAAAGCATTGTGGTCTCAAAGTCCCCTACCCAGGACAGAAGCACGAGATCACGGCGTGGGAGTCTCGCTGTCTGCTGACGAGCATCATCAGCGGCCTGCAGGCTTGCACTTCGCCTCACCTGCGTAGCAAGGAGGTACGCCTCGATCAGACGACGTATTGGGAGCGCGTTGCAGGGGTTGTGCGGGAGCCGGTCGCTGTCGACGGGAGGAACAGGGGTATCGATGAGATCGTATGGAAGGTGCTTGGTCTTCCACTCAGCGTGACTTCGATCTGAATGGGCGTGAGAGCAGTATAGACTGTTTCGCACCACGGGGAGATGATCAGGACGACTGTGTTGAGTAAGTGTAATCAAGCAACGCTCGTTGATCTGCCCACTAGGCTGCTATACAGGTCTGATTTTGGCATTCTACCGAGTGAGTCCTCACTTCTTTCCTTTTCCAGAGTGGCTGCGCACGAATCAAAGCCTCGTTTGCTCCGATGCCTGACTGCAGATGAGCGACGCCTTTCACTTGGTCTGGAAGACATGCCGGCTGCTTTGGGGGTTGCAGGGAGTGGTTGCTAGCGACTGCTACCTTGATTCACGGCAAGATACCATTGGCTACACAACGGTGATGAGGCTGGGGGGCCCTCCGCTTATCTTGATGTTCCCTCTTCCTTTCATGCCCGTCCGTGACACAACAACACGCCGACTGCACGATCACTGTCTTGATTGTCCACACAGCGTATCTTGAAGGCGTCCAGCGTATCGCTCACTGAAGATGTTGACGCTTCGGACAGAGACATTGTCTCGCCCTATGAGACGGCTTTGTCCAGGCCTGCTTTATTCTCACGAGAAGGCACATAGCTCCGTTCTCCGCCGAGATGTAAGGTTCCCATAGTCAGCTCCGCTTTCATCGTACCATCCACGGTGAAGCACTTGCTACCTCGTCTCATCCGGGCCGTGCTTGCATGTGGATCTGCTGGCAGATACCATCGCTTTGCTAGAGGCCACACCACCGCATCTACTCACAATGTCCTCCCGTACCTTCTCCAGCCCATCTACCAAGCGAGCGAACAGGATCCCCAACGGCTTGGTGAGCAGCGGCAGGTCAAGCATCGCCACCCACACCTTCTCCGGGAAACTGACACCCATCACTGAGCCCAAAAAGAACGCCAGCAGGCTCGTCCACGGCACCGAAGACGGCAAGCTCCTTGCAGGGCCAAAGACAACTCCCAAAGCCGAAGGCGCCGAGGTGCCAGACATCAAGGAGCTTTCGGCCTTCCCGGTCATCGATGGCCTTGACCTAGTACAGGTGAAGCAGCCCAATAATGTTCCGAACTACAGCCTCAAGGTTGACGTCGCGGACGACAAGGCGTTTCCGGCTCTCGCTGGGCCAAGTAAGCAGATGGCTCAGCCGTCCTTCCCAATGCTGCGGATCATGAGTACTCTGAAGCACCCCAGAGTCGCCGCTTTGAAGAGGAATGGGTAAGAAAAGTGTGCTTGGGAAGGCACCCTTTGCTGAGGAGATGGGATGCACGAAGCACTGGTAGCGAACCATCTGATGTTGTCAATGGCGTTAATAGTATCACACAGCATAACATACTCCCACATTGATTGTCTCGTTTTCCCGTGCCATGATAACGACTCACAGACCCCATGCCCCTCCTCGTCGTATAGCAAGCGGCCGATACTGCGGCGATGTGTTAAGCCTCCATGAGGGTGTCCGTCGAGAAGGGCTGATACTGAGGAGTATATGTGTATAGGTACGTGCGGATGGGTGTTGTCTTGAGATCCCGCTGCGATGCTCGGAAGATTTTGGCCCCAATCAAATTCTGCTTAGTCAAAGACATGGTGGCGCCCAGAGGCTAGAGGCTAGGAGTGAGAAATCCGGTTTCTGCTGTGAAATATTGGGGTCCGTCTAGAGTGGAGTCAGTGGACGTGTTTCTGGACTACCGTATACTACACACATTCTGCTTGGTTGTGAACCTCAGCATGAGATGTGTCTTGTGACCGCCAAATCTGTTCGTCTGTCCAGTAGGCGGGTAACCCCACCCTCCGCGGTGAGACAAGCTCCGTCATGGCGTACCACGTAATAGGGGGTGGCAGTAGTGACCGTTGGCGACGGCGACGAGGTAGAAATAAGTCCTGGCTTCCAATATACCTGCACTCGATACACTCCATTGCCTGAGACATAAGACCACTATACACGGCATCTGTAATGACCAGCATATTCGACAAGATGCCAGACATTGCGCCAGACGGTCCCCTGGACCAAAACAAAGGCAAGCTCATATATCGTCATGAATCCTCCCCGTATAGCCCCACTGACTGCTCAGGCCTCCTATCAATCATCGGCGACCCAGTGGGAAAAGTCCTCGACAAGGGTCTTAAGCCGACCCTAGGATCCGTCACCGGCGCGATCGGGAGGCCTACTGGAGAGGCACTTGGCAACGTCCAGAAGCAGGCCAAGAAAGAGGTCGGATACACAGACGAAGATAAGCCAGAGGAAGAGAGACCGGGTGGGAAGCGGATCGGTGGCAACGCACAGAACGGGCAGAACCCGCTGGGCTTGTGAGCTGGAATGATACGGTGGAGAGCGTGCTAGGCTGCATTGCGTTGGCGTTTTGCATCACTCGCTTTGGGATCAGGATCAGGGCATCAGCGACTCAGGGAGCACATTACGGGAGACGAAACGGAAATGGTGGTGAAATCCCGGAGAGCACAATGTGATGTTCGAATCTTTATGCGTGCCAATGTCTCGGCGAATCTGCTCGAAACACCCCAGCCCGCCGACTCCTAACCATGTCGCTGCTGGCTGAGTCAATATCTCCTTAGGTGGGACCTCAATGTCGACTCCGCAACGTGCTGGCAGGTCGTATCCGTGGCGACCGACGGCCGACCACACGAGCTGAGAGCTGCACTGAGCGGCACTATGACCAAGTATTGCCGCGGACGTGTGACTGAGGGTTTGTTCGGCCGCCACGTGATCTCCCAGCAGTCCACTGTGCAAGACCGTGAAGCCTTGAACATCCTAAACGTGGCGTACTTTTGGCAGCGCCTCTCTCGTGTGTGTGTGAGTGAGTCGCTAGTCGAAAAGCTGCTCACCTGTCGGTCGTAGTAGCCAAGCTTGACCCGCAAGGCTCAGAACTTCGAGCGGTGCGCATGGCGGGCCTGTTTGCTCCCAGGCCAGCTCAGCACCGCAGGTCTGCCTCTCTGCACGCGAGGTCTCGCAGTGTAGAGCCGCTTGCTGACAGAATCCTGCAACATACGCTACGGGACGGGGTTTGGACCATCTGCAGCCATCTTGCACCTTTCGCAACGTTCTATGTTGATCAACTGCTTGGACTGTTGGCAAGGGCCTCTTCGGTGAGGTCCACATGGCACGCAATACATGCCAGGTTATTGCCTCTCGCGTACGATGTAGTGCCATCGACCCGTGACTGCCGCTGCTGGGACTCCTGCACCGCCGCGAAACCTAGAAGCCCAGGTGTCCATTAAATTGAGTCTCGGCTGCGCCATGCCCTTGCTGACTCGATACAATCAGACTGGGATTCAAGAAAATATCGAAATCGAACGGCAGATCCATAGCCCAATCCAGGTTCGGCGCCTCCGTCATACCCATACTGCTGCCCACTGACGGTGGATCATCGAACAGCGCTGCTTCCGGTCCACTATACAGAGCGTCGAGCTCTTTTTCCTTCCGCTTTCTCGACATCTTGACCAGCGCTGCAGCCTGGTTGTATGCTTCGCGGCACATGTGAGTATCATATGTGAGCGCTATCTTATGCAGAAGAGCCATAACCTCCTGAATGTGCGACAGACTCTTCGGCGTACCTACCGCGAGCACAACGCAAAGGAACTGGAAGGGCGCATGGACAACGTTCCACCACGGCGTCCTAGTCTCAAGCAGCGCTGCAGATGCGGCAAGGGCAGCCTTTCCGATTGAGATGACAGATTCAGCGCGGTCCTTGGCATCCGTGAGACTCATAAGCCATAGCCGTCTGTAAATAGCGAATGCGAGGTCAGCCTTCAACAGATTGATGAATGCCGAGTCCGACTGAAGCTCTTCGATTTTGGTCAGCGCGTTGCCCAGAGCTGCAGGAGGGTCGGGTTCGCGTTCTCTGTCCACATAGTCGTTGGGCAAGATGTCAGCCAGTTCGACGAATTGATGGGCGTGACTGCCACGCTCTGGGGAGAACTTGTTCGTCGTGACCACATCGAAGTTCACCCTCGAACGACCGTACTCGAAGGATAGGATGATATTCAGGGCTCGAGCAATCCAGAACAGTCTTCTCCGCGTTTTGCCGAGCTTGTGGTCTCCGGTGGGTGGTGCAGGGTAGACTACAGCGATTGTCTGCATCTCCTTATGTAGACCACTCGCCTCCGCCTGATGCATCGTTATGGAACTGCACAGGAACGATCCATGAGGTCGAGAGCACAGGCGGAGGTAGATCGTCCGCAATATCCATGCAGCAACATTGTTGGCAGTCGGCGAGTGAGTGATGCTCTTCTGCATCAGTATATCTGCCGCGCCAAAGATGAACTCCGTCTCCCGTGCGTGCGGATCTGGCGAGAAGAATGATCCAATAGCGGCAACCCCAAGCACCACGGTATCTACATCACTCTGACCCGCAGGACTCGTAAACCGCGTGGCCGCCTGCTCTGTAAAGTCTAATTCGTCCAACAGGCCGAACTCGGTGTTCACAAGCTTGAAATAGACTTTCGCGAGTCTTTGCACATCGGTCCATGTTAGCAACGTGGACAGATCGAACGTCTTCTCAGCGGGCTCCGCGCGGATTCCGGTATGCCAGGCGAAGGAGTGCAGGCGTGGGATGCTTTCGGACTCCAGATCCATGCCCAGGATGCGCGGGAAGGCGATGGCGGAGTTTGCACGTACGAACCGAACCTTCACCGGGTCTAGTATGCTACGATGGTGGAACCGAGCGCCGGGTGCAGTCAAAGGGTGCTTTTGCAGCTTAATGATGCTAGGCGGCGTGAGTTCAACCAGCGCCGGCTCTGGCGGTGGTTGCGGAAGGTCTCCATTTGGCACGATTGATGTTCGCTTCGTGGTTGGGTACTCGCACTGGTATTCGTAGCGCACACATGTATGACATGGGAGAGCCCCGTCGCATCTAAGAAAGAACGTAAGGACCCATTCAATGTCTCAGACACGGATTATATCGTTCGGTGGTGCTCACTTTCGCTTGCGCTGGCGACAGGGCCCGCATGCTGCTCGTGAGCGCTGGCGACCTTGCTGTGCATCGTGTGAGCCTTCCGCCGCTCCATCGATCGTATCACGTTGTGGACTCGATGTGCGCTTCAGGTCGTTATGTCCAGGCATCTTGAAGGTGATGTCGAAAGGAAGGAGGAGAGCGCGGGTATGGCTCTACATCCGGTTCGCACGGTGCCGACCCGACCCGATCTGCTTCGTCGGCCAGTCCCTCACGTGTCACACCGTTTCACACCTTTTTGAACCTGAGATGAATGTTGAACGTGGAAAGAGACAGCTTGGACAACTTCACATTTTGCTAATGCTACACAGAAGAGAAAGAAAGCGCGTTTGATGCAGAGCGCAGCCCAACAGCGCCCAACAGCACTCTCGTCCACGCCAAAAACGCCTCCATCGCTGAAAACCATCGGGTAGCGAGCTTCAAAGCCGCTGAATACCTCTATGCCTATGGAGCACTGTATCATCCGAAGCTTCGCAGGATCAAAACGCTCGTCAAATCATTTGAACGCCACGGCTGTCATGCACCTGGACCGGCACAGGACGCGAAATAGACCCCATCGCGATCCCACTCGTCCTGTCTGGTCTTCTTCTCATCGATCGCCCTCCCCAGCCAGTCCCTTGCGCCATTGCTGGGCCTGTTTCTTGGGATGATCGCCCGCGCAAGACGAACAGCAGAGTCCATAGCAGCATGTTGACCAGCAACAATGCAGTCACGCTCCAGGTGAGTGTAAGGAACTTATGGCCAGCATATCCCGCTATGCCAACGTCACCGCCGACGAAGTTGATCAGCTTGGCTGCGCCGAGAGCGATTCCGTGCGTGACTGCCGATGCGAGCAGGAAGAGGCAGAATGCTGGTGCAGTTCCAATGATGTTCCACAAGGCCACCTTGCGTGATGTGAGTACTATGCCGGCAATACCGAGGAGGAACGCAGCGCCAGTGAACACGATGGCAATCCAATATAGGATGCGCACGAGGGACATCGGGTCAAGTGCGGAGTGCGCCGAGCAGGAGTCGACATGCTCATGTGTGCCTTTCCCGGGAAGCGAGCTGTTACCCGGCGTAATGTCGGTCCCGTTCTTGAACTTGTACACACCTTGGCATGTCGTGGAGATATGGATGGCGTAGAAGTCGGTCAGGTTCAGCTCGGAGATGATCCCGTTGAAGACCTTATCGACGACTTTGACGAGGCCGGTCTCAACAGCGGCAAGGGCACTGTTTGCTTTGCTAATCGCCGCTGACTGTATAGAGGTAGCTTCGCTTTGGACAGCGGACTCGATAGACGTGGCTTTAGACTCCGCGGCTGATCCTGCCGAGTGAATGGCGCTACTAGCGTGGCCTGCCAGGGAGCTGGCGTCTGACGCAACGCCCCGCGGTGCCATCGTGATCAATGCCGGGGCGGCGGTGATTGTAGGAAGCGAAACCGGTGCGGATCGCTTGCCAAGATGTATGGATGCAATCTCGCTGTCGAGTTCGTTACGAATATTTTGCCCGATCCTGGATGTGTTGAGTGTGAAGATGGCGTATTCATTCATCAACCCTGGCTTGTGGCCTGCAAAGACACACAGAACAGCGAGAATGGTAGCTATCATCATCAGTAGCACTGGCAATACCGCAAGGAGCCTGGTGGATCCCGGCCGGCGGGCCGTAGGCGTGCCATTGTTCGTGGACTTCCCCGAGCCGAATGTTTTGGCGACCTTCCGAGCCAGCGAAAGTGTCGTGAGTAGCATTTTGGTAGTGGTAGTCGAAGATATCTGGTAGTGGTGATCAAACACAGCTGATGATGGTTCGGAGGTGGTGGTTCGGAGGTGGTGTCTCGTGGTGTTGAGATTCTCTGTACAAAAGGAAAGCGATACAAGCAAAAGAGAGAGTATTAAACGAGTCGAACGTGGTAGTAATGGATTGTTGAGAGCTGGAAAACACAAGAGCAGATCACAGGGAAGAAAGGCAAACAGTGAATGAAGGGCCACCCTCGTCGACAAAGCGGGTGGACATCAAAGAGCAATGACTCGCAGCCATTGTCAGGTGAGAGCGTATGAACAAAGGGACTCGTGAGGAGCGCGACCATTCCGAGCACAGGTGTGCCTTTGTTTGCAGACCTCATGCGACTTGCCACCCAGCTGTTCATGAGGGCCCTCGTGGTAGTGCGGAGGAGGTCGCTTGCTCGGTAGGTCCTCGCGTGAGTAAATGGGCGGAGGCAAGTCTCAAGGACAGCGGACGCATTGAGACAGACGTGGAGAGTGTAGCCTTGTAGTGTGCTATGTAGCCAAGACACCAGGTTGCATAGCCATGTTTTCCTACTCGAAAGCAGCGTGGGCAGTCACAGCAAGCGATGGACTCAAGGTAGCAGCCCGGTCCGATCTGATGGCATTGTCGGACTAGGAGGAAGAATACAGCTTGTGTGACGGGACAGGACATCCAGTATGTTGTGAGCTTTAGCACGTGTGAGCACGTCGAATTGGTAAGGTCTCTGGCCGGTTCGAAGAAAGTGTTGTGCACTGCATCGAATTCTTGGAGAGAAGCTCCTATTTCGGGAGGGTCCAATTAGTCATCACTAGCGGCTATTTCGGCTAAACCCAAAGGCAGTAACAAAGTACATTGCGTCGCGAACTCGCGGCCAATATTATCTGTCAAACGCCTGTGCGACTCCGTGAGGCTTGAGATTCTGCCTCACCTGGGCATCGAATACAGCTAAGTACCTGATAGGCAGTTGTGAGCTCTTTCGAACTAGCGAGCGGTGGCGTTCATTTTCCCAAAGGGATGTTACTGATACGCGAAGTGCAATGCGCTTCCCAGCGCGCACCCTCATCTCCGTGTTGAGGTCGCACACCCGTTCGGCCCCCAGACACTTCTCCTCGTGTTCGGGGGTTGTAGAAGGGCAGAACGATGTGGATCTGTACGAGTATACTTCTGGCAGGTGGCTGTATGGAAGACGCATCAGAGGAGCTTCGCAAATAGCCATACTGATGTCCCTCCAGGTATAACGAGCGTCTGCGGCTCCAAGAGAGACGGCTCGCTTTCAATGTCCCGGAGCTTACCAGAATGGCGGCCAAGGCAGTTGGACAGTCGTATAGAGATGTCAAAACGTTTCGAAAGCTCGGCGAAGGAGGCTTCAACAGGGTCTTCGAGATCTCGATGTATGATGGGACTGAACTCATTGCAAGGCTCCCATACCTCACAACTGTGCCGAAAGGGCTTATGGTAGCGAGCGAGGTAGCGACCATGGACCTTGTTCGCTCTCACGGTGTACCGGTGCCTCAGGTTTACAGCTACTCCGTTAACGGAGGTAATTCTGTGGGCGCGGAGTATATCATCATGGAGAAAGTCTCCGGCAGGACTCTAGGGGATCAGTGGTATGATCTCTCGGAGAAGGAAAGAATCAGAGTCCTGTCTGACATTGTGGCTATTGAGGCCAAACTCTTCGCCATCGATCTCCCTGCCAGCGGCAGCGTGTACTATGAGCGAGATCTTCCTGAAGGCGTAGCAAGAGTACCAATCAATACAGAAGACTCGCCAGCAGGTTTGTGTATGGGGCCGAGCGCCTCACTGAGGTATTGGTTCGAAGGGCGAAGTCGAATGGATCTTGATAGAGGCCCGCGTAAGTGAATTACACGTTGCGGATCATCGAGGTGTCAATACGCTGATGCCATTTAGACATAAACCCAGCGCACGTTCTGCAAGCTGCAGCAGAGAAGGAATCAAAATGGCTACGGAAGTACGGCAGACCAAGATACCCAGTCGATCGAGTGTACCGTGAGTTCATAGGGTACCAGAAATCGCAGCCACAAGAACACCTGGAAAACCTCGAGCGATACCTTCAAACCGCGCCCCACCTAGTTCCTGCAGAGGTATGGCTCCACAAGCCGACACTTCGACACCCGGATCTTCAACCGAACAACATCTTCGTCTCCGAGAAATTCAGCATCACCGGTCTCATCGATTGGCAGCATTGCTCAGTAAGACCTCTGTTCCTTTGCGCTGGGATCCCAAACTACCTCCAGAATTATGGAGACGCGGACTCGGAGAACTTGATTGAGCCCTCGCTACCCGAGAACCTTGCGGATATGAATGAAGACGACCGCGGGTTTGCACTGGAGCAATTCCGCCGACGGCAACTGCATTTCTACTACTTGGCTGCCACTGCGACCATGAACAAGTCTCACCTTCACGCATGCATGTACGAGTCAGGTCTTTTCCGCCGGAAGATATTTGACCATGCGGGAGAGCCATGGGAGGGCAACAACATCCCACTCAAAGCAGACCTCGTGCGGCTAGCGCAGCACTGGCCACAGCTCGTAAACCCTGACGTGTCCGCCGAGCGACGGCCAGTATGCCCGATAGCATTCACTGAAGAAGAGATCAAGGAATGCCTGTCGATCGCAGAGCAACAGGATGCCGCAGACACCACATTGGAGAATCTGCGAGGGTTCATCGGCATCAGCACTGATGGCTGGGTGTCCAATGATAGATATGATCATGCTGTTGCGCAAGCAGCTCTGATGAAGGAACGAGTGATGGAATACGCAGAAAACGATTTCGAACGAGAGATGACCGAGGCTCATTGGCCCTTCGACGATCACGACGAGAAGGAATAGAACGGAGGGGGACATCGTGGAAATGACTCCATGCAATGAGCGTACGCATTTACTGCTTCGGCTCGGACATGCGACAAGGCTTGGATACGCCACGGGTGTCCTGGATGGGCATCTGACGACGCTTCAACCCTTCAGCACATTGAAGGTGACGCTTATGTGAGCGGTCCATGATTCCATGTCAGGGATAGTTTCCACTCGTAGGTCGGCCTACCAATCAAACTCATGCCATTGCGGCTGTGGCTCGACTTCAGAACTTCTGCTTGACCGAAGATCGCATCTGTATACCAACAAGCAATCGGCGGTTTCAGTTCGCCGCATTGACTAGGAGCCTGAAGAGTTAGGCGTTCTGCTTTGCTGGGATGGGTGGCCGAGCACGTCCTTCCTACCCGCTGAGTTGAGATGCACAAGCTGTCCCCCGTGTTCACTCCGCGCTCTGAACGGTCGATGGATATGTCATGTTCGACGTCGCCTTGGTATGTTTAGGGCATTGTGAGAACCTCGCCGTCACTGGTCAGTCTCCTGCCAAGAGCCCGCAGTTGCCGTTCTCGGCAGAGGTGTGCACGGCCCCCATGGCCGCATGTTGGCGGCCTTTCCGGCGCTGGTGATTGGCGAATCACAGCAATAGATCGTGAGGTGCTGCAAACCAACACTCAAGCTACCCAATCATGTCGATATATCCGTACCACCTTCACGCAATAATGGTTGCCCCGCTGCAAATGCAGCATCGACGTGTTCTCAGGAGAACACCGGTTGCTCCCATGCACCCGGCTTGATCTGGGAGTTTTGCTCAGGCAGTACATGTATTTGCGTCACACCAGAAGCAGTGCGGTGATTGGCTAAGTCGACTGGCACACACCACTTACCTGCAGCTGGGCTCGTGATCATCTCGCCTTTGAAGCTCCCTCTGCCTCTCTGCAACTGCGCTACAAACTCCCCTCCAGACTGTCTACCGGATCGCACGTCCTCACTCGGCGCTATTTGCACATCATATGCCACTTTCCCGCTCTTCAACAACATCAGCTCCGGTGCCGGGTGTCTTCCCAGCGCGGCTTCTCGCAGCTTGTCCCCCGCGCAGCTCGGAGCTCCGCAAATCGCGACGATGGAGTAGTGGACTCGAGAAACGCGCATCCAGATCTCGCAACCGGCCTTCAAGCAATGCTTGATACTGGCTGCTCATTCGAAAGAGTCAAGAGGGACCTTCGCTGTACGTTTCACTCGCCGCCGCCCGCAGGCGAGGTCGTCCGTCCAATCACAGTGGTTCCCGCTGAGGCCCTTGGACGTACATGCTGTACTGATGAGCTGGCAATGCTGGCATCTGTCAACCGTAGCCGCTAACGAATGTTACCTTCTGCAGCTGTGTCACCTCTGAGTCCCCACCATGTCTCGAGATCTTCATCTCCTGGGATCTCATCTCTTGATGGCACTTCGTGGCATCTTCTCACCTCTCCTCTTCCGCCAAGGCCACGGTCAAGCCCACCTTCCTTGGACCTCACCATGAAGCCGGCCTGCCTACTAGCCTTCGAACTGGAGACACGGCCCAGGGAGGAGCCCGTTCAGGTTGACAGTCCAAGCCACCGCGCACGTTTGCATCCTGTCTATTTGCCACCCGCGCAGCCGGCGGCGCCAGCTGAAAGCCCTCTCCGGGACTTGCCATCTCTCTCCCAAATTGCTCACATCCTCAGGCTACAGAAGTATCAGAAGCGCCACCAGCAGCAAGTCCGCTCGCAGCTTCGGGCGCTGCAGGAAGCCAGCGCACGGACTGTCCGGCTTACTAGTATTGCTCGCTCCGTCCAACGTACGCTCGCGGAGTGCATTCGCTCCGAGGACAAAAGCAGCTTCACAATTCTCTTCAATGCCTTTCATGACGCCCAAGATGATTGCCACAGGCTCGCACCTGAGCCAGCTGGAAGCGGTTGGAGCGATTCTGGAGAGTCTCCCAGCTTTCGAGAATCCTTTCTGGACCGGTTGCCAGAATCGTCTCGTGCACCCTTGGTCAACCTGCTAACGGCCGTGCGCTACGATGGAGAGTTCATTGCCGATCGCTTGGCTTCCCTGTCCCAACAAGAGCTCTTGTCGCTGCTACCGGACAGAGGCACGGTCAGGTCGGCCGAGTCTGTCTTCGGGCCTTCATCCGGACCGTACTCCCGGACTTCTAGGTACCTGGGCTACGCCGTTGACGGCCAAACGGAACTTGTCTCGTCTCAGGCATTTGCAAGCGTTCTCGATACCCTTGTCCGCGGAGTCCAAGGTATCACTGAAGGAAGTCTGTCTGACGACAGTCGTGCACTTGATGTCTGGTCTACAGTGTGCGCTCGTGCCATCACCGGCCAGACACCAGGAAGTGAGAAGCTCGTTCCGTCAGTGCTTGACATCTGGGCATCCTCAGAAAAATGGCATGGAAAGGAGCGTCTGGGTCTGTGGATATTGCAGACACTGCAGACTGGGTCTTTCCTAGTTGAGCAGCCGAGCAAGCAGTCCTTCCGCATCCGCGTGCAAGGTCGCCCGGAGACCTCCGCCGAGGATGAGGTCCGCACAGAGTCGTTCTACAGTCAGGCCAGTAATGAACTTCTTGACCTCCTGGCAGACCCGAGCGGTCCGAGTGTGATACCGGAAGCCGTCCTAAGGATGTGCCGAGCCATCTGGACGAAGTTACAGCGCCATGTTGGCCACCAACGTGCTTTTCCTCACTTTGTTCTGACGCGCTGGCTGTTCTCCCCTTTCTTCGCCGAAGCTATTTCTCTACCAGAGGTGCGCAACCTGTTTGTCTTGTGGTGACTTTCACTGATAGCAGCAAGGCTTTCGGTCTGGTCCCGGATTGCTATGTTTCGGATAGTGCTCGGCATCGCATTCTGCGGGAGGTGGCAACTCGAGCACAGAAGGCTATCTTTGACGTTGCCTACTCATGGTAATAACCTAACACGGTGCTCGCAGTCGACATGGCTGAATTCCTTTTTAGGAAATACGGCAACGTTGTCTCGGCCCGGACAACCCAACGAGTTCAAGCAATCATGGTTCGGTTCCAAGGCCACCAGGACGACAACAAGATTGACCTGGGCCCAGTCGCTAGACTGGATGCGGCGACTCGTCCGGACCAAACCATTTCCATCGTTGTTTCTGCCTCGGACGTTCTGGGGATCGTTAAGGCCCTGTACCCGCAAAGGCGGCCTGCTTCCTTTTCTTCTGCGGCCGAAACTGTTCACTCGGGCATTAGGTCTTCTGCTTCTTCCATTTCCGGGTTTTCGTTGTTCCAGCATTCCGGATCGTTGGACATGCCTACCAGGCTTCCCCCACAGTTGCCGCAGGATGAGGCTTCTGCACCTGTGCAATCAGAGCCCGACGGATCGAACTTTACTGGTCCAGAGCGTGTGCAGCCACCTGAGTGGCACAAGCGGTCCGCCGAGTCTGAAGTGGACCCCAAGCAGCTCTGGCAAGTATGCGCTACCATTGAGGACACCCTCAACTCGGACACTCTGCAAGTAAATCAGTGGGCCTCAATGATGGTTGTACCCGGGGAACGGAGCCTCCTGAGCTTCGGCGACCACCTTCACAAATTGTTAGGAGGCATTGACGATCAGCTCTCCGAGCATGAAATGCCTGCACCTGTCTCCTTGGCAGTTTTGGAGCAGATCCTGCCGGACTGGCCGGAGTCGGAAGGACCGGAGGAAGTTATCCCACCTCTTGGGCTCCTTGGAAGACTGATGCAGGCGCTGGAGATACGTGTCAAGGTTTCCCAAGAAGGCTCGGACTTTATTGGTGCCCACCACTGGTTCAAAGAGCTCCAGTGTCTCCGTTCACTCCCCTCCCGGGATCCTCAGCTGGACTCCTTGCATGCTGCGCTTGACGCTATGCGGCGCAGAGCCCAGCAATCACTCGAATGCGATGAGCGTATCGGTGCCGCTTGTGAAGGCTGGTTCCGTCTGCTTACGCCTGCGCTGGAAAGGCGTCACAGAGACGTGTCAACCGTAGCGGAGGATCTAGAGCGAATGCGGGACAAAATGTGGTTTGTAGCGGACGTCAGGACATCCGCAGCCTACGACGAGGCCAGGTCTGTCGCCGGTGCGCTGCGCATCATGGGTAAGCCAAAGAGACCCTCGCGGGCACGGATGGCGCCACCTTTGCGGCATTGGAGTGGGTCAAAGTTCTCTAACACCAGTCTCCATCTCAAGACCGAGGCTCAAACGTTGGAGCTTCTCAGCGCTCTGCCCGACCAAGGTGGACCTAACAAACTGAGCGACGACCAGGCTCGAGGGACTCTCTTGTGGATGGAGCGCAACGGCATCGAGAACCTGTGCAGAGGTGAGGAGCGTCTACACCGTCTTTGCATGGAAGTCCGAAAATGTGTCGAACAGCTTGTGTCGGCGGAAAGTGCGTTGATATACAACAATCCTCTGTTCGCTCGACGGAATCCATCGCTGCAGACCGCCGGCCGCCCTGCTTCTCTGGCCTCTTTGTCGGCGTTGCAAAGCACAGCCGGACGGTTAAGCCATTTGACGTTACAGACCAGTGTTGCGCCCAGCATTGATGGCCTATCAAGTGCATCACATGCGCTCTCAAGCGCCAGCTCACGCGACTATCTGGAGTCTTGCAGCCCGACGCTCACACATAGATCTTCTGCGCTCTTCTGGTCGCCAGCCATGACCGAAGAGCAATCTCCGTCTAGTGCAACCAGCACCGGCTCTTATCACACCCAGACGGCGTCAGGCTCAAGACCAGGCACACAGAAGCTGCTGATTAAGGAACCCGGCTCCAGTTGGCTTGAGCAACTCAAGCGGAGCTTGACGAGCTTGCTTCTGAGCGACCTAACATCTACACTGTTCAACGACGGTAGTGAGACTGACCGAGCGCTGTGGACTGGCATCGGAGGGGAGTTGGTCCACAAGCATCTCTGCAGCCGGTACTCAGCTGCAGGAAGTACCGGCATCACAGGCGGCGCTGTAACCGGAGTGTCCTCACTTGACAGCGTGAACGGCTTCGACTACGACCAAGCGTTCCAGCGAACCCTGCGCTCCTTCTCAGCCTCGAGCGACCCGTCAATGAAGCTGTCGTTGCTGTACGATATCGATCGACTCATGTATTTGCAAGCTAAGGAGAAGCCTAAGTCGAGGCTGGCATCCACGCAGAACTTTCCGCTCGTAGAGATCTCGTCAAACCCTTTGCGACACCATGCACGTTTCCCGCGAGCGGAAGACAACGTGTCTGGCTTCTGCCGGCTGTTCAGCAATGCCGACCTACGGCCCCGGGCCATTTTCCGCGACCTGCAATACATTGCTGCGCTTGTGCCTGCGGCCGTGCTGGAGTCGACGCCACAAGGCAAGGCCTTTTGGAACGCTGCAATCGCGACCTCGCAGATGAAGCAAGATGCACGTAACATCATGGTGGAAACGGCTGACAGCATCATCGCCTACCATTCGAACAACCGCGGGCATGGGCGCACATCTTCCACTGCGCAGCAACAGCGTGACTCTGCTACGTTTGCCGCGCCGAGCCGTACCTCGTCTGCAGAGGATATTGCACGGTACAGCATGGCCGACGCCGCCTACTTGCTGCAGGTCACTGCGAAGGAAGGCGATCCAGTCGCCCAGAGGGAGCTGGCGACATTGTACCTTACTCATCCGGAGCTGATGGATCACATTATTGCACCCTTCGCTAGGCCGAGGGATGTGTTCAAGGAGGAGTTGGAGAGCAAGTGGAGGAAGAATCAAGATCCCAACCGGTGTGACCCAGCGACTATGTGTGTTGCTCATCACTGGATGAGCTTGAGTAGCAAGGGCGGTGATGCTTTGGCGAAGGAGTATCTGAGGCAAAGAGAGGAGATGGAGAGGCTGCCCTGAGCGTATCATATTTGCTTTGCGTTCAAAGCGAGGTGTTGGGTGGATGTGATGATCTTGTAACAATAGTTGAAGCGCGTAACGCAACAGTACGACCATCCAGATGCTTCGCTTGGACGTTCTGTGTCATCTGCTTTCCATACAGTGGATGATAGGAGACCACCGATATTTTCTTGCTCATAGGTCTCGCCAGGTCTCGCCCTAGTCGGCTTGGTAGCCACCCCGGCTTTCTTTCTACGCTTGCAAGCCTTGCGTGTACGCGGCAGTTCTAGCGCTCTGATATAGCCGCTAGAAGGCTAGGAGAAGCATGGTCTACGGCACACCAGATAGGGCTGCGATAACGGCCCAGCAGCTGCCAATTGGGTTATAGCACCCGAGTAGTAGTTTGCCGGACACAGGTGGGTTAAGTAGTGCCTTGCGCTCGTGCGTCGAGCGTGAGTCTGGCTCACGATATCTTTCTCTCTACAGGCTCACATCATTCGTTACAAGGTGCGTTGCAGCTTGCGAGCTGACCGACATGGGGTATGACGAGGAAAATCAACATGGCGAGGCCACCGTCCTCCCAGGCATCATGCCCAAGAAGGCCCAGCGAACACTTCCCACGGACGAAAAGCTGGATGCGACAACACTCGATATCGGTAGCCGTGGGTCGTCGGGCGAACAAGAGTACCAGGGAACGGTCGTGAAACAGGACAATGGCATCCTCTCCAAGCTGCGCAATCTGGAGGCGGCGATGGACAGGAAGTTCGGCATCGAAAGCGAGGCCATCGACCGGAAGCTGCCAGATCAGAGGCAGCCAATGACCTGGCATTCACAGCTCACCATGTCCCTGCTATGGGCTAGCGGGACCATGAATATCTCGTGCTTCGCTACGGGCTTCCTGGGATGGGAGTTTGGTCTCGACTTGAAGCAATCAATCCTCATCTGCATCTTCGCCTCGCTGCTCGGAGGCGCGGTGTCTGGCTTTTCCGCCACCCTCGGAGCTGCCACTGGACTGCGGCAAATCTCTATATCCCGCTACAGCATGGGTTGGTACCCGAACAAGATCATCGCGGTCCTCAACACCATCCAGCAGGTAGGCTGGAGCGCAGTCAGCTGCATCACCGGTGGGCTTGCCTTGCAAGCCGTTTCCAATGGCTCCATCAACATTGCAGTGGGAATCATAATCATTGCCGTTCTCAGCTTGATCGTGAGCCTTATCGGATTAAAACTAATCCTTATTTACGAGAACTACGCTTGGGCGATCTATCTCGTCATCTTCCTCATCATTTTCGGGGAGACGGGGAGCTATTCGGACAACAAAACGAAGACGGAGCTCAAGGGCGCAGATTTCAGCGGCACCGTGCTCAGTCTTATCGCCATTGTATACGGCTCCTCTGCCTCTTGGGCCACCGTCGCGTCTGACTACTACGTGCTCTACCCAGTGGATATCTCACGAACGAAGGTGTTCATCCTCACCACACTGGGCATTGGTCTTCCGACTGCTATCGGTATGGTCGCTGGCTGCGTGGTCAGTTCCGCCCTCACTGCCAACAGGCCCGACTGGAACACCACCTACGAAGACCAGGGCATCGGCTTTCTCATTCAGGACATGCTATACCCTCGCGGCTTCTCGAAGTTCTTACTGGTCTTGTTGGTGCTTTCTGGCGTCAACTGCAACATCATCAACACTTACAGCGCCGCCATCTCATGCCAGCAGTTCGCGCGTCCCTTCGCCAGGGTCCCTCGCTTCGTCTGGACGTTTCTGTGCTTTGGTGTGATCATCGCTTTGGCGCTGGCGGGCAGGAACGAGCTGCTCACTTACTTGCAAAATTTCTTGTCGCTTTTGGGCTACTGGTGCACGAGTTACTTCGTCATCGTCTTCAGCGAGCACTACGTCTTTCGCAAGGACTCTTTTGAGAACTATAATCTGGAAGCATGGAACGACCCCAGCAAACTGCCGTTGGGTATCGCTGGCTTTTCCGCCTTCGCGCTCGGGGTCGTCTTTTGGGTCATGGGTATGGTTGAGACCTGGTAAGTCTCACGTCGGCATGGCTTGTATCGACGCTTTGACTGACAGCATGTTAGGTATATTGGGCCACTCGGCAAGCTTATCGGCGCTTATGGTGGCGACATTGCGAACGAGCTGGCCTTCGTCAGCACCTTGAGTTACATCCCCTTCCGCTATCTCGAGCTGAAGTACGTTGGGAGGTAGATATGGGAGCTTAGTTGCTGGCTACCTCCGGTCTAAGTCACCGGCAGCGTGCCCAATCTCTACGTTTGGCCTCCGCAAGCTCTCAGATGCAGGCGATCCTCTCCACATGCTCTTCTATGAAGGTAGGCTCGTAGGCGACCACTTGGAAGACATTTGAGCACGTCGACACCATGCCGTGATGCAATACGCGTTTCATGCAGCAGGTGGGTACAGTAAACCTCACGAATCATGATCAATGCAAGACTTTCTCAGCCAAGCCTTTCATTTTGCCTCGCCACCCGCCTTCATGTTCTTGACCACCAGGTGGTGGTGGAGCCGGTCGATCGTAGTGCTTCTGCGATTGGTGATGCACAGGTTGCTGCGGCGCTGCAGAACGACCGCCTGCTACGCTCTTGCCTCCAACAGTGACAGTGAAAAGCACAGGGTCGCCAGCATTCACTTTGCCGCTCTGATCCTCGCCACCGTCCGGCTGCACGTCATCGTATGCAAATGCATAGCCTTTCTTGTCCACATTGACTTCATGCACCAGCCTTGCATAATGGTTTGTCGGGTCTTGGGGATAGAACGTGCTCGGAGCTGATGGGTGCTGTTCAGTCGCGAGCAAGGTCGAGCGGTGAAATGCAGCAGCAAGACGCGGGATGATGGCATTCCTAGTCGGCGAAGGGCCTGTAGTAAAAGGGCCGCTGTTGCAGCCGAAAACGTCCGCGCTATTGGGCTTGCTAAACGCTTCGTCGCCAATCATGAGCTCACCGTTGTGGTTGATGTGGCCTTCAAGCACACCAGGGCCAGCCTGCGTGTTGATCTTCATGCGAGAACCAGAGCTGTACTTGCGCCATACTTCGTCGATGAATGGCTCATAGTAGCCATCAAAGCTTGCACCGACCGCATTGCCGTGCGTTGCATTCAAGATGCGGAGATTGCGTCCCTCGTGCTGTACGAGCAATTTGTCCCACGGTCGGCCATCCTTCTGTGCTTGCTGGCGGAGACTGTCAGCCAGCCTGTCGAGCCCGTCAGGCGCCATACCGGCCACGTGCTGGCTTTGGCCTGACGATTGGTCCAGAGTGATGGCAATTGGTAACCGGGGAGCGAAGTCGACGTAGCTGATGTTGGCGTATAGTTGGTCGTTGTTCAACGTGAACTCGCAGAAGCCGAAGTTGACGCTGGCATTCGGATCGCTTGGGTTCAAGACCGAGGGCTCGACCAGCGCCGGGCCAGGATTGAGCAGGAATGTTAGCTTGCCTTCCACGATCCATATCCGGCCTCCGGCTATCTAGGAGGATATTTGGAATCAGTGTCACTTCGCATCGTGTTCCCGGGGGTCGGCACGCTCACCTGAGGAATAGTAACGGTCGTTGTGTTGCCCGGATGTCCGAGAGAAATTGCACAATCTTCCGCTAACGCAGAGCCAATCGAGGGAGGACTCTGTGGGAAGTACAGGTCATGACCGTTGGCCTTGAGAAGGCATCTTTGGCCACCTTGTTGGATGGCGATGCCGGTGATGTAGGCGTGGAGGTCGTTGGAGTCGCTATCGTTCTTCAACGCAATTTTTAGAGAGTCGGGCATGATAGATGGTACAGGCTCGCTTGGTAATGTCCTGCTGAGTGGTTGGAGTGGATCGCACTACAAGATCTTTTGGAGAGAGCGGTTAACGGTGAGGTGTCTGTTTGCATGATATGACGTGAGCCTCGTGACCTGGCTGGCCTGCCAAGTTTTGTTACATGAAAGTGCCACGTCGATCTTCTCATCATCGCACAGATATGCAATATACACGTCGTCCAACCGACTCGCCGCCTCCCTGTTGGCGCTGTAGTGCTGTGGAAGATCGTCACATACGCTTCGCAGTCTCGCGTGTGCGTGAGAGATGGTTAAGCAGCCGC
The DNA here is from genome assembly GCA_035135055.1 of Oleoguttula mirabilis. Classification (NCBI taxonomy): domain Eukaryota; kingdom Fungi; phylum Ascomycota; class Dothideomycetes; order Mycosphaerellales; family Teratosphaeriaceae; genus Oleoguttula; species Oleoguttula mirabilis. The sequence continues at coordinate 227,886 of JAVFHQ010000026.1, read as the reverse complement.
TGTCCTCACCTCGCGCGGCTTCATGCGCTGAAGGCTACAGTCTCTTCTGCACTATGCAGCTGACATCAAGAAGCTTGGGTGGACCTGCTGCCATGGTCTTTCAAGTTTCGTGCGAGATCGGGTCGAGACGACCACGCCACACTGCTTTCCTCCAAATCATGAGTCGCTCACGGATTGAGAAGTGCCTTTCCAACTGCCCTGCGTGTGTCAACGGGGCACTGCTTACTTTGGTAGCGTAGGTGAGCAAAGGAGGAACACAGGGACTGTCTCTACTCTCGGCCTTGTTATCTCGTTGCCCCTGGAGAAGGCGAGCGACTGAACGAGCCTCCTTTCCGGTCACCGTAGCGTTTACCCTCAAGCACACCCCGATCGCCATTTCCAGCGCTGCGTGGGAACACGCTAAACCCACCTGCCAACTTCGTGCTTTGCAACAAGAAAGAATATCCATTGTCATGCGATGTGCGCAAGGTGAGAGCTCGGTGTCTGTCTGGCAGTCGAGCTGAAGGACGGTCTCATTACCCTCAACGTAAAGCCGGTCATCTGTAAGGGTGCGATCAGGCACAAGCACTACGGCAGGCCTCAGTGCTCACGCAAGGCGCACCGTGCTGTTGAAGCAAGATCTGCCGCTCGTGAGGGACCGCAACTTCTACGCGACACGAACATGCCATCAGTCACACGATTTTGGTCTTTACAATCTTGCGGATGAGCTGGATTTCCGCAGACCTACTGAACGACTACAATTCTGTCATGAATGGAGAATTGCAGTAAGGATCCAACGCCCAACAGGCTCATTCAAGAGCACGAAACCGATGGAGCCGGTACAAGTCACTCATCAGCCTCGAGAAGTGTGACACCCATCACCAGGCTGAGTTCTACATCGCTAGGCCACCATTTCGTGCGTCTGTTATGGCGTGGACGAGATAGGCGTGACAGCCGGGAGGTGGCACGATCACGATCCCGAATATCATCTTAGCTGCAGCCGCTGCTGAGCTTAGTCTAATTGAAATTGAGGGAATACTTACTGGGACATTCTCAGGAGCTGAGCGTTATTCCCAGCAAAGGGACGGCTTGGGCGAATACAGGTTCCGACTTGGTGTCGGCGCAGATACCCATGACCGCAGCAAACCAGCGAGCTCGCACAAGTCTGCGCTGTGTTCGAGATCTTCGGCGATTCATGTCACTGGGGCGATCTACTTGGTGCGCGGGAGCGACGTCGAGATGGTCTCGCAGCCACTCGTGCGTTCTTTCTACTGTGCGTCGACGGACAATGACGCCCCAACAGACGGCAAAGACTGCAAGAAGAAGTTGCTTCACTCTACGAAGACACAGACCTGCGCTGTGGAGTGGCACGGGAGAGACTGCGGTATCGTGGTAGTAGAGGCGCAGCATAAGTTAGCGTCCCCTTCGTCTTGATCTCTCGATCGCTCGATTGAGTACATCTTCGGTGGTTCGGGAAGCGTGGAGATGCACATCCATAGGCACACTGACTGGGCTCAATCTACCCACGGCACTATGGCGGAGCGGTGCCACGCTCGGCTCGCCTAGAGCCTTCCAGAAGGTCGAGTGGTTCGGCTACCGCCTGGAGAGAGAATCACAAAGACATGAAGCTCTCGCAGCGGATCGGGCGCTACTCCATCTCCGCTGTCGAGAAGCTATGGACGGGGCCGGAGTTCCCACAAGAGTGCTCAAATCAGGCGGACACTCGGGTGGGTGAAGTTGTCCGACATTGATACCACGTACGGCGCACTCTTACAGACCGAGTGGCTCGGCGAACGAGAGGAAGCGCCTCTACGATTTCATGGTCAGCCGTTACCACGTGCGCGATATTGACAATCCGCAGCGTCCACAGGAGTTTGGAGGAAAAGGAGCAGGAATCTGTTTCAGTCCCGATGTTGATTGTCATGGCTTGGGAACAGGGAGCTGTGGGCCGAAAGCTCTCGACCAATACGCCTTCTGAACCACGTTTTCTAGGTTCGCTCCGAGCGGTCGGCTGATTGGGGTTATGGTGGCGGCCGCTTGTCGTTATGCACGCGGTCGAGTAAAAGGACCCAAGACTTTCACCGCCGTCAGGTTGTCTCTGAAGGCAAGAGCCTTGAGAAGTTGTCCGACATGGCAGCAGGCTTGGGCTGTCGGGGAACATTCTCGCCACGTGCTCAGCGGTGCGCCTTCGGCGTGGGCCCAGTCAAAGATGCGCTACCATGGAGCCTCAGGGGAACTACACCATCCTGGACCGCTGGCTCGAAGCGCCACTACGAGCGCGGCGAACTGTGTGGTGGTATGAGGTGACAAGCGCGGACCGAAAGTGAAGACACGACATGTGAGAACAAAGAACTTTTGCTCAGGGAAGGCGTGACACGGCATGATGGCTGCGTGGATCATGGATTGGTTTTGCACAGATGACGGACATCGTTGATCGTCGCGGTAGATGCTGGCATAGATTAGCGAACAGAAGTATACTTATAGGACTGCCTTGGGCTCTTCATGGAGCAGCCAGATCCTACTCTCATCAATCTCTTGACCCACTTCAACAGACTTGGACCATACCGACAGTACCATCGAACATTGTCAGCTTCGGGCCCTCACAGCAAACGTCATTGCTCAATACAACAGCAACATCACCGCGACTCTCAACAACAACACCACCTGAATCCCCAAACACTCCCTCCAACACCACCGCAAAGCTACAGCAAGATGAAGTCCATCACCATCGAGTTCTGCCACGAGACCCCCCGCTCCCAGCTCCTCTTCAAATCCATCCAGGAAACCCTCCTCGTCCAGGAGATGGCCGGCGAGATCCGCCTGCTCGAAAGCGACGACATCACCGGCATCAGCACACCGCTCCTATCACCCGGCTGCCCCACCACCAGTCCGACGCCGTCGTCGTCGTCGTTCGCAGCCATTGCCCAGGCCGGAGGGTATTTTGCGCTCGCCAGTTTACGCTGTCCTCGGCCGAAGAATGCGTTGACGACGACAACGACGCCGGCGACGCCGAGCAAGCGGCCTGAGCTCAAGCGGACGTGAGCGGCCTTCCAGATGGTGTGTGTTTTCTCGGTGAGTGATGCTCACCAGATAGCATTGCGGCATGTTGCTGACTCGAAAGGTTTTCTCAGTCAATCGATTCAAGCGGACATGCAACGACCGAGCTTCGATGACATCGGTAGGGGCCCACAGTTCGATTGGAGAAAGCAAGCGTGGGTTGCGCTGGGGTCACGGTCGAGGTCTACTTGTTGACTTGCACTGCCGCTCATGCAGATGCTATGGCAGGCAGCGTCATCCCTATGCGTTTAGTTATCTGAGTCTTTGTATAGCATCAAGTCTCTCCACATCTTACCGCGAATTTGCCTCATCATCGTGCTGTACTTCCAATCGTTTGCTGGCGCTCCCGTCGTCGTCTCACGTACCGCGTCGCGCTGACACTGGTATGTACTGCGTAACGGGTACGCAGCCCTGTCATTTCTGCTCCGGTGGCAGCCAGACGGAGCGCGTGGATTTACGAGGAAATGTGGCAGTCTGGCCGAGCATCCGCTTGCTGGGCGACGGCAAGGCGACGATCCCAACAACCGAACGTATACGGTCTTCGGGGTGCCGAGGCCATAAAGCACCATGGGGCGGCCTGGACGACTTCAGCCTTTCTTGACAGCTCAAGGGTGTTAGCGCGTGTGGTCGCAGCACCCGACAGAAACCGAACCTGAACCTGCCTGCCACCTTTGCTTCAGACTTTCGACAACATGCGTTCTCGCGGCCTGGAGATGTTCCTCGCGCCAAGTGCACCAGCTGACGTCAAGCGCGAATATGATACAGGGCCGTCTACTCGCCGTTCGCAACGCCATGCTATGCCTCTCCCATATCCATACACCGTGCCGCCCCGCCCCGCATATCTACTCCGGCGCACCGCCCTCACCGGCCGGCCGACTAGCGAGCACCTGCTCCGGGCCCTGCGCACCCACAGCACCAGCACTAGCAGCCGCACCTCCCCTGCCCGCCCTCCTCGTGTTCGCCTCGACCTCTTTGTCATGGTTGATCTTCTCCACCGTCTTCTCAATCTCGTCCGAGCCCAGCATCTCCACGTTCTTGCCCGGCGCCATGATGGCGATCTCGATGTTCTTGGCGCCCGTCTGCACGACCTCGAGCAGCGACTTGATGGTCAGCTCGATGGTGGTGGCGCGGTCCATGCCGGGCTTGTGGTTGCGCTCGAGGAACTCGCGCACGGTTTTGGAGGAGCGGCCGATGGCGTTTGCTTTCCTGGGTAGCCGTACTGTTAGCGGGGTGTATTTGGACTTCATGGCTGTGTGATGGGGAGATGACATACCACGCGCTGTAGATGCCACTCGGCTCCGTCTGGTACAGCCGCGCCTCCTCGCTGCCCGGGTCGAAGCCCACGATGAGTGTGCTGATGCCGAAGGGCCTGACACCGCCGCTCTGCGTATACCGCTGCTGCACGCCCGCGACGTATTTCGTAATGTACTCGATCGTCACCGGGTCCTCCACCGTCAGCCTGTGGCTCTGCGCCTCCAGCCGCGCCTTGTCCACCAGTATGCGGGCGTCGGCGTTCAGGCCGGCGAAGGCGAGGCAGACGTGGTTGTCGACCATGCTGATCTTGGAGGGGGTGATGCGCGTGTCTTGCAGCTTCATGGCGGACCGCTTCTCGCAGCCGAGGACGACGATGCCGCTGCCTTTGACGGCGACGGCGCAGGTGCCGCGCTTGACGGCTTCGAGGGCATACTCGACCTGGAAGACGTGGCCATCCGGGGAGAAGACTGGCACACACAGTCAGCTGCTGCCATCCAACTCAACCGCTGTAGAGCTGCTGCGCACCGGACAATGCACGGTCATAGCCGCTCGCCATGTTGAGGGTTCGGAGCCAGCTGGCTCACTGGAGTCTGGAAGCGGTCTCTCGGGTGTGCGTGTCGGTGGAGCTCCTCGTGCAGTCGGCAGAGAATGTTGGTGAGCGTTAAGTTCAGCTTGCAGGTTGTAGATGAACGTTTGCCTTGTGTGTCTTCGAAGCACGAGATGCTAGTATGCTACCTACTCAGTACCTTATTAGTACCTAGGCGTCGGTGAACGCGAAGCTCGGAACGCGGGCCCGAGCTCCCTGCGGCACGTCCCGTTGGTTTCAGCCCTAAGGTATATACCAGACCTCCTTCAGTTCATGAACACCGCGCCAGAGGCACGGCACAGGGAGAAACATCCCGGCATTCTGGTGCCGACGCGCTCAGCGACCCGACTCAACGCAAAGAGCTTAACCCAACGTCGGCTGTCCACTTCTCCACTCAGCAGAGAAGCTTCACATGCACCCGCAACCACGACTGTGGGAAGGCTTTGGGGAGCCATGTGAGTCAATAGGAAGCTCAACCTGATGCATATGAACAATGCTACGAAGCTCGTCGGGGTATCGCAAGCAAGCAAGTGCCCGGCCTAGACCATGATCCCAGAATCACTTCCAGGAGACCCAGGCAAGCCCCTGCCGTCTGCCACGCGCCACCCAGCACACCCAGCCGTCAGCATCGGTAGGAAAAGCTCTCTAGAAAGGCCTGCCCGCGGCCCTTGACTTCCCACCCAGTCTGCTGAAGAAACACCCTCTCCACCAATACCCATATGCTTTCCGATCTTGTGTTGTTAGTACCCTCTTCCGATCCACCGTCCGTCCATCCGTCCGACGCCGCGCTAAAAGTAACGTCACCCCTGTCTTCCAGCGCCACGCTAATCTTCGATGCCCATCCTTCCTTTCAGCCTTGCCCATATGTCCCTCCCCTTATGCACACTTGTGATGGTCCGATCGGCGTCGCGGTTTACTGTGGAGACTTGGCGTTGCCCTGTCCGTTGCGGTTCTCACGATCGCCGAGGCCGAGGTTGTTCATGCCGTGGCTGAGGAACGAGAAATCCCCTGTGCCGTCGCCGCCACCGTATTGGCTGTTTCCGTACCCGCCGTTCGAGTATCCGCCCGGAGCGCCGGCCGAGGAGCTGTTGCCCTGGTTGAATGCCTGCTCGGCGCGGCTGTCGAACCCACCCTGCTGAGTCTGCTGTTGCTGCTGAGGCGGCGGCATGCCACCGTTGCTCGCCATCTGGGAGTAGCCGCCCGGCATGTACGAGCTTGGCGCGCCGAGCCCGCTTGGCAAGGCGTAGGTCGACGGTGGACCGAAAGACTGCCCGCCGTATCCACCCGCCATGCCGGTCCCGGCGTAGGCACTGCTCTGCGGGGTCATGCCGCCGTAGGAGCTGCTGTCCATCGAACCCATGGTCATGCTGGGTGGGCCCGGTGGACCGCCGTAAGAGCCGCCTCCTGGAAACTGCGTCATGCCACCTTCAGCGACAACAGCAGCGTTGTTGCGCGACGCACCGCAGCGCAGGCAAGACACGTTCTTGGCGAAGTTGTGGTAGCCACAGCCCTCGTTGCCACACTTCCAATCGCCGGCCCGGAATGGCACGATGCCGCCGCGTCCGCTGGATCCTCCCATACCACCCATGCCTCCTCCGTAACCGCTTTGACCGCCGCCGTGCATGTGGCCAGCGCCTCCCATCATGCCCGGATGGCCATAGCCGCCTTGACCGCCGTACGGAGCCGGTTGCATGCCGTACTGAGAGCCGCCGTAGGGGTCCGGAGCAGCGCCCATCGCTGGGAACGAGCACCGGAAGCACGCCGTGCGACGCTGGAAGTTAGAGAAACCGCAGCTTGGGCAGGTCCAGTCGCCAGGACGTGGGCGGTTCTTTGACGGTGGGAACGGCGTGAGGAGCGGCGGACCACCTGGTGGCTGCGAGCCCGCGGCACGGTCGAGTACCTGGAAGAGTGTCAGCGCGGTTGCTTCACAAGTCGTAAAAGTGAGTTTGACTTACACGCGACGAGGATGGCGACACCTCGATGGCGCGGTCGTTCAACGCGCGTCCGTTCATGCTGAGTGATTCTGCGGCCTTGTGGTGTATTAGCGAGTATTCCAGTGTGTTAGTGTCAGTTCAGCAGCAGCGATGCGAGGCGTGGCAGACGTGGCGTGGTCGTTGGTTGTCGTGCGTGTTGTGCAAAGTAGAGTGGAGTGAAGTGGAAAAGTGAAGGTGGAAGTTCGGAAGGCAAAAGGTCAGGTGAGCACAGTGACGTAAGCCATAGCAAGGTGTGATGTCGGTGGAAGGCTGGCGAGGTCATAGCTCCAACGGGAGATTGGGCTTTGCAGGCTTCATAGCATGTGAAATTGCGGGCGGAGGGCGCTCAGGATGGTAGATGTTAGGACGGGGATCGGGGTAACTAACCTCCTCGTGACTGCCAAATACAACGAACCCACTGCCGCTTGGCTTACCACCCTCAGGAGTGCGCAGAGTCCAGAATGCAATTGGACGGCCGCCGTACTGCGTGAACCAACTCTCCAGCTCGCTCTGCGTAGTGTCGTGCGGGAGGCCGCTCAGGTGGAGAACCTTGGAGCGCTCGCCGAGGAAGGCGCGAACGTCGCTACGCGCATCAAGCGGGCGGGTCATGACATCTGCGGTGCCTTGCGGGTTGTTCTGCGACGGACGCGACTTCTGAACGAGCGAACGAAGGCAGCGCGTAAGCGTCAGGGCCTCCTCGAGCGCGCGACGTGGCGAGGAAGGAGCGAGTGCCTGGAGGTGGAAGGGAAGACCACCAGTCACCTTGCCAGATGAGCGCACCTCCTCCACCTCAAGACCGGCGCAGATGGACGACAAGCTGGAGGAGCTGAAGGCGAGCGTCTCAGGGTGGTGAGATTGGAATGTCTGGTACTCGCCGCGCAGGCCGAAGAGCACAGGATGCTGCAGGTAGGCCGGCAGGACAACGTTCTTGTCGCGCGCCTCACGCGGCATCTGCACGCGAAGATCCCATGGGGTCAAGGTCACGAATGCGAAGATTGGCGGGTCAGCGGGACCGGCGTCCTTGTTCACGAGGTGCTCCTTGGCGTAGGCGTCGAAGGCCATAATGGCGTCGCGGAAGGTGCCGGCATTGCGGACGTGCTCCCAGGTGAGAGTGGTGAGGGAAGTGCAGAGTGGAGTGATCGGGGTGTTAATCGGCTTGACCAGCACAGACTGGTGGTGGAGCTGATGGGTAAGCGGGTTAGCGGATAGTCTCTGGGATAGCGTTGAAACAGTGACGTGACAGGAAATGCTAGCACATCACGTTCCGCAGACTTCAGCTAGACATACCTCTGGCAAGTTCGGATCGCGCGCATCCACCACAACCCAGCCGATCTCGATTACTTCGGCACTATCCTTGGTAACGTAGACTCCGTGCTCGTCGCACGTGGTGGCAATATGGATGATGCAATACTTGTCGAACGAGGGACCGCCGGACGCGCTTGCATACTGTCCTGCAGCGCTCTGGCTGGTACGCTCGGTTGGGTAGGCGCTTTGGGGAGGAGGTCCACCTGGAGCTGCTTGGCTGGTGTAGGCACTGCCTTGGTAGGGCTGAGTCTGCGTTGGAGTTGCCATTGTTTGTTTTGTTCTTTCCCCGAAACCCTAATACCGAACTCCAAACGCCCGATAGATACACCTAGGATGCCGTTGTGATATGGTTGAAGGAGGTGAGGAGGTCGAGTGGAGTCGAGTCGGTTCGAGTGTGGCTTGGAAGTTGGAAGCCTGATCACTGCGAGAGACTGTTCAGTAGGTTGCACCAATGCTGGTGGAACACGTCAATGAGCAGCGGCGCGGCGAGCAAGGCAAGCTCAACCGGTGACAGTTGGTATGGTTCGTCGAGTCCGGGCGTGAGATGGTGGTCGATAGCGGAAGGTCGCAGGTCCAAGTCCAAGTCCAAGGAGATTTGGTTTCATCAAGCGTTCACGTCTCTTTTTAGCGCGAAACATGAGCATCAAGGGTGGGATCCCTGCTAGCGCAGAGTCACGCAGCATGCTGCCATGTTCCCATTTTCAAATTTCTTGGACGGTTCACAGATAGGTAGGTAATACTACTCTCTGGAGGAAAGAGAATAGAAGCAGAGTCGAGCAATATGTAGTAATGAGGCCTGGGCTCTGTTGAGGACATGTGGACTCTGCCCACTCCGCCCGTACAGTATGTACGCGTCTTTGAGCTCTAGAGCATTGAATTTACCATAGACACGGGTGAAACACTACCTACATGTACCTTTTTCAAACGGTGAATGATTATTCCAGCGTCGGTAAACCACTTTCTGCCCACAGCTATGAATACCTACGCGCGGTGATGAACCTATCTTGCTTATGCTGTTACCGACACTGGCTCGGTCCGGATGGAGGGAAGCTGCAAAGCATGAAGCACGCTCTGCGACGACGTCTCGCGGTGCGAGCTGGCCTGGCACGCCGTTCCCATATTGTGCCACGAGAATACCCGAGACATGCAGATGACCATGCGAGCGCCACCCACCAGGGCGCTCGTGGAAGTCGTGGAAGCCGCGTAGATCTCTCAATGTCGCACGTGTCTAGCCGACCGTTACACGAACCGCTCCCGCCCGCCTGCAGCGATGCCGAACGGGCAAAGGGTTCATCGAATAACACCGTTGCGTTCGAGCAGGTCGCGACCGCCCTCAGCTGTCACAGACTTGTACCTGCGTGATGCCTAGAAGATGGCGGAGCTGGGCTGAGCAATACTGCTTGGTCCGTGTCGATTGGCTTTTGTTGACGCCCGAAACAATGACAGTTTATTTGTTGGCGACCGTACCGGCGTCACGGCTCTCACTCCTGACCGTTGGTCTCCGCGTCACCGAAGCGTTTCGCGTACATGCCGAGCGCCTTGATCGGGAAGATGAACTTGTAATTCGGATATGAGATCATGCTGTGAAAGGGTCAGCTGCGGCCGTCCGGGCCTATGGGTTCATACGACTGACCAGCTTTTGTTGAAGACACCTTCGATGCCTTCCTGCAGCCATTCGCCATTAGGCTGCTGCCTGTGCATCAACAGCTTGATGGCTCGTTCGATTGGGTCCTTCGCCGGGTACTGCGCTTCCAGCAGTGCGATAATGACCCACGCAGTCTGCACGACCTGCGATCCATCGGGATGCTGGCACCACTCACCAGTCTCACAGCTCTTGTACGACTCACCCCATCCGCCGTCTCCATTCTGCTTGTCGATGAGGAACTTGCAGGCACGTTGTACCGGCTCGCTGTTGGAGTGGGTCTCGCCTTTAGTGGCAAGGCAGCCGAGTGCAAACATGCCGGCGTAAGTGAAGCATATACCCCAGCTCCCATACCAGGACCCGTCCACTCGTTGATCTGTGTGTAGCCACTGCACCGCGCGCGACATGAAACTCCGTATGTCCTCTGCGCGATAGTCCGGACGCAGCTCGTGGAAGAGGTGGAGTGCTGTCACGCACGACGACGTGCACTCAGGATATTCGTATTCGATCATGATGCGACCGAACACTTCGGCAGCGTTTAGATACTCCATATACTGACCACCTCTGGTGATTTCGTAGGAGCTGCAAGCGCCCGACTTGTTCTGCATGGTCAGGATGATGTCCACTGCCCACTCCAGGCGTTGCAAGGAGATCACCTCTGGGAAGAGCTTTCTCGATGGATCGTTCGGGTCGGTCATGCTCTGCAACATCAGGGCTGACTTCAGTGCCTCTGATGTAGTGTCGGAGACAGTGTAGCCTTGCGTACGATTGCTGAAGCCCCATGCGCCGCGACGTGGGTGTCGATAGCCTGCTTCCGGTGCCGTCTTTGCTGTGGGCGGGTCAGAGTATGCAGATGAATGCACATACCCTTCGGCGTGCTCCAAGATCTGCTGGTCCTCTAGAAACTCCAGTGCTTTCAGCAAAGTCTGATGATACCGCGGTTTCGTGGCCAGGCCAGCTGCAATAACGGCTACGACGGCGAACGACGTATCCCAGTTTTGCACACCATTGGTGCCATTCATCATCATACCTTCTTCTGACAGCCACAGAAAGTCGTGCATGCGCTCTCTATGCCTTCGAACAGAGTGCGCATCAGGACCTTCTTCGATGTAGCAAGCCAAGAGGTTCATGACCGCGTTGACTGGTCCAAGGTTGGCAAAGTCGGTGTTGGCATCCTCCATCTGTATGAGCTTCCAAGTCCACTTCTCCGCTCGGTTGACAAGCCAAGCAAAGCGTATGTACGGGATGTACAAGAATACCAGGACAAAGTTAACCAGGTTCAGCAGCCATGTCTTTGGGTGGTAGTTATCCCTCGGGCTGATAGCATTGCGATATCTCACCCACGCAATATCCTCGTGCGGCGCAGTAAACAACTCCTGCCGAAGCTGACGGATCACGGGATCAGTCTCCGCTTTGGGGTATTGCCACTTCTTGGACCAGATGAAGCTCATGGGCAAGAACACCTGCCGCATGTGGATCCACCATCGCCATGGCGATATCGGCACCCAGTCCGGCAGTAGCCAGAGCTCAGGTGGTACCGGATTGACAATGTCCCATTGCATTACGCCAAGCACGGAAAGCCAGAATTTCGCCCAGTGCGGTCCGTTGAGCGCGCTGCCGAGATCATAGAGACAGCCTCGAGCCTTGCGCATGCGCGGGTCGTCGGGCGAGACCCCAAGTAGCCGAAGAGCTGTGTAGTTCATTGCGGTACCGAAGACAGACGAGTCGGCTTCGATATGGAGACCCCACCCGCCGTCACCGCCATTCTTGCTGCCAAGATTCTGCAAGTTGAAGAGGTATCGTATGATCTCAGTCTGCTCAGCCTGGGTTAATGGCATGTTGGTGACATACAGCGCGACGACAAGGCCAGGCAACAGAAACATCGGGCCGCCATATTGACAGCCCCAGTTGCCAGGCTCGAGTTGCAACCGCGAGAAGAACTGCAGGCCGTTCTCAGCAGCTTGGAGAGGAGTCTTCGCTGATGAGAGCACAGGGGCGCCCTTGGTATGTTAGTAAAGGGCGACAGTTGCAGCTCTTGGAGCGACCTTCACTTACGGTGTTCAAGCCCATGTGATATTTGTCTGCCGTGGTCTGTGGCCACCGCTTGAGCTCATCGTCTGATAGGAGGTAGTGCCATGTCTGGCGACCGCGATCATCTTCAAGTCGCCATCGTCTGGGATCAGTCTTCGGATCTTCGACTCGCATCACAAGCTTCGCTGTCCCATTGGCTTGCTGGGTTGACAAGCCGCGCTTTCTTGTGCTCATGCTGGCCTGCGTTCCCTCTCAAGTGGCAGACCGCTCTAGTCGAGTGTGGAGAGTCTTGACTATGCTGGCCGTGATAGCATTCCTACCATCGATTGGGACCTACAAATCGCCACTCCAGGTAAATGCAATCTGAGAAAGTGGCACGACAAATTCATGGACCACTCAAGCTGAAGCGGATTCTTGTATAAGGTATTTGAATGACCTGCAAAATCGGGTTAACGCCAGGCTAGCCGTACTGGGTCGGGACGGGAGTCGCCGAAGCTTCACATTTGACGGGAACTTTGAGACCTCCCGGCCATCACCTCAGCCTTTCATCGTCAAATACCGGACCAACATGGCGAACTTCAGCATTGAGAATGAGCGTGCAGGAGCTTGTTGGAAGCAGCAAGATTGCGGCTCGTGCACTCACAACAGTCACGGATGCGGATGGTGCCCCTACGGTAGGGTAAAGATACAAACCCTGGGTACGTCTTGCTAACGGTGAGACAGTACGTATCCTATAATATGGCCGGTAATGAATACATAGTATGGACTGTGCCTAATATTTGGGCAGTCCGCCACATGCGTGCCGACCACTAACCTGCTCAAACCGATCGACGCGAACGTTTGTCCGCTACAATCCGAGCGTTTCGAACTTCGCACAAAAGCTCTTGGCTGTGGATGCTCGACCACGACCTTGCTTAGCATCGTCGTCACCGTCTTCGCCACGATCGCCGCTCTGGCTCTGCTCTATGGTATCGGCTTGGCTATCGTGGGTTTTAACCAGGCGTTCGGCACCGGCACGTGGAATGGCTGGGAAGTTGAGGTTGAGGATGACGGCACGCGCAAAGAGCACGAATGGCGCAGGAGCAATGCCGTTACGTCCTTCTTCCGCCGCACGGCTCTCAAGACGACGAAGGAGAGCGAGCAGGAGCAGGTGACTGAGAGGTCAAGACTCTTGGGCTAGCCCACTCCTGTTTGGGACCGCCGGCATCACCACGCGGAGCGCTTTCTTCATCGGGTGTCTCAAGGCAGAGGCTAGCAGCGGCGGCGCTTTGAGGTTGTTTGACTGTGTGAATCACAATCACGAGTGTTCCGCTCACGCGTTGGTAGCTGCTTAAAGCGGCTGTGTCAGTGGCAGGCGGGCTGTGGAGCATGCTGAGGTTTACAGCACAAGACCGGTCAGCCACATGAGGATATGAGATAGGATGTCACGTCTAAGATGGTCATGGGTATAATGGGGACATAGCGTACACATAGCTGTCTCCCTTACAGCATTCTCCTACATTGTCCGTGATCCATTCAAGCTTGTTCGCATCGGCTTGTCCTTTCGACGCCGCCGATCACTCGGAGAGGTGTGACAGATAGTGGTATTATTTTTACATCTCCAGGTGTTGCTCACTGTGAGACTGCTTCCGCGGACTACATTGCCTTCATGATACCACATATACTGGAAAGTCGTCATTAGCGAAAGCGAGCAAAACCGCGGCCATACCCCACCACTGCGTCACGAACACCGTCTCCGAACTCCGCCTTCGCGCACGACATGGACTCAACTTGGACTTCCACCGAAGCGCTGATTAACCTTCCTTATCAAGTGTAGTACTAGCAGTACCTAGTTCTCGGCTGTATATCATCGTGGTCCTGATAGACATGCATTCGCCTGCAGCTTAGAAGGCGGTAGGGTGGATACCAAAAGCATACCTGCAGTGTCACCTTACAGCCCTACTACAAAAAGGCCGAACGTGGGTGCTGTTTTCTCTCTTCCATCCAGCTACCACATTCCCCTACGATTTTGAGATGAAGATGATGCGTGTGCTATCTGCTTTAGGCATCAGCGTTACCGCAGCCTTCACCTCAGCTCAACAGCCGCTTCGACAAGCACGGCATGGCGGCCTTCAGGTGAGGCAAAGCGCTACTGATTACGCAGCGTACACCATCGATATGCCCGTGAATACCCAACCCTTCCACACAGATCGGACAGACATCTCGACTAACGCGCTTCGCCAGATCGACCACTTCCAGAACAGCTCCCGTTACGTACCTCATACCAATGCCACCTTCAAGCAGCGGTACTTCTTCGACGACTCCTACTACAAAGCTGGAGGACCAGTCTTCCTCTACATTGGTGGCGAGACCAGTGGCGAAGATCGCTTCTCCAACCTAGAAACTGGCAGTGAGGAACCCTGAGCGCACTTGACGTGAGACGAAGACAGTCTTGCTAACGTGGCCGTTGAAGTTATACAAATTCTTATGCAGGCCACTAACGGGCTGGGCATAATACTGGAGAACCGTTACTACGGCGAGAGCTATCCGTATGGGAGCAGCACTACAGACGAGCTGAGATTCTTGACTACCGAGCAAAGTGCGCAAAAGCTTCCCAACTCTTCTTGTATCGATACGGCGGCTGACCTGAGATAGCCATCGCTGACAATGCCTACTTTGCTCAGCATGCCACATTCCCCGGCGTAAATGCAACCCTGACCGCTCCAGGGACCCCGTGGATACTGTATGGTGGAAGTCTTGCCGGTGCGCAGACGGCCTTCTCGCTCAAGACGTATGGTGGAGCGAATGGCGTGCTGTGGGGCGGCATCGCCAGCAGTGGCACTACAAAGGCCAAGCTGGCTTATGTCGAATGGTACGTTGTTTACGGCGGTGGAGCGGATCTACGCTTACTATGACACTGCAGGTACGATCCCATCCAGAAGTACGGCCCGCAAGACTGCGTAGCAAGCATCAATGCCATTGTCGAGAAGATCGATCACGTATTTGAGACTGGCAACGCTACAGCCATCCGGCAGATGAAGGCAGTCTTTGGGCTAGAAGCACTGACCAACAACGGAGACTTCGCCATGACAATCGCCTTTCCCTTAGGAGGGCCCATGAACTACCCGACCAACACTTGGCAAGAGCTTAACTGGCATCCGGCGTATAGCTCCGACGACTTCTGGCTCTTCTGCACTAACGTGACGGACCTCGATGCTCCCGAGAACATCACGCAAGTCGACTATGCCTTGGCGCAGTACACCGATGGCGAGCCGTGGATAAATCTCGGCAAATACGCAAACTACATCAAACAGTACCTCATCCCGATCTGCGATGGTGCACCTATTGACAGTATCGAGTGCTTTGGCACGCAGAATCAGACATATTTCAGCGATCCTAGCAACTCGGGTGATCGCTCTTACCTTTACAGTACCTGCACCGAGTCTGGCTTGTATCAGGTGGCCCGGCCATATGGCCCATCTCTGATATCGCGCGCCCTGCAAGTCAACTACACGCAGCAGTGGTGTACCTGGGCTTTCCCCGCAGGTGAAGATAGTGCCATCCCGTCGACACCCGATCTGTGGCGTTACAACGTCTTCGGTGGCTACAATGTCAGCGCCGACCGCCTCGCACACATCGATGGCGACCAAGACGTTTGGCTGGACATTTGCTACCACTCCCACGATGCACCGCTGAGGTTAACTCCCAGTCCAACGGAGGCTGACCTGCACCCGTAACTCCTCATTGCGGGCGCTGGCCACCACTGGGACAGCTACGGCATCTTGAATGTGTCGGCTGAGCCGCAGTTCATACGTAATGCGCACCTCTGGGAGATCCGGACGGTTGAGAAGTGGTTACGACAGTGTAAGCTGTTCCGCTTCTCCTTGACTGCATCAGGCCACCAAAGCTAACGGGCGACAGGGAATGCAACCCGAGGATAGGGTAAGGCTTAGCGATAAACGGTACAACAAGGACAGACTCCGCGTACTAACGTCGACTGCGCGTGACTCGTCGTGATTGCGATATTGACAACTGAATGGCGGCGGGAATGGCCTTCTCCTATCGGCTGGCTGTATAGCAAAAAAGCCTTGAGCAAGTCGCCGTTCAGTCTCAAGTTACCGGGAGTATCGAAAGATCGTCATAGCGCAGAACAAGGGACAGCGCCGCTGCGGTGCACGGGTATGGACCGAGATGTGCCTTTCTATGCCTCTTAATTCGCAATCGTCAATGTACATACAGAAGCAGAGTCCACATGCGTACTGTACATGTCCCACCACCTCTCTGCGCCAATGCTTGCCATACGCAGCCCTTTCACATCAGGACCACGCGGCCGGAGCATTTGTGCCCACCTTTTCCAAGGATGACTGGTATGCCCAGTGCGCAGACGAAGTCTATACGGTTGTTAACATCCCACGCCCCTGATGCTCAAACTTCTACCGCCCCCTCTCCTTCGCCCTCTTCTCATACGCCTCAGCAGCTTGCCTCTGATCCTTCTTCTGCCGCTTCGCACCCCTCTCCTTCGCCGCCTCATTCAAACCCCTCAGCGTATCCTTCGCCTTATCCATGACGTTACTCACGATACTACTGCCGGGAATGCCTGAAGGAAACATGGACTTGGGCGGTGGGATCATGTCGCTGTCTGTGCTCGTCGAACTCTTGCTAGTGGTTGATCGGTTAGGTGTTGCTGACGTTGAGCTGGCCTGGACGTCGATGATGCGACCCGCGCCGGCGTGAGAGGAGGATGAGGACGAAGAGGCCTTGGTGTGGATGTTTGGCGCCTGCCACTGCGGCTGCATGTACGCCGCGTTCTTCCCGCTCGCGCCCATGTCGATTGACGGCCGCAAGCCGTCCCTTTCCCGCTTCGCCGAGGAGCCCGGCTTCATGTACCCATCTAACATAGCCTGCAGCGGGCTCGCCCCCTTCGCCTCTTCTATCGTGGGCTTGTATATCGGCGCGATGCCGAAGAACTTGCGCACGGCCGGCCTTTGCAGCAGTAAGGCCTGGCCCATGCTGAAGGCACCGGTGGTGGCGAACCACACGCACAGCGCGCCGGGCTGCCAGCCCATGACCAGGATGATGACGCCGGGCATGGCGTAGAGCATCATGTTCTTCATGGCGGGCGTCATGATCTCCGTGTTGGTGCTGCCGGACTCGCCGCCCAGGCGGAAGAGCAGGTGCATGGCGCCGCCCATTAGTATCGGCATGACGCCGTACGGGTCGGAGAGGGTGAGGTCGGAGAGCCAGAGGAAGCCGCCGTCGCGGAAGCCCGGCACCGGCAGGGTTGACATGGCGCGCAGGAGCTTGAAGCCGCAGAAGCCGATGATGCCCTGCATGACCACAGGCGCGAACTGCGCGCCCCAGCTGATGCCCGCCCGCTTCTTGACGGCGTTCAGCTGCTGCCAGGCCACCATCACGGCCTCGTTGTTGCCGTCGCGCTGCGACTCCTGCATCTTTTGCGTGAGCGGCTTGGTGACGCTGACCAGCGCGCTCATCTTGGCCGTCGCGTCGCTGCTGCGCAGGTAGAAGGGGAAGGTGAGCATGCGGAGGGCGAGGGCGGTGACGGCGATGCTGCCCCACCACGGCATGCCGGAGTAGACGTGGATGTGCTCGAGCAGCCATTCGATCATCGACGTCGGGCCGTAGCCGTACGAGATGCCGATGCTTTGCAGGTAGCCGATGCTCTCCGGTATCTGGGAGATGTCTGCCGCTGTGCCCAGATCGATGCTATCCAGCGTGATCGTATCGAGGCTGTTCCCTAGCGCTTCTGGTGGAGGCGGAGGCGGGGGGGTGGATGACGCTGCGGGAGGCGGAGGAGAGGGTGCGGTAGAGGCATGGCGGATGGAGGCGATCACCGGTATTGACAGCCCTATCTGCCTCTGCCATTGTTGCGCCTGTAATGAGGATGCGGGAGTGCGTATGCGATGCGGTATTCGGGATATTCGAGGAGCGGACGAGAGCTAGACGAGTCGCTATCAGTACATACACGCGCAAGCAGCCCGGCTAGTAACACACATTGCGACACTGTATTTGGTAAAGCCGAGGCGCATTGCCTCTGGCAAGCTGGAATCCCCTAGAGGGCATCATGGTTGCATTTGCGGGAGGAGTGTCTGATTCGGGAACTTTTCCAGACGAAGCTCAGGGCCTCGGCGGCGCGCTAGGCGCAAGAGGTCTCGTGATCCTTACATATATTGCCTTGTAAAGCTCACCGTGGACACGGATTACTACAGAAGCGGCTAGGTAACAATATAGGATACACTAGTGACTGTCACGACCATCTAATTGTCCCATTGGACTACAGACGCAGAAAAGGCATCGAAGTGTTCGTGTGAGAGAAGTTGTGCACTGTGCCCGTATGTGCAGTATGTATTTGTACAGCTGTCGCGCCTCGCTATGCTCCAATACACATCTCAACGCCCTGCTAATTCTGTATGCGCTCATCTGTTCGAGGAGTGCGGACTATCATGACTTCTTCTCGCTGGCCGCAAAGTCAGACGCCTGCATATTCCGTGTCATGGTTGGTAGTTTGACCTATTACTCATTCATGTCAGCAACACATTCTCACGTTCCTCGCTTCCTGCTCTACTTGAGCAGGATTATGACCTACCACCAACCCATCCAACTCCTTCCGCATCTCCACCTGACATCCCAACCGCGACGTCTCCGTCAGCCCAAATGCCAAATCCAACATGTCGTTCTCGTCATCACTCGGCTCCTCCATCTTATCATAGATCGCTTCATCTTGTACGATGACATGGCATGTCGAGCAAGCGCAACTCCCGCCGCATGCGCCCTCCATCTCTAGATCGTTGGCCTGCGCAATGTCGAGGAGGTTGTTGCCATCTGCGACTTCGAAGGTGTGGGACTGGCCGTCCTTGTCGATGAATGTTATATGGCGCTCTTCGCCGGGTTTGGGGGGGTTGATGTCGCCGTGTCTTTGAGGCGTTGAAGTGGTGAAGGTCCTCCGGGGACTCGACGACTGTAACTGGGCGGTTCTTGTCTTCAGCAGAGGTGCGGTTGGATGCTGCCGTGTGGCAACAGTCAGGCAAGATGAAGGCGCGGCGGTGTTGCTGATGTTTGAGGTGAGATGTCGTCGCTGCCGTAGCATCTCGTCTCGGATCCCTCGTGATGCGCCTCGACATGTGTTCGAGAGGTAGCCGATCGCTCCGGTGCAGAGTCGTTGGGCCATGGCGTACGATAGTGTTTCTACTAGCAAATCTCGCTTTACGCCGTATGCCAGTCGCGCTTCCTGCAAGACGAGGCGCCGTAGAGTTGCCGCATCACCAAAAGAATTCGGTCCACATCTCGGATTCTCGGGGGTGAAGCTCCCGCCTCCGCAAACCGCATTCATCGTGCATGTGCAGCGTCGTGCATGTGAAAGGCATCACCGTTTCGTAGATCACACCTCCTCAAGCAAGGCAAGACTTTCTACCGAAGAGCCTAGCAAGAGAAGAAGTACACAGTCATCATGGACTACCAACCGATATCGAACTCCCGCGAGCCCAATCCTCTCAGGCCGTACTACGTGCCACCATCCGTCGGCCCAGCACCTTCCTCGTCACCTTCACAACCACCTCACGCAGCGCGACCCCCGACAAGAGCACCTTCAGCGTCGCTGTCCAGTAGCGCCCGAGACCTGCTCCCAGACATCGACGTGGATTTCCAAGGATCCGCAAGCGAAGCATGGCAGAACACACGCGCCCTCTTCGATGCTCTACTCTACAAATACATCAGCGTACTGCTGGCCCAGCCCTTCGACGTTGCCAAGATTGTGCTTCAAGTGAGCCTGCCGCCGTCGACAGCAGCTACCGGTACAGGTCCGAGGAGGAGAACAGAGCCGCGACAGCCGCATAGCTATCAGGATGGAAGCTACAGCGATGCAAGCGGAAGGCACCAGGAGGATGACGATGATGAAGAGACCGACGCTACCGAGGACACGGGTAACGAGAGCGACGACATGCCAGACTACTTCTCCTCTGCCGCACCGCAAAGTAGTCGCAGTCGTTCACCACGAAAGCGGAGACGGACACCCCCGAGTGAGGAACTGTCGCCGACGCCGACGCCGACGCCGAAGAACCGACGAGAGCGCGATCCACAGCCTGAGTACCACCTGAATCTCAAACGCCCAGACAGCACCACACATGTCATATCCGCGATATACACTACCTCTGGCGCTGTAGGTCTCTGGCGAGGCACGAACTGCACCTTTTTATACAACGTGCTCTTACGCACAACCGACGCTTTCATTCGGAGTCTCCTCCTCGCGATGCTTGGCCTGCCAGAGATAGCTGGGCCGGGCCCGAGTGGACTCGGCTCGGCTTTCCACGTCACTGGCGGTATGGGTCTCAGCGGATTAGATCTGAGCGACAGTCCGAATGTCGTAAGTAGTGTGGTAGTTGTGGGCCTATCGAGCTGTCTAGCTGGGCTGCTACTCTCGCCCCTGGATGTGGTAAGGACACGGTTAGTCGTCACACCAACATCGCACCCACCTCGCGGCCTGGTACAGAACCTCCGCCGCCTGCCCTCTTTCCTGGCACCCTCCTCCCTCTGGCTCCCAACAGCATTGGCGCATACCCTGCCTCAAGTCTTTTCAGCGGCCATGCCACTCTTGCTAAGACGACAACTGAAGATGACGCCGGAAAGCACGCCCGGCCTCTGGTCCCTAGCGGCTTTCGCCACCTGCCTCACAGACCTCTTCATCCGCCTCCCGCTCGAGACGGTGGAGCGGAGGGCGCAGATTGCCGCGCTCAAGGACGCGGAACCTTTGATGCCGATGGTGGTCGGACCGGCGCTGCCTTTCCGGGGCGTGGCTGGGACTGTCTATAGCATCCTTTATACAGAAGGGGAGACCCGGACGAAGGATCCCAGGACGGGTATGGTGAAGATCCAGAAGGGCCAGGGCGTGGCTGGTCTGGTGAGAGGGTGGAGGGTGGGCTTCTGGGGGTTGGTTGGGGTCTGGGGGGCAGGAGCGCTCGGGTCGGGTGAGGGCAAGGGCGGCAGGGGAGAGTTTTGATGCGTGTTCATACGCTTTCAGTTGATTTAAGAGCGTGGTTTACGAAGCGATGGCGCACCGGCGAGCTGTGAATACTCTACTCTGTACATTACAAGCCACGAGAAGAATTGGACGACTGTTTAAGCGGCGGCTTTGAACGCTCACAGACCGTCGCCAATCCGCTTATCGAAAGCGCATACTCTTCGTAGCCAGCCGTACGAGCCATCCTAGCCTTGTGATACGTCGCGATGCTTGCTCCGGTCGGCTCTCTTGCTCCTGCCGCTTGTGGCGCGCTCTTTCCTCCAATCTTGCATTATCGAAACCTTATTTTACATTTCCTCGAGATTTCGAACTCGGCACCGCTCGGTTCGCATCAATATTTGACGGATGAGCTCGGTATCTTGGGGCTGGCATGCCTGTAGCAGCAAGTGTCGTGTAGCTTGTGTCGATGCCACACTCATCAGACAAAGGGAGAATATAATATGAAACGTCCAATCGCCAGCATCTTAGTCACTCGGTTCGTGATGTTAGAGCGTATTAGGAAAGAACCTCGATATCGCAAATGGCGACACAGCCGCGATAGTGGCGAGGAAGCGACGGCCCCGACGACGAGAGGGCGCGTCGACAACGAACGGATGAGCTGCAGGACTAGGACTGGACAAAGTTTCCAGGCCAACCGTCGCTGCGGAAGCCGATGCCCATGTCTTACACCCCGACCTCTACATTATTGCATTTGTAAAAATTGCAAGAACCGTAAAAATTGCAAGTACCGTTAAGGTGACTACTCGGTTGGCCTGCTCAACTGCTCCCCCACTTCTGCGAGCTGCTGAACTGCTCCCGCGAGCTGCTCAACTGCTGAATCCCTCCCGAGCTGCTCAACCACTCCCGAGCAGCTCTGCTCTGAGCAGCTCAACCACTCCCGAGCTACTCCGAGTTGCTCAGTCACTCCCGTGTTGCGCAAGTCGCTCGTAGTTACTCCCGTGTCGCGCGAGTCGCGCGAGTCGCTTACCGAGCTGCTCCGAGCTGCTCTCGAGCTGCTTAATCACTTCGAGTCGCTCGCTCGCCGGGCTACTCCGAGCTGCTTACGAGCTGCTCTGAGTTGCTCTGAGCTGCTCCGAGCTGCTTAGTTACTCCTGTATCGCGCAAGTCGCTCGCCGAGCCGCTCTAAACTGCTCGGGAGCCGCTCTGAATCGCTCGCCGAGAGCTACTCTAAGCTGCTCGGAGCCGCTCCGAGCTGCTCACGAGCTGCTCAATTACTCCGCGGAAGTCACTCGCCGAGCTGCTCGAGTACTCACCGAGCCGCTCAATTGCTCCTGCGAGCCGCTCGACCACTCCCGAGCTGCTCCAGCGCGCTGCTTAAACACTCCCGAACTGCTCATGCGGGCGCAGTTACTCCTACAAGCTGCGTAACAGTCCTACGAGATGCTTCGCCGTTTTAGCAAGGCATTTAGTTACTACGCAAGTTAGATCATGGCTTCCGCAAGATATTCCGCGAGCTGCGCAAGAGCGACTAGCTACTCGAGCGGCTCGAGTGCTCTCGAGCTGCTTAAACGCTCGCCGAACTGCTCAATCCACTCCCGAGCTGCTGCTCGAGCTGCTCTGAGTTGCTCCCGAGCTGCTCCCGGTTGCTCCCGAGCTGCTCAATCGCTCGCCGAGCCGCTCGCCGAACTGCTCGAGCCGCTTAATTGCTCGCCGAACTGCTCGCCGAACTGCTCACCGAACTGCTCATTTGCAGCTCAATTGCTCCCGCGAGCTCCTCGATTCGATTGATTTTATGGGCTGCTCAATGTTCAACTGCTTGCTGCTCAGTCGCTTCTACGAGTTTGAACCACTCCCGCTGCTCGTATGAGCTACGAGCGACTGGATCACTCTCGTGAGCTGCTCAGTCGCTCCCGAAAATTACTAAGCTCTTGATCGGGCTGTGGTTCATCCCCATCAACACTCACGCTGTTGGAGCCAACGTGTTGCCTACCATACACCCAAACTAGCGCAATTCGGACAAGGGATCGCTCTGCTCGAACTATGTAGTCGATCTCGTCGAGTCATCGGCGATGTCGTCGATGGCCACTTTCGGAGGTGGATCCGAAGCCGTATGTATATTACCGCAGTCGACACATCACTTCTGGCAGCCGTATAACGGACATTCACTCTCCGTTCGCCCTGCCGTTCACGGCCACCGAACTACTTGTATGCGGACGTCGTGTAGATACACAACCCAGAAGAAACACCTTCGTCGGGACAACGCATGCGGATTAGCCTCCGGTCTGAGCACTGGAAGGATTCGCGGATTCGCATTCGCATGCCAGCTTGCGATTGGCCAGCCACCGAGCCCGCGACGCTCCGTACACACGAGGCTCGACGAGTCGACATCGTCCTTCGAGGCTTCGACACAAACATGCTCGGTCTCACACCAACCGCACACGAACGTCGTGCGCAATGCGGACCGGAAGGCGGCGCGTTGTTACATCCAAGCCCACCAGGAATGGCTGCCGCACGTGTCGGTAAGTTCTCCGTCTCAAAAGGCAATTTTTAGGCAGCTATGCCGTGTATCAGTACACGTACCGTAAGCTTGATGCGAGAGAAGTCGATGCCGTGGCGTCGCTTGAGCATCGATATAGCGCTCTGGTGACCCGAAGTGCTACGTTCGAGCGAAGATCTGCGATGCCATCATTCCCTTTGCCCGGCGTAAGCGTCACTTCCAAGACATATGGCTAACTGAGCACTCCAGCATCCGGCGTATCAAGTGCGATGAGGCTCGACCGAGCTGCAAAAAATGCACGTCGACAGGCCGCAAATGCGATGGGTACGAGGCCAGCTTGCCACCCGCCAATAGCAACAATTCGTGCCGGCCTCTTCTGCCATCGGGGACCCACGACAAACTGGCCCTTACAAGAGCGCCTTCTCTGGAAACGTCCGTCATGGCAGCCTTAGATGACTCTGAACGTTATGCTTTCGACTACTTCATGCGGGAGACTGCCGCGGGGATACAGCTGTTGTCGCCAGATAAGGGCTGGGTACAGCTCGCCCTGCAACTCAGCAGCCAAGCTGCACCGGTGATCTACGCCATCACCGCCCTGGGCTGTGTGCATCGGGCCCAAGTAACGATAACTCACACGTCTCTTGCGCAGCCTTGGGCACCCGTAAAGCGTGAAACCTCCGTGCGGCAGTACAACAAGGCCATATCATCTTTGCAAAAGTACATCGATAGAGCCGTGGCTAAGGACGCGCCAGTCGAACCGGTGCTCCTGGCCAGTCTTCTGTTCGTCTGTTTCGAGGTCATGCAGAACAAGGGCGAGGCGGCCCTGTCGCATTTGCAATCCGGCCGACAGATCGTCCGCGAGCACACGGTCTTCACATCCTGTCGTAAAAGCGCTCAAGCTCGCATGTTAAGCTTTCGATCGCGCGAGGTCACAGACCAGCTAGTCAGTACGTTTGACAAGCTGGAGCAAACGTTCGTTGGACGAGACCGACAAACAAGGCTAGACACCTTGTGTCGCGACGCAAGACACTATCCCCTGCCTGGTCGGATCGATCTTCATCGTCCGTTCACGTCCGTAACTGAGGCCCGGACACACCTCAACGACCTCATGAATGCGGGCGAGCAAGTCAGAGCGGAACTCCTACGGATCGCCGAAGCGCATGTCTCGGCAGCATACAGTGGTGCTCTTGACTTTGCTACGCGATATTGCTTGGCGCACTGCTTGACCAGAGTGGTCAGCTTGAAATGCCATCCTCAGCTTGAATCGCGGATGGAAAAGCTAACAGAGGACCACGCCGCTTGGCAAATGGCGTTCGCCGAGTTCCAGAGTACCCACACGCAGGCCCGATCTCCATCGTCGATGCTGCTGCAGATTCAGCACTTCTTCTCCCATTTCGTTTTATCAACATGCAGACAGACGGAAGAAAGACTTGCCGACCGCTTCTCTGACGAGTACGCGCGGGTGTTGTCCGTTGCAGAGCAGTACCTGCGGGAGGTCGTGGACCTTCCCGAAATCAACACGGAGATACAGACGCCGTTCGGGCATGAAAGGCAAGGGACGTTCAGCCTGGAGCTCAGCATCCTGCCTGCCATCAATATGATTTGCTACAAATGCCGAGATCCTAGTGTTCGACGCAGAGCCATATCGCTGCTGCGATGCGCAAATCGTCGTGAGGTCCTGTTCTCCAGTTGGGGGATGGCCGCACATGCGGACGCCGTCGAGCGTCTTGAAGAGCTACGGTTGCAGGATGTACGGCAACTCGTAGGACGAACCGATGTGGGCCTCGACGATGACCTCGTGTTTTCGGAGGCAGCAAGATTCTCAGACGTCGTCTTGGCCCCGGACTCCGCAGGGAGGCCTGAAGCATTACGGATCATCTGTGGAAGGTTTGCGCATGAGCGGGGACAGGAACTTGAGTTGACGGAGCACAGTGGCTATGGATACCCAATTCATCTTGAGTGGACGAGCCGCCTGACTCTCCCGTATGCGAGCGCATAGTCGTCTTCTCCGCCTGCCGCTGTTGGGGCTCAGCGAGGGCTGGCCTTGGACATTGTGGTTGCTCGTAGTCCATACTGAGGTTATGCGACAACAATCTCAGACGCTTCTACAGCGCGTCTAAACAATCCGAATGGCGGCCCACCTTGTGTTGGGCGAAATCTACGTTGCAAGGCTACTATGAGACTATTACCATAGACTGGCGATTCAATATTTTGCGGGACTCAAGTCATCGAACGTTGCCACGCATGTCTCAAGTTCTACTAGTGTCGAAGTGACTTACCACGTATAACAGAGATGTAACAGTACTCTGTGCAATATTATCCGTCGTTCTAGTTGCACAGATCCAAACGTCTGGCCGCGTATAACGATAACAAGGCGGACGCAGCGGGGGTGTGCGAGCACGCCATATCAAGCTTCTATACCATCATATAGAATCCAGACGCTAACCGCCCACCGCACAACGCTCCATAAGTCTATAACAAGTCTATGCCCTCCTCTCTATCCTTCGATCGCTTGAACGCCCTCAGGAAACTCGTGCACATATACAGACACCCGGCCTCCATTTCATCACGGATCCTCAAACTCCGACTCAGCAATACTCTCCGGCACCATCCTCCGGCGCTCAAACTCGGCATCCTCCTTGGCCTGCTTCTGCTGCACGCGCCTGCCCTGCACCCACACGAACGCCACCAGTATAACACCAAACAAAAAGCCTAGAGCGGCGAGAAGAATGTTGATCGGGATCGGATTGCCGTGGAACATTTCGTAATTCACCGCATCGATGGCGGGTTGGAAGAGATTCACCAACCCGCTAAAGCAAATGATGGTGCCGTAGATCTTGCCGAAGGTCGCAAAGCCGAAGACCTTGGTCGCGTAGTCTGACATGGCGGAGTAGTACAGCGGGCGTAACAGGACGAAAAAGATAACGTTGCCGATCCCTGCCCAGTAATACGGCAAAGAGCCGAGGACGCCGCATACTGTGATGAGCGCCACTAAGATGGCGAGCAAATTCGCCGTGCTCAGGCTGTCCAGCAGCATGCCGATGATCGGCGTTGCGGCTACACCGCCGATCGGTAAGGCCACATCGAAGAACGAGTTGATATGGCGAGCCATCTTCTCCGAGCCAAGCATGTACTCGTACTGCGTTCGGATCGTAGCAATGAAGAAGTTCATCCGCAGCATTTGCAGCACTGTTCTGTCCAAAGATTTGGGTCAGCATATCGTTCTTGCTAGGGTGGTCGCAGCCGCTACAGATCGAGCAGGCCTGTCTCATGCAGTCTAAGACCGTACTCCTCTCTACGAATTTGCCTTGTGGGCAAGTTCGCGAGCTTGACTTGGCCCGTAGCTGCGACCGCCGTGGAGGACATGTTCTCCCTAAGAACTTACAGACAGGTGATCAGGATAAACCAAGGCGACAGCATCTGCTCGCGAGCTGACTTGCCGTGCAGAGCGCCCCAGACGCCGCTGATGGCGAGACGCTCTTCTGCTTTGTGCTCGCGAGCCTCACGGAACTCGGCGTCACCGAGGACGTTGTCGAGTTCGGCCAATACAGATTCGCGGTGCTCCCTCCTTTCCGCGCGAAGACGGCGCACTTCGTTGTCGCTCAGCTCATCATCGGAATCGTGTACCTGGACCACTGTCAGTGCGGATCGGGTAAGATCGCCATGTAAGCACGTACATCTCGAGTGATATCTTCCACCTTCTCGAGCTTCGCCTCCAGCTGCGGTACTGTCTTGTATCCGTCTGGAATCATCAAACTGAACTGCGCGATCAGGATCAGGGCCGGAACAGCCAGATACCCGAGGAAGAACTTGTCTGGAGTGAAGTTCCCACCTGAGGCTTCGTACGCAAGGCGATAGAACAGGAACACTGCAGCTGAAGCATCAAATGCGCCGGTGACAGTCGCCACGATGGTGCCCGCGAACTTCGGGAATGCATTGGCTATGGAGAAGGCTGGCAGGAAGATGAACGTCCCGCCCAGCGCCAGAAAGACATTTCCAATGATATAGCCGTCAAACTCGGGGGTGGCAAAGGCGTAGGCCATCACAATGCTTCCAATCGCTAGGCTGATGCTCCCAATCACGGCGCAAACACGCGGACCGTAGCGGTCAAGGATGGTACCAACGGGCAACGCCGAGACATTGCATGTCGTGGAAGCCACTGCGAAGAAGAAGTTCATGCGCAGATCTTGCTCGTAGCACACCTCGACATCGGCTGCGAGCTCCTCCGGCGTGCATAGTTCGCGGTAGACGCCCTCACTGATCAGCACGGGCTTGAGCGCGGCGAAGCCGAAGACGATGCCGGACGCAAGCCAGCATGCTAGGACGGTGGTGCATACCTGGGCTAGTTCACAGTCAGCAGGACGCTTCGCACGCGGAAGTGGGATTACCCACCAAGTCGTTTCGCATACGGGACCTTGTACGGGGCCTTGCCACCTGTGGGATTGGTCGCTTGCGAAGGCTCGGCAGCATGAGGCAGCGCATCATAGCTGATGACATGCCGCAGCGATTTCACCGATCCATAGCCCCGAAGCTGGTGCGGCTGGTGGTGTGGCGATAGAGCATAACCATTGATGGTTCCATACCCGTTCGGCTGCCGGTATGGCGAGAGCGATGGCGAGAGCCACTCTTCCGGGATCTGCGGTACCTGGCGGTCGATGCCTTCGATGGAAGTGACGCGCTGGACGAGCGACATGAACTGCGCTGTATGAAGCACGAGCGGAAGGTGCGCCTGTTGAAGGGCTGGTATGTGACAGAGGAGGAGTGGTGATGGAGCTGTGTGGTTAGTATGATGCGCGATATACGCAAAGAGACGGTGAGATGAAGAACCGCGGCAAGCAGACGAAGCCCGTATCTCACTCAAGGCACAGGTACCTGGAAACTTCTTCGCAAGAGACGAGGCAAGGGTAGGCAGCTCCACAACGTCTTTCTTGTTCTTCGCAGCGCAGGCCCGCAGCAGCTCACCTCGTACAGAATCTTCACGATGGATCTGATGGATCTGATTGCGCGGGGTAGCCGAGTCTCTCCTATCGTGGACGGACCGCAGAAGGCGTTCTGATTGCGCGCGATATGGTCCCACCGCAAGCAAGATTTTGTTGCGGGAGATATGGCCCGGGCCCCACGAGGGGTCTTCCCGCTGGAACGAAAGAGTAAACTTGATTGGATGAGAGTGCTCGTGGCGACCATTTATTGACAGCAGACGTCCGCGGTCACACATCAAAGGCCCCGCCGTTGCGATCGCATACGCGCCACAGGACCTTATGTATAGGCCGTTGAGCGACGTCGAGATTACACAGCGCGTTTCTGGCCTCGGATGGACAGTAGGCCTAGCAGTGACCTTGTAAGCGAGGCCGGCTGCTTGCAGCGGAGAGGTTGTAATATGTTACATTGGCATTATCATACTGTGCTACAGCCTGCCGGTCATATGTGCCGGCGTTGTGCAACCGTCCGCTTAACGCAGTGAGTTCGTGTTCGGAGTGGGAGTAGACTGGAAAAGAAGCAACTGAAGCTCTTATATCCCACCTCATCGTTTTCCACCGGCGTTTTCGGAAGGGTTCCGCCCGCCGCTACACATCCGCCACCACATCCACCTCTGAGTCTGCTCCCAGTGGCCGCGTTTCTTGCGTTACCCATCAGACTGTGTTCCGCAAGTGTCGCGATTGGGCGCTCTTTACTCCTAGCCACAGCGTGCACAGATGTGAGATCTTGCGTTATAATATCACTGTACAGACCTCGGCCTGCATGACAGTAATAAAAGCTACAGCTGACATCCGGTGATGCGGCCAGTACATCCCTTCTACAAGCCACGGGTTAGCGAGCCAATGGGCGAGGACAGAACAGTCTCTCAAGCTCATGCCACCACAGCCGGTGGCTCTACTAACGCTCGTGTAACGGGAAGGCATAGCCTTATGCTGATGATCAGAGCCTTGGCCAGTGTCGGTGAAAGTATCAACAGGTATCTTATCTAGCGAGGGATCTGTGTCATCACCATCG
This sequence comes from Oleoguttula mirabilis, assembly GCA_035135055.1. Taxonomy (NCBI): domain Eukaryota; kingdom Fungi; phylum Ascomycota; class Dothideomycetes; order Mycosphaerellales; family Teratosphaeriaceae; genus Oleoguttula; species Oleoguttula mirabilis. The sequence continues at coordinate 198,621 of JAVFHQ010000026.1, read as the reverse complement.
AGCTTAGCGAGTCATCACTATGCGTCTAATCAACACGACGACGCATGAGATGGAGGAGTTCATGGACAGCGCAGTGCCGGCCTACGCTATACTTTCGCACACTTGGGAGAAAGAAGAAGTCACCTTTGCAGACATGCAAATTGCCAAACACTCGGTCTTGAGTCTAATGAAGCTCCCATCCGGATACAAGAAAATCCGGATGACATGCGAACAAGCGCGAAAAGACAAGCTGCAATATGCCTGGGTTGATACTTGCTGTATTGACAAGGGCAGCAGCGCTGAATTGCAGGAAGCGATCAACTCAATGTATCGCTGGTATGCGCAAGCCAAAGTTTGCTACGTCTACCTCTTCGATTTCCGCTCGCATAGCCATCGAGGCAGGGAGATGGTAGAGGTCGGATTTCTTGATGCATTGTCCAAGTGCAAATGGTTCACTAGAGGTTGGACGCTTCAAGAACTGATAGCGTCCAAAGTTTTGAACTTTTACGGGAACGGTTGGAACCTTCTGGGTACGAAGAACCAACTAGCCGAGAGCATTGCTGCTACGACAGGCATCGACACCGGAGTCTTGCTACACACGCGGGATCTTGCTTCGTTCAGTATTGCAACAAGGATGTCCTGGGCAGCTCACCGGCAGACCTCTCGCATTGAAGACCGGGCCTACTCACTGCTTGGTGTCTTCAACGTCAGCATGCCAATGCTCTATGGAGAGGGAACCCGCGCCTTTGTGCGCCTTCAAGAGGAGCTAATGAAGTATTCGAGCGATCACTCCATCTTCGCATGGTCGCTTGGGACGCCAGATAGCACGGCTTTGATAGCCGAGTCACCCACGAACTTTGAAGACAGCCGTCCGCTCGTTTCCTGGGGTAGGCCTCGGTCATTCGAGATGACAAACCGGGGCCTGCGAGCTACGCTGCCTGTCATAGCCAAGCAAGGATCCGGACAGGGCGAGCATTTGGCGGTCTTGAATTGTCGATTCGAGGACGACCTGCGCGGCTCGCTCGCCCTTAGCTTACGGCAGTATCCTGGGAGCGATCAGTTCTACGTATGCACAGATGCAGCAGCCAGTAATCTCCGCGCAGGGCGACTAGTCTTTGTAGATTCGCAAACTATCGATGGCGCTGTTATAAGACTTGTGGAGATCACAAGGACATATGAGCACACCCAGTCTTCTGGCGCAAAATTCTGGCTCAAATGCAGCAACACGGATGTCCACGACCGACCACCACAGATCTTGTTAGTACACCCCGAAAAGTACTGGAATGCTCAGACCGGAGTCTTGCGCTCTCCAGGTGGCCCCGTTGTGAGAGCAATCGCTGTGTTCAAGCTGCCGTCCACGAGAGATGTGGTGGTCGAATTCGGCTACGATGAATTGCGCAGGTTCGATGAGACTGGTCGTACGTTTGCGAAGCGCTTCATACTCGGACTGTCCGTCCTGTTCGTCGGGAAACTGTGGAGCGGCAGAAGCACACCCCGGCCGGGCGATCTATCCTACTTTCACTGCGATCATGATGCCAGCTGCCAGGATGGTAACCTCAATGGCTGTGTCAACATGCCCACCACCGTCGAGATAGGGAAGCGACCGGATTCTGAAGTCGTCAACATCACAATCAAGGAAGAGCGTATCATGGACGAGCAGATATTTGTTGTTGAGCTTGCAGCCAGTCATACATATGAACTAAGAAGTACAACTGGGCTCGAAGAACAAGTTAGACACGGCCTTCGGGCACCCGAATCTTCCCCACGCAGTTCTTTCACAAGACGAAAGACTACAGTCGCTGGTGATGGGACCGCAAAGACATTACGAAATCCGTCGCCCTACCTGCTCGGTCAAAACCCACAACTGCGCGAGGTACCACCACAGCTGTGTGAGGCACCGACACAGCAACGCATCTTGCTGCGCAACGCGTCTGGGAGGGTCTGGAGGCTTCGAGCTGGCATCCTTGAGGAAGTCGTCGAGAAACCCATCTCCCATCAACCCGTTGTTTTAGACTCTATGGACCTTGACCTATCACGTTACGACTCTGCATTTGATAGTGGACCCGCTTTCATTGCGTCGCTGAATGGTAATGTTCGCGAGCAGATGGTGTATCACCAAGGGAAGACCCAATGCATGGGCGTCGCGGATGAGTTGTCGGGTGCGGAAGAGCAGTGATAAGGTGCAGACGGTCACGACAGAAACCTGCTGGGAAGATCTATAACTATGCTTCAAGCCTCGTGTAACGTGGTGCCGCGCGTTGTAATATCACTGTGTTTGTAGTGTAGATAGCCTAGGGCAAGACATGGGTTAATCCTTCATCCTCGTTGTGCTCCAGGTTATGCGCCAAGACATACGGTGAATGTTGCCGAGGTTTAAACCCAGGCTTCATCAGAGCTTCCACCTCTCCAACCGGATCAATCTGCCACAACTGTTGTGCCATGCCAATGGAACGGTAGCTTCACCATCATGCTCCTCCTCGGCCTCACAGGCAGCATAGCGACAGGCAAATCCACCGTCTCCGATATCCTGTCCTCACCACCCTACAACCTCCCTGTCGTCGATGCCGACAAGGTCGCGCGCCAAGTCGTAGAACCAGGCACATCAGGCTACAAGCAGATCGTCTCGCACTTCAGACCCTCAACACCCGACCTTCTTGCCCCTGCTACTCCAGAGACCGGTGGCGAGCAAGGCCGCAATGGCAAAGGCAGACCGCTTAACCGGCCCGCGCTTGGTCGCGCTGTGTTCGGTGCAGGCAAGGAGAAGGAGAGGAAGGTGTTGAATAGCATTGTGCATCCGGCTGTCAGGAGGGAGATGTATAAGCAGATGCTCTACGCTTATCTCCGCGGCAACTGGGCGGTGGTGCTGGATGTGCCGTTGCTGTTCGAGAGCGGGTGGGAGCCATTGTGCGGCACGATCATGGTCGTTGCGGTGAAGGATGCGAAGGTGCAGATGCAGAGACTACGGGCGCGAGACCAGCACTTGACTGAAGAGGACGCGGAGAACCGGGTGGCGGCGCAGTGGGATGTACGGGATAAGGCGGAGCGCTGTATGCGGAGAGGAGAGAAGGCGGGCGTGGTGGTGTGGAACGACGGTGGCAAAGAGGAGCTACGGGAAGAGGTCGATAGGGTGATGGGTGTGGTCAGACAAAACCACCCGCAGTGGTGGGCCTGGGCGTTGCTGCTGTGTCCGCCCTTGGCAGCGATGAGCGGGACGTGGAGCTATGTGCGGAGCTGGTGGATCAAGAGGGAGTGGGAGCGTGAGAAGCAGCTGGAGAAGGCCAAGCTATGAGTGATGAGCATTGATAACGACTTCACGATCACTTGATAACCTGTGTGACCAGTAAGACACACGGACGGCACACATGCAACTCCAAGCCAAGTGCCTCGTGATCGTGTGTCTTCCTGCTGCAGTTGTGTGACCTACGTCAGACCAAAGGGAACCTCGTCCATCAGAAGTCAACCTCACTTCACAGGAGGCCGAGTTTGCACCGGCGGCCCCACTCTTCTATTCTTCTTCCCGCCTTCGCACTTCCCACTTTCTCCTCTCTCCCATTACTTGTCACACGACAAGCGTACACCCGGCATGGCCTTCTCGGACCTGGGCTCCGCCATCGACGACTCCTTCAGCCCAACCTTCTTCCCGCCTGCGCCCGCCGGCCCTGATGACCAGAGCCAGTACAACGGGGCCCGCTCCGGTCACTGGACAGTCACCTCTTCCATCGGCTCAGCAATCGACGACCGGTGCCCTACTGTCTGGGGCGCCAATGCCGGGCAGAAGAGCGTCGAGCAGCCAGGAGCCTACGTGAAGCCGATTGATGGTTCCCTCTTGCGGAAGCTGGCCAAAGCCTCACTGGAGAACAACGTTGCTGCAGCGGAGGTGAAGCATCACGACGATAGTGTTGCTGAACTCAAGCCGAACGCCAGACAACAAAAGCCGACGGCCGATACCGGAATAGTGAAGGAGAAGCCAGAAGCGACGCCCAAGGGTTTCTACATACCACGAGCGAACGATGTGCGCGGCATCAAGATTACAGGGAAGGGAGGCAAAGATGAGGTTGTGAGGAGACCGCGGGTGCAAGTTGAGACCGAGACGAAGTAGGTCGCTCATGAAGAACCATTCGCCACAACACACGTGCTAATAGATATTGCTGGCCCAGGGAAGTGATCGCAGCACCGAAGAAAGCACGGGCGCCGTCGCCGCGGCCGTCTGTAGCATCCGAAAAAGCACCATCTGTCGTGTCGCAAGCCAGCCCATCAAAGCCAAGGATGGTACGCATCCGAGGAAAAGACGGTCGAGAAGCTTTCATCGAGCTGCCGGATCTGCCGAAACCGTCTCCACGGGCCCCATCTGCGGCAGCTGAGAAGTACACGCCCAAGGAGGTGAAGGCGACTCCAAAGAAGCCAGCGAAGCAGGCAGAGATCGAGAAGACCCAGCAAGAGCGTTACGAGGAAGACATAACCGCGGCTGCTAAGATGGCTGCGAAGGTTTTGATGTCTGGTGCTTTGCCTTCGGCGCAGAAGCAGCAGCGTACGCAGCAAGTAGCTAAGCAGGACTCACCGGCTCGGCAGTCACCAGCACAGGATGTACCAAAGCAGAAGACACCTGCAGGTTCAGAGAAGAGCTCGACGAAAGACTCCGGTGTCGGCTTTGGCGGGCTGTTCGAGACGGCTGCTACCGTCGCCTCAGGGCGTTCTAGCAAGGCCGCGTCTGTAAAGAGTCTGCAGGCCGCAGTGCGGTCGATCAATAAGAACAGCAGCGCAGTGAAGGAGCCTTCACACCACAGCTTCCAGCAGGCTACCAGCAGTATTCACTCAAGAGCGCCGTCAGTGGTGCCTAGCAAACCGAGCTTGCACACCCCGGTGCACTCTTTCCATGGAGCCGTGGGTTTCGAGGAAGTCGCTCCATCAGCCTGGGCGGGCAGCGTCGCTAGTCAGCGGCACTCACCAATGGAAGCACAAGAGCGTGGCCGGTCTCGCCAGTCAGTAAAGCCAGGAGATGGCCACTCGCCTACCGTCTTCGCAGGCAGAGGCTGGATCTCGCCCCATCCGCTAAGCCGCTCATCTAGCGCAGTCCGCTCACCACCCCAGTCTCATATCAGCCTGCCCGAAGAGGACTTTGTTGGTGGCACGACCATGACTTACCAGGACTGGAAGACTATGCAGCAAATCGAGACTGCTCAACGCCGGAACTTCTCGAGAACGGAGAGTGTGGCGTCGAACCGTGTGAAAGCTGTGGCGGCTAGCATTGCCAAAAGCGGCGGGTCGCGAGCATCAGCACGAGCGAGCCTTGTTGGGTCGTCTAGCTACCACAAGGCTACCGTTGAGAGTGAGCACGGCAGCCAGCATCACAGTGCGAAGTCAGCTAGCAAGCATAGCAGCCAGCACACCATCCGCCGGTCGCAGCCACAAGGTGGTTCTTCAGCCGCAAATGGCTGGGATCCGCTACCGCAGTTGGATGGCGCCTCTGAAGAAGGGTACACTCCATCGCAAGAAGCTGCAGTGGCATACAAGCAGCAGTTGCAGGACATCATTGCGCAATACCCGCCACAGATGGGTTACTCTGGGCAGCCAGCACCTGGCGAGGAGTCACCGTCGCACGAGGTTCGCCTTGACATGCCATGGGACAGAGTCGGTGGTAGCTCAAGCTCCGTACGCAGACCGTCGATGGATTCTCCACAGCAGTCTGTCGCAACAAACACGCCACCATCCGCCGCGAACTACTCCAATGCCCAGGCTTACAGTTCGAGCGAGATTCATCAGCGCGTCTATCCGCGCAAGGGCCGCTCACCGCCGATGGCTGCGCCTATCCCAATGCGTGTGTATGACACTACAGATATTGAACAGTCTGCTGGCAGTTATCAGGAAGCCTCCCTAGTGCCCTCGGGTTACAACTCAGCGGCTTCGGCTGGCTTCGGGAGAATCGACGAAGCTGAGCGTGGGTACGGAGGACATTGGTAGCGTGCGAGGTGGACGAGAAGCTTAGCGAGTGGTACGTGGTGATGACTAGCATAGAGCTCTATTGCAGGGTATACGAGCAAATGCTAGGGAGAATGGTCCGTAGCATGGTTCTGGTCGGCATCAACGAGATGGAGGCAGATAGACTAGTGACGATCACGCATTCACGCAATCACCCAGCATCGACAAGCGTTCCAGACTGCGTGGCACTACTTGTAGGTTTTTTGTCACTAACGCCAAGCCCGCTACTGTCTCCATACTAGGCAGTAGCGCATCCAACATTTTGCCGAAGCTTCCACCTCCTTTGGAAGCGTGATTGCCACCCCTCATCCTACCAGTAATAGACGGCAGACGTAAAACGAGATGGCACCGCGACACATCGCCGTCATTGGCTCCCTGAACGTAGATTTCATCACACGCACGCCACGGATACCCGAGGGCGGCGAGACGCTGACCGCCAACTCATTCGACACAGGCTTCGGCGGCAAAGGGGCCAATCAGGCGGTGGCATGCGCCCGACTCGCCGATGCGGATGTCAAGATGGCGATGGTGGGCTGTGTCGGGGACGACTCCTTCGGCGCCGATTACTTCGAAGCACTGGAGAAGGAAGGCATTGATGCGAGCAAAGTCAGGAAGCTCTCTGGGCAGAAGACTGGCATTGCGAATATTATCGTCGAGGAGAGCACGGGCGAGAACAGGATACTGGTGGCTACTAATGCGAATCATGCCTTCTCCAAAGCGCCGAGTGCAGAGTGGGATATGGTGCCGGAGGAGGCGGACGTGGTAATCTTCCAACTGGAAATACCCCTTGCAGTCGTAAGTCTACACGTCGCCACACATGGAGTCCAGACAACACTGATGGAGGCTAGGTGTTGCACAATCTACACAAGGCGAGCCAAAGTGGGAAGCACGTCATCCTGAATCCGGCACCAGCGCTTGTACTACCGGATGCCGCCTACAAGGATATCGACACACTCGTCATGAACGAGTCAGAGTCTGCCCTCATGGCAGGAGACGACAAAGGTGAACACTCACCCGAGGACCTGGCACAGATCTTCCTACGCAAAGGGGTCAAGGACGCTGTGATCATCACTCTAGGTGGGGACGGCTTGGTTTACGCTACATCTTCTGGCTCCTCTGGGCGCATCTCGGCGCAGAAGGTCAAAGTGATTGACACGACAGCTGCCGGGGACACCTTCGTGGGAGGCTATGCGGTACAGCGAGCCAAGCATACGAGTAGCGACTTTGATGTCAAGCAGGCGCTGGAGTTTGCTACGCTTGCCGCCTCGAAAACTGTGGAGAGGAAGGGGGCTATGGCTGCCATTCCATTGTTGAAAGAGCTAGATATGTGAGCAACTAGCTGTAGGTGCGCCTGTAGCAAACAAGCAATCAGCAACTGCGGTAAGCGTCGAATGTCTCATTCCAGACCCCTCGCCAGTCCCACAGACGCGCTCCATATCGCCACCCTCCACGTGAGAACGCAGGCCGTCAATGTGGATACCGTGCTACTACCACTGCTGCGGCCAATGGCGAACGAGTTCGAACGGTTTGTCGCCTGCGGCCCGCTTGATGCGCTCTTCTGCGTCCATCAGACTCATTGAACGTCCATCTGTCGGATTGATTGATGCCTCTAGTGCCCTCAGCGTGTGCTTGTGACGGCTCACGAACGAGACCAGATCACACACGCCAGTGTAACTTCCGTGCAGCTCAAGACTCTGCAGTGCTGGCATGTAAGCGTATGATGATATGATCTTCATTAGTTTGTTGCCCTCATCCCAATCATACGCTCGGTTCGTCAGGACGACGACTTCCAGATGTGACAACTTCGACAGCAAGTCTGCAAAAGCTTGCATTGACGCTTGCCGTGCGTCTTGAAGCGTGGCACCGCGGTTGTACGGGGTATGCACACTGGTGTCTAATTTGCGCATTCTGTCAAACGCTGCTGCAAAGCCTTGGTTATGTGGAATGTTGGTGTTGAAGAAATCGAGTGGAACATCTATGTTTGAGGCGTTCATGGTGAGCTCAAGTACTGGACAGTAGGCATCCAGCAAGACCTTCCAAAGCGTCGTTTCTAGATTCGGACCCGGGTATGAGCTGATAGCAAGGCAGCCTTGGTATCCAAGTTTCCGTTCGAGGTTCTTCTCGCCAGTCGGAGAAGGTGCGCCAATGTTTTGGATGGCGTCGATCTCAAGGCAGATCCCGGTGTCTGGGTTGTTGGCCTTGTAATTTGTAAGAGCGTGCCACAACAAGTGTCGCCACTTGCTGGACTGCATATAGCTGCGCTGCTCCTCCGACAGACCATAATGTATCTGTCTGGTCTCTCTATGTCTTCGCCTGTCATCTCGGCTCTTGCGCACGGCGCTCGGGCCTCGCGTGTGTTCATCCTCGCGTGCGGTGATGATCTCGAGTGTTAAGAGCCGAACTCTCTTCAGACACTTGCCGAAGACAGTATGCTGCGAGATGTCCACCAAGGCCTGCATGCTCTTCGGGTACGCCAAGAGGAACGTCTTGTCTGTGAACGCGGGCAAAGATACGTAAAAGTCTTGTTGTTGATGTCTCTGCACGTCGATCTGAGTGCCAGCAAGTCCTTCGACCGGCACATGAGCCGCCACATTTTCCATCAGCTCAGGCGGTAGTCTGAGTATGTGGGCTTGCGTGGCGTCGGTGTTAGCAGTAGCATTCGCCATTCTCAGGTCAGTAGCAGCTTCGGCGGCTGTGGAGCAAAGTTGGGCCTTTTCGCGAATACATTCTTCTCGGCTCGTGGAGTCGATGGCTGTGGAAGAGATGAAGGGAGGTTGAAGGAAGGTTGGTAGGGAAGCTCAAAGGTCGACCGACTAAACACGCTAGTGATGGCGGGAGTACCCGAGACGCGACACGAAACCGTCGCGCTCACTTGGAGCAAACAGTCGTTCCTTCACTCGCTTTACTGCGTGAGTATCATGTCGATTGCCGTACGTAAAGTCAGTTAGAGTTGCGTGAAGCCTTCGGCGATCATGGCCACGACATCAGACTCATATAGCCGCCATCTCCCCAACGCTATCTCTAACGACATCAGCTATCCTCAACATGCCATTAGCATTCGCCCGACTGAGCTTGCTGCTATCACAGCTCGAAGTTATCGAGGCTCGCGATCCGCCACTGCTGCAAGCTCACAAGTCTGAGGCGGCAAAGGCTATCACTGTGCGGTGGTTCAAATCCAATCGATCAGCCATTAATGAGCTGAATGTGCCAGGCGCAGTCGCCTTGCTATCCACATTTCTACCCGAGAGACGGACGGACCGAGTCTATGGCATCCAGGCGCCAACTCTGTGCAAGGTTCTCAGCCGCGGTCTCAGCTTGAGTGCGAGCCGGACAAGGGACCTTCAGGCGTGGAGAGAGCCTGGCCGGGGCGATTTTGCAGCATGTGTAGAACGCACGCTCAGGGCGGGTGGCCCTCCTGCTGCGCCGCCAGTAATGCTCCCTGAACTCGACGATATGCTCATGGCCTTGGCGGGCCAATGCCGCTTTTCTGACCCTGCCATTACCTCAAAAATCCCACCAGGTTCGTCGGAAGCCAGAGACAAGCTGGTAGGAGACATCTTCAAGCGATCGACGCCCGAGGAGGGCAAATGGCTCGTACGCTTGATCCTGAAGAACCTTGCGCCGGTTCGTGTCGACGAGAAGCTGATCCTACGATCCTTCCACTTCTTGCTCCCGGACTTGCTCCGTATTCAGAACGACTTTGAGGCGGCGATAAACCTCCTTAAAGGGCCACTTCTGAGAGGCTATCCAGAGCTGCCAGATCGCAGATCAGAAACGCTCCACCGCCAGAGCGCCGCAGGGGCCCTCCGGCCAGCGATAGGCGTCAAGGTCGGCCCGCCAGCGTTCCACAAAGCCTGGAGCATAGACCTCTGCTTGAAGATGGCAGGCTCGCAAGAATGGGTGTTGGAGCGCAAGTACGACGGCGAGTACTGCGAGATTCACGTCGACCTCAGCAGGTCTCCAGAGCCTGCCGAATGTATCACGATCTTCTCCAAAAGCGGCAAAAACTCCACGCAAGATAGGCGAGGTCTTCATCAGACGCTAGTTGACTGTCTACGACTGGGGCAAGCAGAGTGCAAGATCAAACGTCAAGCTATATTACTGGGCGAGCTTGTTGTCTACTCGGACAAAGACCGTTGCATACTCCCGTTCGACGAGATTCGGAAGCATGTCTGGCGTTCCGGCGTACGGTTGGGGAATCAGCAGGATTCGCAGCCCCATGCTCACGAGCACCTCGCGATAGTCTTCTTTGATCTACTCCTTCTGGATGACGAGGTCGTCATGACAAAGCCCGTGGAAGAGCGCCGAAGTTGGCTACGCGAGGTATACAGGAAGTTGCGCGGCCGAGCCATGGGTGCTGAGTGGAAGATTGTTGATTTCGGCGATTCAAGACGGGCCAAGAAGCTGCTCGTGGAGCAATTTGCCGCCTCGATTGCCCAGCGCTGCGAAGGCTTGGTCCTGAAACCTTGCGGAGTACCCTACTTCTCGCTGGAGCCAAATCCCTTGGGCCAAATGCGAAGCTACATCAAGCTCAAGAAGGACTATATGGTCGGCCTGGGCGACGATGCGGACTTTGCCGTGATTGGTGCTAGCTACAATGCGCAGCAGGCGCTCAAATGTGGGCTGAGTGGTATCAAGTGGACGGACTTCCATCTGGGCTGCCTCGTCAATGCAGATGAAGTCCGGCGGTTCGAAGCCAAGCCCGTTTTCCAGCTGGTGGGTATCATCCGACCAGAGGCATGTATACCAAAGCCGATATTGCTATCCTTGAACACTCTGGGCGCTCACTTGGCGAAGCCGTATGATGCTGCGAATGCTCTGTTCAGCCTGCAGGTGGCGACCTACGTGAAGATTGACGTTGTCTTCGACACGCCTCCTGTACTGGAGGTGCTAGGGTCAGGTTATAACAAGCCAGCTAACTGTCCATTCTTCATGCTGCGACATGCAAGAGTCAAGAAGCTTCACCAGGACCGCTGCTGGATGGAGTGCATCTCTCTCCAGGAACTACAGGAGAAGGCTGCAGAGGCGCGCAACCACCCTGTCGAGTCTGAGACGCAAGAGACTCGCAAGTGGCTAGAGAAAGTGGACAGTAAGCTCAAGGTCAGACTGGAACGTGAAGGAACAATCACACCAAGATCGAGACGGACTGCTACGCCGACTACAGTGGGAACTGTTGCTACAACGGGGAGCGGGCAGCCAACGGCTCCAAGAGGGACTACCCCTCCGAGTAGCAGACTGCGGTCTCGTGCGCAGCGTGTGTTGCAGCCCACCAACTCTGGTTGCACCAAGCTCGACGGAACAACACTGGTCGAGAGTGAAGTGGCCAGCAGCAAGAGGTCGCGTGACCGTCCCGCAGAGACACCGTGCCCACCATGCAAGAAACAACGCACAGCAGAAATGAAGCAGCCGTGCATGTCAGAACCGAAGCAGGTCAGAGAGGTCAAGAGAGGCGAAAGAAGAGCGGCACCGCTTGCAGACATCACAAACCAGGCTCCCGGACGCTCACCGCACCGACGACGAGTAGCACAGCCGGAAGCGAAGCCCATGTACTTTGATGTTCGGCGACACATTTCCCATAATACAAGCCCGTCGTTGCAACGCTCGCCTCACAGCGCTTGTCACGCAGGCAGTGGGTGTGCGTTCGCCAGCTCTGTCATCTACCTCGCGCCGTGCATAGCCAACTCCCCGTATATCACGGAAGACCTACTTGCAGGCCACAGCGTCACAGTCACGTCCGAAGTGAGTCACTGGGACCGCGATTGCCATGCGCAATCTGCATTGACAGAGACAGTCTCCGAGAGCCAGGCGTATGCTGATATGCGGAAGATCGTCTTGGTCGAGGCCAACCGAGTACAGGTGGTCAGGGACGTACTTCAACAAATCGTCGGTCTGAACGGAGGTAGGCTCAAAGAGCGTATCGATATCTACGACTGGCGAGTACTCGAGGACTGCTCGACGCACGAAAAAGGCCCGGAAGCGCTGAAGGAGCACTTTATTGGTGCCACCATGTTTGACGACACGGAGAGCAGCGTTGTTTTTGTTTCTAGGATACCCAAGTTTAGCGTCTGACTACTAGGTAGCTAGAGAGTAGTACATATCAATGGATCTTTGGCATGCTACCACAGGTACAATGCCGGCCGCTTACTCCACGATCTATTCTGAAGCAAACAACCTCCTCTGCGTATTTCGCCATACGCCAGCCATTCGTGTATCGTGCACCTCATCAAGCCCATGTGCATCCCCAAAACACCTCCCTGCACCACGCCATGTATGATAAGAAATTGGTCCGCAACGCGGGATCAAGCAGCCCGCCACCCGACAGGGTTGGGTATCGGCCGCTCACTCCCTTCTGCATCCTGACTGGCAGGCCTCTTCCCATCCTTGCGATTCAACCTCTCTGCTTCCTGGAAGACCTCCTTCGTATGCTCCCACACCTTTTCGGCCATGCCCTGCTCGCGGTACTTCTTCAGTATAGTCACATCGCCCGTCGCCTTGCCATCCCAGTCAAGCAGGTACGCTCCGCTGCCAATCTCGCCATTGGAGCCTTGGATCACCGAGATGCCTTCGGGCATGTCGATGCCGACCCCGCCGTTGGCGGCCGGGTAGCATTTGTTGGTCATCTGGAAGTAGTGACGCTCTCCGGACTCTTTCACGTCGAGGATCCAGGGTGTCATGACGGCGTACAGGACCTTGACGGCCAGCCGAACGGGGCCGGAGAGCTGGTTTGCGATGCCCGTCTTGACCGTGCCTGGGTATGAGTGGCTGAAAGCTGTCCCGGGATACTGTTTGGCAAGCACTTCAATGGCAAAGTCGGTCATGATCACGCAATGCGCAAGGCAAGCGTGGAGGGTGAAGTCGTGCTTGAGATCCAGGTCGTCCATTCGTACCTCGCCTTCTGAGCCCGCTGCTAGCACTGTGATGACGCGTGAGAGCTCGCCTGCCTCCGAAGCGGCCTGAAGTGTCGACATCATGTTCAGGATGCAGCGGATTCGGGAGTAGTAGTTGACGCTCATCTTCCGGTCAATGCCCTCGGTGGTCTCATTGCGCCCTCTCAGCGTCATGTACCCAGCAGTCAGGAAGAGACAGTGAATTTTCTTTTCGCGCCTTTTCAGCTCGTCGCATATTTCGTCCACGCTGCGAAGCAGACTGATGTCTTTCTGCAGGAAAATCGCCTCGCCTTGCGGGTTAATCTCCCGCAGCTCACTGACGATTTTGTTGCCTCTGTCTTCATTCCTGGCGAAGATGTCAGTACAGGCCCGCCACTGTCCGCCCCTGACCGCATCGCCAAGCCTACCTGCCAACAATATATGCCTTCGGCGTCGATGTCCGCTTGAAGAATTCCTTGGCCGTCGACTCACCAATGCCGCCGGTCCCGCCGATGAACACGGCGACCTGATTTCCCAACAGCTTGCCCTTCACATTTGCCGACCGCACTGCGTCTATCGTGACCATCTCTATATTGGCATTATAGAGCAACGAACGGAAGGAATCAATGGTGGCAAAGTGTTCGGCTGGTAAGCCCAGCCGGAAGCTCACGTGCGATCCTGAGTGTGGCGACGCTACGAGAGTATGCCGTCTCCGAGAGGAAGTCGCCAGATATTTTGGTGTGTATGACCGCAAGTAGTGGTGGTGTTGTTGGTGTAGAGTCTCAATCCTACACTTTGCCGATATGCATGCTTTGCCCCGGGGCCCCAAAACCCTCACTCCAGCGCCCGAGTCCCGACACATATATGTTAGAAGGCTCGGGGGGCCGGCGATATCCTCCTGTGCGCCTCTCGGCCCCAGATCTCGCTGAGCGGCTGAGGCTCTGACCCTCGCTCGGCCGATAGCGAGAAGTCCCTGCAGTATGATCGCCACGAATAAATACAGATGCGGAGCAATGACGCAGCTCACTTCCGATTCGCCGAGCGAAGCGGACAGACCTCCGTCCTCCGTCACTCCGTGACCGTCCATGACCGTCCGTCACCGTGATTGTGCAAATAATTCAGACTCAGAGCCGCCGTCAGAGTGTGTATCCACCCATCCTGCCACAACGGACAGGACCGCATGCTACAATGTCGATATAAGCATGAAGCCCCGGAGCACTCATCGCTCATGTACTGACGAGAACAGAATTGTGGATCTTGCGTAGTCGCCCTCAGTGTCCTGTCATGAGTGGCCTGTGGTATCGAGATCTGAGGAGATGGTCCTGATGCTAAGCCGTACCACAGGGCTTTTCGGGCCAAGATAGGGCGGCTTCGGTTCCAAGCGAGTGACAAGGATATGCAATTGCCTCGCAGTGTGACGAAGCTTGTTCCAGAAGTTGCGACTTCTTCGTCCAACGTCGAGCGGATTTCAGTCCGATCATGATCGGGCACCAACTCGTCACGACTCCTTGTAATAATAATTCTACGTCAAACCGTCCCCCGCGCTATGCTAATCACAGCACCGCGACAGCCTACCGGTGACAATGCCATCTCGAGGTCCCGTTTTGAGCCGGCCGCGCCCGATCGCAGACGTCACCCAGCACGCGAGCAACGGATGATTATAAGTGACAACGAGCACTTCTTAGAAGACACTATCGGCGAGCCCATATCGAAAGGCAAGGTGCGGTGCAGGCCAACCGGCTGGTGCAACACATCAGAAAGTGGTCCCTAGACAGCAGATTGTCTACGTTACTCTTCAGGACCACGGCTACGGTGCTACTGAAGCTCTCGGGACTCGAGTCGATGAGCTTGATCCGGTCGCACCAAAGGCCTATGTCATGTGTTGCTCCAATCATCCATCCGACAAGCCCGCCGTAGCAATAATCGCACCAGTCAGGAGATTCTCTTCCTCACCATCCCCTTTTCAGATTCTGCTCAACGACATGCGTGTCTCCATGCAGGCGTGGTCTTGCTCGTGGACCTCTTCATCGGCGCTTTCCCGAATGTGTTCATTCCATGGCTCATATAAGTAAAGGGATAGTGCAGAGCATCATGCGCAATGCAGCGGAGGCTACCTAGGCGTTGCAAAATGCGACATGCAATGGTAGTGCGGTGGTTGAAAGCATGTTCTTCAAAACGGAACTTTGAGGTGTGTGTGGCTTGCACCGTGTAGATCACATCCCTGTTGTAGCTATCGATGCTGTAGGCCAACCACTTGTCAAGCTGTTTCATAGCTAAGACGTGACGTACGAGGCATCGCACATACTGACAGCTGCGACGCTAACCTAGCTAGTAGATATGCCGTGCCTTTGCAGTCTGAATGGTGTTCATGTCATAGTCGACCGCCATATAGAGTAAAGCCAGGACCGACGAACCGAAATTGACCCAAGTTGGTGACCCAGAGACGGCACTGTACTGAGGTTCCGGCCGCAAAGCGAACCTTGAAGCGGCAACCACTCTCCATGGAAGTACCAATCCCGAGAATGGTACTGCAGCATCAACGCTCTCGCCGTCGGCCGCGAAGGTGAGACTGACTACAGTATCAGGAAGCAGCTGTCAGCCTGGTAAGGAGTGCGATGGCCGGGAAGACCATGTGGCAGCGTCTCCAGCGTGCCGTTCGGCCTGGGCAATGACAAGAACCTGTTCCATAGCCCACAGCTGGCGGTGCAGCTTGGCTAGTATACAGGAGCAAGGAGGTATCAGACTTGCCGTGGGCTGCTGCTCTCACGAATTGAAGACGTGGTGGTGGCGGCGTCGTGACGCAATCTCACGGGTCGCATAACTAGCTAGTAATCGCCGCGTTGGAATGTTGGGCTCGGTGACCATTCCAGCATGATGCTGTTGTTGCTCATTCTCAATCAATGTAAAAACACAGGACGTTCTTGCGAGGTTGTCTCATGTCTGTGAGGAGAGGTGCCACTAAAGCATTCGCGGACTAAAGATTTCCCGTTCCGGGCGCGCGAGGGTTTGCGCCGGACCTTCGCGTGGAAGGATGCTTGCGACCTCAGTCTTCACGACTCTCGCGTTGTCATGCGCCCTTCAAATACCATACAGACCTTGGAATCAATCGATTTGAAGTGAAGCTTAGACCAGTACGCTAAGTACTACAACAAGAACGAACGCCTGTACCTTCTCACGAGTCTCCATCCCCAGCAGTCAATTGCTCAGTCCATGGCCTTCTTGGCCGCCCGCCAGATCAACTGCACCGCGACCTTCAAGACCAGCTTGTCCACCAGCTTCTGCAGACGCTTGTTCACCCGCTTCCTCAGCAGCACCAGCATCGCCGTCCTGTACTGCTGACGGCTGTCCGCCAGCGGATGCGTCGATGATGGGAGACTCGCGCACGCCGCCGGGAGCAGCCACGCCAGTCTGGTCGTTGTTCGGGCCTTGTGCCGTTGGAGCATCGCAAGCCGTCTCTGTCTTTGCACTGTCAGCGCGGTCTTGTAGGATATAGTAGGTAGGCGTCGGTAAAGCGCAGTCGTGTCGCACCTTCAGCTTTCCGAGCTCGGCCTGCAGTTGCTCGATCTGCTCGGCTTGCTGCCTGGGCGTCGCGACCATACCGTCCCATACTGGCGCCCCAGAGCTACCTCGCGCGCATCCACCCGACAGGGTATCTGAACGTCTCACGCGCTCATCCTTCGGGAGCTTGGGCTCAAGCAACGTCTCTCCCAGTGCGGTGGTTGCTTGCGGTGTCAGGCCCGCGTCGTCTCGGCCAGCCTGCTGTATGTCGCCACCCTTGCCTGCCCGACGTATCCTATGCCGCCTCGGGTTTCTCGCGTACCGGAGCACCGGATCATCTTCATCATATTCAAAGGGCTGACGATCATCTTCCGCTTCTGTCAGTTCATTCGCCGACAGCGACAGCGTCTCGACGTCCTTGCCAAGGCTAGCCACTTGATGATCGTTCCGTAGCTGCTCCGCAACAGCGATATCATCCGCATCGCACAGCCACTCGGCACCCAACCACCCCTTTGCCAGCATAAACTCCGTGGTAGAGTCAAACGCCTCGACTTTGACACTATCCGCTCCGGCTTGCTGCAATCCTTGCTCCAACTCCTCCGCAAACTCGGCAATCGAGCGATGGACCTTCCTCCCCTGCCCGACCGCGCTCTCTTGCCGGCGCCGTATCCCCGCAACAATACCGTCAACTTCCTCGTCATTGTCACTGATTTCCTGCTGGTTCTCCGTCTCCTGCAGCGCCAATGCCATCGCCCAGTCCTCCTCTTCCTGCACCCGGCGAGCCACCTCTCCAGCAGCCTCAGCCAACATGGCAGGGATCTTGCGGTCCTTCTCGCCAGAGAGGTACTTCGCCATCATCATGTAGGCACTCGGCTGATCGTAGCCCTCCAGCATAGCCATGTGAAGCCACAGATTGGCGGCTTCCTCGCGCTGGGCTTGCGTGACGACAGGCTTGGCCGTAAGATGCGGATCGAGCGTCCCAGGTCGGTGGCCTTGTGGAGATAGCGGGCGTGCGCCCGGCCAGGATGCTTCACCCAGTAGCTTTGTGGGAAATGGCGTATCTGGCCGTCGTGGAGTCGCGGGTGGCTTTGCAGACTGTGACACAGAGGACGCAACAGGACGCAACACCCGATCCCCGTCCTTGTCCTCGTCTGCCTCACCCTTCTCATCCTCGTCGCCATCGCCACCGCCGCCTCGCAAACTAGGCCGCACACCATTCATAGCGCCACTCGCACCCACTCCGGCATCGCCGCCACTCCAACATCCCTCCGTCGCGCATGACGGCGACAGCGACGACAACACCGGCGCACTGGGCACATACACCCTCCCCACACCAGCAGCAGCAGCAGCCCTCCCGGGCAAGACCTCCTCAAGCACCATGCGGATCTCCCTCAACTGCCGCTCAAGCCTCTGCACGCGCGCGCGCTGCAGCAGCAGATCCAGCTGCTGGGGGCTCGGAGACCGCGCACGCGCACGCCTCGCGCCGCCCGAAAGCCCATCTGGGGGAAGACCGGCGGTGGTGGGAGCGGAGGCCCACTCGCAATCGGCCTGAGGTTCACCGTCGGAGAGGTGACCAATCCATATACTGCCCTCGTCGCCATCCGACACGCCGCCGATGGAGCCTCCCGAGGGCGGCGGGGAGTGGTAATCATGGTGGTTGCTCCGCGATGTCGTAGGAGGAGAAGAGATGCGCTGCTGCTGGGCATACTGCACCAGCGGCGGTTCGTGGGTCGAGCGGTGCTCCCCTGGGTCTAGGAACACGGGGACGTCCTGGAACAGTAGTGGCCTGTCGGGGTCGTCGGAAGGGGAAGCTGTCCCGTGCCTTGCTGCTGCTGCTTCATCATCAGCATCATATCCTTCCTGTTGTCCAACACACACCCGATGGCGAGCATGCTCATTAGCAGGAGCGGGATGCAGCTCAGGCGTAGTCTGCGCGGGTTTACGACGCGAGACCTGCTGCTCGTTCCGCTGGGTGTCGTGACCGGTCGCGCTGTCCGCCATACCAGCCTCTCCTCCGTTACCGTGGCCGTGGCCGTGGCCGTCGTAGTCGTTGGTGGTAGTGGGCGAGTTGGAACCGCGGGAGTGCTGGCTGATAGCTCCCAGTGTGAGTAGTATGCGGAAAGAGTCGGCTAGATTGGAGCGCGGACGTGATTTGGCCATGATTGAGGGGGAAGACAGTGTGATAGAAGATGTAGAGAAGCAATGTCTTGGGAAATATAAGTGACTAGATAAGGAAGGCACCAGCTTCTTCACGGAAGCCTGGAGGGTAGTGAACAGGAAGCACGAGAAGAAGCCGGCAGGCGGTGCGTGCGTGACCCATCCTGGATGTGCTGTCGAGGTGGTTCACCCTTCCAGGGAATACGGTCAATGTTATTGTGGTGATTCTGTTAGTCAAGACCGGTTACACCTTGTGAGCAAATAAAGTGCGCACGAAGGCGTGTGCTATGCTCCGTATGCCGTAATCCATCAACGCCTTCGCTCACTCGCTCGCGATCCCATGCACCCTCACAGGGCCCAAAGCAAAAACAACACCTTCACGAAAACACACTCCCGCTTCCGCCAAACCCCGCTAGCCCGCCATTCATACTCGCGCGCGGACTCCCTCTCCCTTTTTCGTACAGCCACTTGCTGTTCAGCCCCACACTAGCCTTCCCGCTCTTCGTCGGCGTGCCGATACTGCCTACGGCGTCGAACTCGCTAGTGCCGAGCGGCGAGCTGCGAGTGGACTGGAAGCTCAGACGTCTGCGCTGCTCGCCGGCGCCATCGCGTAGGCCAGCCGCCAGAGGGGATGCAGGTCTCTGCGAGCCGAAGGGGGAGCCGGAGACGCTGCGTCGGCTTATCCCCGTACTGCCGTCGAGCGCTGGCGATGTATTCCGGCCACTGAGCGGGCTGTCCGAGGCGAGGGCGCGCATACTACTTGAGCTGCTCTGCGGCGTCGTCGAGCGCGAGTAGCGGGGCGGCGTGACGTACTGCTCCTTCTCCTGGGGTGTTGCCGAGCGGGTCATGGGCGGCAGGCCGAGGTGGTGGCGCTGGGCGGGGGTGAGGGGGATGTCTTCGCAAGCGTCCTGGGGGCGGAAGAGCGGGGCCAGGGCGAGGGCGAGGTTGAGGGTGAAGAAGGCGCGGAGGAGGTAGAGGGTGTAGAGGGTGTAGGGCTCGCTGGCCAGGAGCCAGGTGCGGGGGAGTCTGTTATCATCTTAGCGAGGGAGGTCTGATAGGCAGCATTGCAAGTTGCTTACGCGGAGTATGCGACAACGGGTACGAGGAATGAAGTGAGCATCAATGCCACATTCAGTCCGATTATGCGCATATTGCTGCCGTCAAAGTTGGTGCTGCTCTGCCGCCGGATCACCTCGTCCATGCGCGGGTGCTGCCACTGGCCCGGTGTCGAGACGGCGGGCGACGGTTGCTGCTGTGGTGTGCCGGTCTTCTGCGCCGTTGTTGCCGAACCCTTCTGCGGCGTGAGGGTGAGCTTGGGCAAGATCGAGGTCACCGTCGTCAGCGGAGAGGAGGTGGTGGTGGTGGATTGGCGGGAGGGTTGGCGCGATGCGGCAGGTGCGAGGGTGCTGCGCGAGTCGGTGCGCACGAGGGAGGTGGTCGACATGCTTGCGCGTTGCTGTCGAGGTCGCGGTTGGGAGTGGTCTGGATGTCGTCGAGAGGAAGCTGTTTGCTGGGTGGTTAGTGGGTTAGTAACGAGTGCGAGGCGGTGCGGTGCGTGTTCAATGCATCGCCTCTCCTCTCGAGGTGTTCAGCGCAAGTGAAACGAGCTGTTGCCATGTGAAAGTCGAGGCCGGGCAACCCACGCGAGTCACGCGACGCGCCTCCACATTGAAACATGACATGCACCACCGGCATCGCCCTCTCCGCAGAGCCCCACATCCCACATCCCACTCAAGTGAGCATCAGCATGTGAACTAGCCACGCTGTAGCCACGCTTTGTCAACATCTACCTCCACTGCACCACAACACAAACAGGCAACACCACCACCACCACCACGATGCCCAACTGGATCGAACAAGCCGACGCCCAGCTCTCCGCCCTCCTCGCCGACTGGTCCCTGCTCACCACCCTCATCGCCCTCACCCTCCTCGCCTTCGTCGCCTACCCCATCTTCTACGCCGCCGAGCCCGACACCCACCCCCTACTCCTCGCCCGCCAGAGCACCGCGAGCCCCATACGGCAGAAGAACGAATCCTCCGTCTACCGCTCGCCGGAAGTGCCGTATGGCTACCCACTCAAGACCGGGCTGAATGTGAAGGATGTCGGGGCGCCGAGGTGGGCGAGTGGGAAGGACGGGGATCTGCGGGATGTGTGGCGGGAGGTGCAGAGAGGGGGCAGTGTTGGGGAGGATGGGAA
Organism: Oleoguttula mirabilis; assembly: GCA_035135055.1. Classification (NCBI taxonomy): domain Eukaryota; kingdom Fungi; phylum Ascomycota; class Dothideomycetes; order Mycosphaerellales; family Teratosphaeriaceae; genus Oleoguttula; species Oleoguttula mirabilis. The sequence goes on along the minus strand of JAVFHQ010000026.1, from coordinate 177,948 downwards.
GGCTGTACCGCAGGGTTCGATTATGACGGTGCTGGGGAAGGAGGAGGTGGTGGAGCACGGGGTGGAGGAGATGAGCAAGGAGATTGACGTGATTGGCAAGCATTTGAGCCAGGCCGGGGTGAAGAAGGTGGCCATCTACCTGCCGAACAGCGTCGAGTATCTTCAGACCATCTTCGGTATGATCGAAACATACAAGGACTTAGGCGGAGTTACGCATGCTGACACTACAATTCCCCAGCCTGCGCCTTCTACGGCCTAACCCCCATCCTGCTCCCCTACAACCAACCCCACCAGAAGGTCTACGACCTCGTCAACGCCACCGGCGCCGACGCGCTCATCTGCGCCGCCGGCAACCTGCCCCTCGACGCCGTCGCGAAGCACTGCCAGAACCTCCACCTCCTCACCTGGGTCGTGGAGAAGACGAGCCGCCACATGGACTGGAACGGCGTGCCGGACGCCGCACACGACCGCCTCTCCGTCAGCGTCTGGCACGACATCATCGCCGAGCAGAAGACCTCCGCCAGCGCCGCCCTCCCCACCAACGAGCAGGGCGCCAAACCAGGCGATCTCATAACCGTCACCCAACCCAGCAACAACCCTCAAGCCAAGCCGGAGATCGTGACCTTCACCCAAGCCAACCTCGTCGCCGCCACCGCCGCCCTCATCACCACCCTGCCCCTGCGCCAGCGCTTCACCCCGGCCGACCTCGTCCTCCCCGCCGACGCCTTCACGCACACCTACGTCCTCTGCCAAACCCTCGCCGCCCTCTTCACCCACGCCTCGCTCGCCATCAACAGCGTAGCCGGCCCGGGCGTCGACCTCGCCCTCGCCTCGCGCTCCATAAGCCCCACCGTCATCATCGCCAGCGCGGAAACCCTCGCCGCCATCCACACCACGGGGACAGCGGGGATCAGCTCCGCGGCGCAGAAATTGGGCAAGTACACCCAAGCTCAGGCCATGTCCGCTGGCCGCATGCCGACCGATAACATGCTGTTCCGCGTCCTATCCCCTTCGGCCACGGCCTCGGGGAATGCGCCGGGGAAACTCCGCCTCATACTCGTCGCGGAGCGGGTTGGCGGTGGCAGTCCCGCGCTATCCTCGACCACGCTGTCCGATCTGCGCATCTTCACGCGCGCGAGGATCTGCTACGCGCTCACGGCCCCGCAGGTCGCGGGCGCGATTGCGCAGACGAATGTCTTTGACTACCGCCGGGTGGATGGGGGTGGGCATAGTCATTTCGGCACGCCGTTGAGTAGTGTCGAGGTCAAGCTGGTGGCGGGCGAGGATGGGAACGTGGCGGGTAACACGCCTCGCGGCGAGATGGTTGTTATGGGCCCGGCTGTGAGTGGGGGCGGGGAGGTGAGGTTACCGGTCCAGGGGAGGGTGAGGGTGGATGGGACGCTTGGGTATGCTTGATCGGCTCGATCGATCCGTAGATGTCGAACATGAACCAACCCGAGGATATTGAGCCTTTGGCCACTCCTGTGGTAGTACGTCCAAAAGGGATCCGTAGGCCCTCCCTTTCACATGATGGTGACGTCCGCGGCTTCGCCATACCCATTGTAGCACACGCCGCGCAGATTCCACTGCGACTGTTTGGGCTGCGTATTCCCCGCTCGGTCCGTCGCGCGGCTGTAGATTGTGCACCGCGCACCGCCGCCTGGGATGGGTAGGTGCGCTTCCCAGAGCATCCACGACCATTTGCCTTCGCCGTCGTGGCGGAGCAGCTCGGCATTCGTCCAGGTCTCGCCGCCGTCTACAGATACCTCGACTTGCACGACGGGGCCGTTGTCGCCACTCGGCAAGGCGTAGCCTTCGACCGTCACACAGCCCTCGGCATCGCGCTCAATAGTCGCGCCCTCCGCCGGCGAAACAATAGTGGAGTTGACCGGCATCTCCTGCACAGCGGGCACTGTATGCCAGTACTTCCCCGCGCTCTCCGCATCCACCGCGTCCTCGGGCAGGACTTTGTAATCATGCTGCATGTAGAAGTTATCGCTCTCGCGCGTCTGCACGGTGATGCGATCGAGCCACTTCACCGCCCGCGCGCCCGCTATCCCCGGCGTGACGACTCGCACGGGGAAACCGTGGCCGACGGTTAGGGGCTCGTCGTTCATGTGGAGCGCCAGGATGACATCGGCGGCGGGGGCGAGGCAGCGGGCGAGGGGCGTGGAGGCGCCGTACCAGGTGTCCTCTTGGCAGGGGGTGGCGTGGCAGGCGAAAGCGACGTGCGCCGTCTCCTGCTCCTCCTCGGCAAGAATGATACCTGCACGCTCCAGAACATCACTAAGGCGCGGACCGCGCCATTTACAGTTCATAACCGCGGCGTCGGTCCAGTCGATGCCCTGGACTTCTTTGAGCTTGGTGCGCATGGTGTGGCGTCGGTTGCCGGCGCATTGGAGGGCGCAGACGACTTCGTGGTGCTCGAAGTCGTTGGCCAGATTGGCCATGGAGAGGTTGAGGATGTGCGCCACGGCGCCGTCGACGCGGACCTGGTGCGTGGCGGCGTCGAGGTGGGGTTGGAGGCCGTGGTTGCGGTCGTAGGCGTCGTGGGTGGGCGTTAGGAAGGTGGATGTCAGGCGTGCGATGTCGGGTTCGCGGTTGACGGGTTCTTCTGGGAGCTCGGGCATGGCTTCGGTGATGGGTCCTGCCGAGGTGCTTGTGGTGGTGAAGTCTTCGAAGTCGGCGAGGAATATGGTGCTCGCCGTGTCCAGTGGCGGTGGCGATGTAACGCTATTCCCGCGTCCGTGGAATGGTGAGGTTTCCTGCAATGTTTCTTGTCTTGCTCTCGTTTATGTAATGCCTCCGCTTCCTAAGTCTAAGCTACGTTGTATTCTTGTTCCTGAAGTGCGTTCTACAATGAGAAGTTTGTGCTTGGACGTGCCTGAACCCTGTGATGATCGATGACGATGACGATACAGCAAGACGACGGCTTTCTCAAAGAGGCTAGTCCAGATAGTCCAGATCCGATGCGCGTGCCTTCCGCGGCCGGCCACCCCTCTCCTTCGACCGTTCACTCCCTCTCCATTCCATCTCGCTCATCATGCCTTTTCTTCTTGCGCGGCACCTGTGATGAAGGAAACATACTGTAAACCGAAAGCCATGTATCCTCGAGGTTGCAGTAAGGCTACTCTTAGGCTGGCATCAGGTACAGCGCCTCTCCGCCTGGCCACCCGTGTGCAGTGCGGCCAACAGCACACTGTGCAGCAAGCCGCCATGCACGCCTGTCAACTCATCAGGCAAAACCTGGCATGGAGCGCCGCAAGAGGCGCTGTACCTGCATCAGTAGCTGTTCGGTGGGCAATTCTCCGTCTACCCCTCCAGCCTAGCGTGGTGAGAGACAGGTAGGGGTGTGGTTTCAGTGTTACCTTTCCAGCTTCAAGAAAGACAAAGAGAACCTTCCTCTTTTGTTCGCTTCAATTACTCCGGCGGTCAAGGAAGTCTCCTCGAGGTTCAATTGTTCTTCGCAGACCCACAGCTGTCACTGGCTGTCACCCGCAGGGAGATGAAGTTCCGAGATGGTAAGCGGACAGCATCCCGTACTGGGGAAGAGCACTGCTGATGGTAGCAAGGCATGTGGCTGGTGGCGGAAGGGAAGCGAGTCGAGTACGCCGAGGAGATCTACTCGATCGACCAGTCCGAAGATGGCAAGAAGCTTAGCCTGCTGTGCCCGACGATGCAGATCCGGTCTCGAGGGGATACGTTGAACAGGCCGACCATGACAGTCGTAAGTAGTACCATCCCTTCGCAGAACACAGTCACCTAGCTCATCGAAACTAGGCATTGGAAGCGGTCTCGGACGGCATCCTCTCCGTCGAGGTCACGCACTGGCACGGCGCCCTCAACAAGCCGCCCCACTTTGACCTCTTCCCGGATGGCAAGCCCTCTGTAGACGCTACGATACAGAAGTCAGATGGCGGAACGACCCTCACGTCCGGGAGCATAGCAGCTACAGTCACCGCCCAGCCGCACACATTCGATATCCGGTTTCACAGCACCGATGGCACGCACAAGCTTACATCCCTGCTCCAGCGCAGCGTTGGCTTGGCTTACACCCCAGCAACGAGCACGCCCATGCAGACATCCGATATGCGGGAGATCCAGCATTATATCCTGACGCAGACTACTCTGGGCGTGGGCGAGCAAGTCTACGGGCTTGGTGAGCGCTTCGGCGGCTTCAACAAAGTGGGCCAGAGTATCAGTCTGTGGAATGCGGACGGCGGTACTTCGAGCGAGCAAGCTTACAAGAACGTGTCTTTCTGGCTGAGCAATCGCGGCTACGGCGTGTTTATCGATGCGCCCGAGAAGGTTGAGCTTGAGGTGGGGAGCGAGCGGAGTTGTCGAGTGCAGACGAGCGTTGAGGGCCAGAGGCTGAAGTGGTACATCATCTACGGTCCAACCCCCAAGGAGGTGCTGAGTAAATACACCACGCTCACCGGGAAGCCTAACAAGGTGCCGGCGTGGAGCTTTGGGCTGTGGTTGAGCACCTCGTTCACTACTGTGAGTTTCTACCGCTACACTCGGAAGCAGCTGCTCGCCCGCGACGAATGGTTGTGGGACATTTGAAGCCGTCTACCCCGTGCTGACCCACGCTTATCTAGGAATACGACGAGAAGACGGTCAATGGCTTCCTCGAGGGCATGCGAGAGCGTGACATCCCACTGCAAGTCTTCCACTATGACTGCTTTTGGATGCGAGGCTTCCATTGGTGCGACTTCGAGTTCATGTCGTCGCACTTTCCGGACCCAAAGGGTCAAATCACCCGCCTGAAAGAGTCCGGCTTGGTCACGAAAGTCTGTGTCTGGATCAATTCGTACATTGGCCAAGCATCTCCAGTGTTCAAAGAAGCTGCCGAGAAGGGTTACCTACTGAAGCGAAAGAACGGCGACGTCTTCCAATGGGACCTATGGCAGGCAGGCATGGGCATAGTGGACTTCACCAACCCCGAGGCCTGCAAGTGGTTCGTGGGATGCCTGAACAAGCTCTTCGACACGGGCGTCGACTCTATCAAGACCGACTTTGGCGAGCGCATCCCCAGCAAAGACGTGCAATGGTACGATCCGAACGTTGACCCAGCGAAAATGCATAACTACTATGCGTTCATCTACAACAAGCTCGTCTTCGAGGCGCTGCAGGAACGGTATGGCAAGGACGAAGCAGTCCTGTTCGCACGCGCAGCATGCGCCGGTACACAGCGATTTCCGTTACAGTGGGGCGGCGACTGTGAGAGTACTTTCGAAGCGATGGCTGAGTCCTTGCGTGGCGGCCTGTCCCTCGGTCTCTGCGGGTTCTCGTTCTGGTCTGTTGATATCGGCGGCTTCGAGGGCTACCCCGATGCTACGATCTACAAGCGCTGGGTCCAGGTACGTTGGTATGGTCCCACCGGATGTTGCTCCAGCTGACCCCATGTCGCGAAGTTTGGCTTGCTCTGCTCCCATTCCCGCCTTCACGGGAGCAACTCTTACCGTGTCCCTTGGCTCATCGACAACGACGACAAGAGCGAAGAGGGCTCGTCAGCGGTGCTGCGGAAGTTTTCGCAACTCAAGTGCAGGCTAATGCCTTACCTGTACAGCGAGTCCATGGAAGCAATCAAGCACGGCTGGCCAGTGAGTGTTCGCGCCATGTCTTTGGAGTTTCCAGGCGACCGGACTGCATGGCTCTGCGATCAGCAGTTCATGTTAGGTTCTAGCATCTTGGTCGCACCGGTGTTCAATGACAGTGGCGATGTGGAGTTCTACTTGCCTGCTGGCAAGTGGACGAGCTTCTGGGATAACACGGTCTTGCACGGACCAATGTGGTACGTGTTCAGCCCCTTTCGTACTTCGCTCGCCAGCTCCAACGCTTGTAGACGCTCTGTGCTTCCACTTGTTGTTGGAGTGACAGAGGTTCACGGGTGGCCGCGCGATTTCGATCTGCAGGCATAGTATCATGCTAACGCTGCATCGGCAGGCACAAGGAGAAGCATGGCTTCAGCACAATTCCAATGTACGTCCGAGAAGGATCCATCCTCGTCTTGGGTAGGGACGAAGAGAAGCGTACCGTATACGATTGGACGAAGCCCGAGAACCATGAGGTGCGGCTGTATGAGCCGAACGAGTCCACTAGCTTCGTGCTGTATGACGCGGATGGCAAGCAGGTGACAACGCTCAGTGCTACGGAAGAGCAGGGTACCTGGAAGGTGAACGGTATGGAGGTCCGTGTCCGAAGGGGTAGCAAGGACCAGAATTACTGAAGCGTTGGCTTCCATCTATGCAGGTGGTCATCTCCTTGTTTGCTACTACAGATGCCGCAGCGCCGCTCCAAGATTGTACGCTACACCAACAGATATCAACTAGATACGGAAACCTCTATGATACTCCGCACATATTGAAAGTCAGCCCGAGTGCGTTTGCAAGTCGTTTCCGCACAAGAGCATGATCGTTAACTTGTCAGCGGGAGTGGGCCCCTCTGACGGCCAAGGTCGATAATATGATTGAGACCCTCGTGAGTGGTGCGTGGCATTTCTCAATGAGATGTGAATCGTGAACGATCGTCGTCCAATCGAGTACTGATGTCGGAGCTTAACATACCTGCAGTCTAGTATGCATCTGCGGACCCTCGGAGGGTCGAGGTCGTGGCACAGCTACTCGATTCTTGGCATTTCTTGCCGCATCACGAAGCCTCCTCGCTTGTAAGCCCCACGGCGTACTCCGCGCAATGCCAGCTGATGTTCAGCTGCGCTTCCTCGCCACTTGAGAACGGAATGGGCGGAGTGGATCGCCATGATGTTCCTCATGTGACGTGCCGATAGCCATGGCTATAGCCCATGGGAGCAAGGAGCAGCAACATACATAGCGGGTCAATAACAGTCTCGGCTTCTCTCTGCATGTGTGCTTCCGTTGCATGAGCACGCGAACTGCTCACCAGCAGGCACTATCAAACTTACTCGCCCTGTGAAGACACGCCCATCCCGAAGACCGCAGAGGCTCAGAGCCCCCGATCGATATTCAAGGATCTATGTAGTTGGACGTCGACACCTTGGCTAAAGAAGAATCTATAATGAAGGCTTCTCTAACAAACGAGGTTGTTCAAGAGCAGGAATTCATAGAAGCGGAGGTTGAGCGTGGAACTGTGGAAATGGAAAAGAGTCAAGTGACAAGGGAAGGGATTATCTATGGTACAGCTTTTTGGCGTAGTACTGCCATTGGGCTGTGTTTGCCAGACCGGCCTGCATGTTCTGGTGTGCCTGCTCCGCTATGCTGCAGCTCGAACATCTGCAGCTCGGACATTCATTCTGTTGGGTGCATGAGACGGTGTTCCTACCTTCGGAGATAGCGACGTTTACCCCATCTGTCTGAGACTCCCAGATGCACGCAAGCATGGTGCTAACGATCATTCCAAGCGTGTGACCTCTCCGGACAAACACCGAAGGCCGACTCGACGTGAGGTTAGCTGCCGCACTCCCCCCGTGGTGCGGCCTGCGATGAAGCTAAGACGGAGTGCGTGCAGATGGATACGAGATGATCATGCAGCATGCTCCGCCAGATCATCTCGAGATGTCGATCTGCCAAAGTACGCGATCGCCCTCGGAGATGGACCCAGGTGTGTCCGTAGAGAAGTGGACAGCTGGACGGCGGAGGTGCTGTACTGCCACGCACGATATCTCTGTCAGGCGTACGTCATACTGCACTGCTACGTACTTCCCGGGATGTAAGCAGCCAATAACACATGTCTAGAGGAACCTCAAGTCGTGTTAGAGCCGACACCTCAATGTCCCATCTAGCGAGTCGAGTTGGGAGTCTTGTGCTGCATCGATCCGTCTTGCGCATCATGTCATGCCAAAGTCAGGGAAGAATCAGTGACTCCAGCGTATGTCGTAGTACGCAGCGAACATGGCAGAGACGTTCCTTCGAACCAAAGTAGACGAAAAACACGGGCTCTGCGGGTGACCACGTTAGGGATTACCGAAGCACAGTATTCGGAGACCGCATAAAAATACCGAGCAGCTGGACAGTCGGGCATGTCATGGGCACCGTTACAGTTCGTGAAGATGCTGGCGCAGCTGCAGCAGCCTCGAACGCCTCCCATGTCGCTAGAACGCTCCAAGCAAATCTCCCACCTCGCCCACTCAACCCAACCGCACCGCTTCGCCCTCATCTTCCCACAAAGACAGCTCCTCCTTCGGCTTCACCCGGTCGTCTTTCAGCATCCTCGAATCCTTCCTCACATCCTCGCCTTCAATCTCCAGCCTGGCCTTGGGCTCCCGTGCCTCCAGCACGAAGTGGTTGTCGCAGTGCGGGCAGTATTCGTCCGAGTCTTCAAACTCCGTCATGTCTTTGCGAAAGCACTTCTTGCACTTCTTGCATGCGAACGTCATCTCCATGGCCTGCTGCAGCGGGTGTGTCTTGGCTTCGGCGTGGCATTGCGCGCAGTCGAACCACTGCTTGCAGCAGGGCGAGCGGATGGCGACCTGGGCGTTGAGGACGTGTTTGCTGTGCTGCGTTAGCCATCATACCTGATGCGCTGCAGTGTTCGCCTGGACGCACCACATAGTGACTGGTTTTGCGTGTTCCTGAGTTGATGCCTTTGCCGGTCCTGATGCTCTCCCGGATGCGACGCGCTCGTGCCGCTGTATCAGCGACTCGGTAGTCGGAAGACGCGTTCCATATTTGACTCAGAGCGGGATCCAGGGTCCCCCGCCCGCGGGCCGTTGCACGAGCGCTGCGCTGCGCCGATCTCGAACCCTGAATTCGGAAGTCTGCCACTTGTGTTTGCGCGGCCTGCAGCGAGGTGTTGAATCATCGGAAGGGATACGAGGCCGTGGAGAGGAATGCAATATTGATCAGCCGTCTCAGATCACCACACCTCACCAACGCCTATCAGACCGAAGCTGCACCCTCCGTCCCGACGTCCGAATCGGCGCGAACATGGAGGCTACGAGACTCGCATGCAGGTAGCGGACGAATGCGGAAGTAACAGAGCAAGGAAGCACTAAGGATGGTGGAGAATGTAGAGGGACCGGATGCGACATCCATCAAGGCGGTGTCTTCGCTACGGTCGAGGTTCGAGAACTTGGGAAAGGATGCAGACCCGAAGCCACCGTCGCCGGTTGAGCGTCGCCAGGTCTCCTTGACAGTGGACAGTGCGACACCCGTTGGCCGTCCTCGAACATCTGATGGCAAGCCTTCGCCTTCGCCTTCGCCGTCGCCTTCGCCGTCGCCCAGTCCGGCAAGCGTCGTCGCCAATGGCCAACCTCTGCCGGTCCCAAGGAAGAGGCGGCTCAGCCCACCGAAGCCGCGGCCAGAGTCCATGGTGTCGGTGATGCCGTCTCAGAAGTCGTTGCCGATGGTCACGATTGATTCTCCGCGGTCGCCGGGTAAGGACGATGGCAATGGTGTGCGGCTGGGCAGCCCAATGCCACCCTTGACACCAAACTCCACGAGCGGCTCGCCAACCAGGGGCCATGCGCGGACCTTGAGTAGGAATCCAACACCGGCGCTTGAAAAGCGAATGTCGGTCTTTATGCAACGCTCTGAGCCGCCGAACTTCGATCTCTCGAGCAAGCCAAAGTCTGTAGATGTAAGGCCGGAGCCGCAGAGTGCCAAAGTGCCACCGCCGGTCAATCGCACCGCGAAGCCAAGCGTACCCATCAAGCCCGTGACTCTTTCGCAGAAGCCTAGTGGCTTGAACCTCCCCGAAGTGAGCGCTGGTGAATTTACCGATCATAGTGCGTCGCCCTTCAACACGCCACCTCTCAGCGGTGACAGCTCGCCCGAGAGACGCAAAGACTCGCAACCCGACCATGCCCGTCAGAGTTCCGACGCCTCGTTCGTGGAACGCCTGCGGAGCGACTCTGGAGCATCCTCGGCAAGGTATCGCGACCGCGGCGGCTCTGATGCGTCGTTCGTGCAGCGCCTCCGAGGAGATTCTGATACTTCATTTGTTGGGCGCGCCAGAGCAGCATCTCACAGTTCTCTCGCCGAGATATCTCCGTTACCGGATCATGCATTCTACGCTCCGCCTGTCCATCACCATGTTGCTGCTAGGCGCGAGCAACAAGCGAATGGAGTGTCGAGGACGCCGACGATGCCTGCTCGGTATAGGCCTACGCATGCCCGCGAATTTAGCCTCGATGGCGGCGTATCTGAAGACAAGCCAAGACTACCAGCTAGGCCTGAATTGCTCATAAGGTCAGGACGCACAAGTCCGACGAAGCCTCGCTCTGGTCGGACAAGCCCGTCGAAACTCTCACAACAGATCCCGGCACAGCCTTCGGTCGATGGTCTTAGGAGAGCTGCGACCGTGTCTGAACAGGCGTCTCAGCGTATACCGGCTTCTAGGCCACCTCAGCGGGTTGTGTCCCACTTTGGCTTCGACCGGCCATTTCCACCCCCATCCGGACGGCCACCTGCCCCAGCACTCCCAGCGCCTCGCAGATCAGCGGACATGAGACGGCCAAACATGCTGCCACCGGTCCATACAGACGGGCACTCTCGTGACGACGAGGAAGAAGTCGAGACTCCCAGTGGACAGGCGGCCGGCCTCTCAGACTACCCAGACTCCTCGCGAGCCAGCCGGCGACCACCGCGGTACAGACAGCGACCGCACCAGATCCCGACGGACTACGATACACGGCTGCTGGCAGTCTGTGGTGAGTACGCTGTTACTTCGGGTTACCTTACCAAAGCCTGGAATATGCGAACCGGCGAGTTGCTGCTCAATATGACGCACAACGAGAACGTGAAGGTCACATCGGTGGTCTTCAAGCCAACATCGAGCACGGACGACGAAGGCAAGCGCATCTGGCTGGGCACAAACATTGGCGAGATTCACGAAGTGGACATACCCAGCCAGAGCCTGGTGAAGACCAAGTCTAATGCGCATGCGCGACGCGAGATTATTCGCATGTTCCGACACGCCTCTGAGCTTTGGACGCTGGATGACAGCGGTGAGCTGAACGTGTGGAAGCCTGATCACAAGGGGATGCCGAGCTTGGATTCTCAGTATAGGAACTTCCGCGTGCAGTTGAACCTGCACCGTGAGCGAAGTCCTTGTTTCTCGATCGTGTGCGGCCAGTACCTGTGGGTTGCCACGGGCAAGGACATCCGAGTCTTCAATCCGAGCGCGAAATCGGACACAGAGTTTCCCGTGCTTCGCAACGCACTGTCACAGCCTGGCACTGGCGACGTGACGTCGGGAGCAATGATCAGCAGCAAGCCCGAGCTCGTGTACTTCGGCCACACGGACGGCAAGGTCAGCATCTACAACCACACCGACTACTCCTGCGTAAGTGTCGTGAATGTCAGCATGTACAAGATCAGCTCGCTTACCGGCGTGGGCGAGTATCTCTGGGCTGGCTACAACACTGGCATGGCTTATGTCTACGATACGTCTACGACACCATGGCGGGTCGTGAAAGACTGGCAAGCGCACGACAAGCAGGTTTGCAGCATCGTCGCGGATGCTTCTGCGCTGTGGAAGATGGATCGCTTGCAAGTCGTCACACTTGGCACGGATAACATGCTGCGCATTTGGGACGGCTTGCTTGAGGAGGACTGGTTGGATTCACGCATGCAGGAGCATGACTCGGAGTACTGCTCTTTCCGCCAGATCACTGCTGCGGTGCTTACCTGGAATGCTGGCGCCTCGAAGCCGAACTATCTGCAGCATACGAAGGAAGACAACAACTTCCTCAGGGAATACATGACCTCGGGAGACCCGCCGGATATCTTCGTCTTTGGTTTCCAGGAGCTTGTTGATCTCGAGGACAAGAAGACTACTGCCAAGGCGTTCTTCAAGAGCAAGAAGAAAGCGAAGATGGATGGCAATGAGCAGGAGCATATGTCTCATCAGTACCGAGCCTGGCGTGATCACCTTACGAGGTGTCTTGAAGACTATATGCCAACCGATCAGCCCTACACTCTGCTGCACACAGCTAGCTTAGTTGGCCTGTTCACCTGCATCTTCGTCAAGACCTCGGAGCGTTCGCGGATCAAGCACATTCACACTGCCGATGTCAAGCGCGGCATGGGCGGCTTGCATGGAAACAAGGGTGCACTCGTGATGAGACTGCTGCTGGACGACAGCAGTATCTGCTTCGTCAACTGTCATCTAGCTGCTGGTCAAACGCAGACGATACACCGCAACAACGACATTGCTGCCATCCTCGAAGCCGAAGCACTACCATCCAACCCACTCAGCAACGGCAGTTTGGCCCACCATAGCGACGTCTTCACCTCCGGCGGCGACGGCAGCATGATCCTGGACCACGAGATCTGCATTTTGAACGGTGACCTCAACTACCGCATCGACACGATGGGCCGGGACACGGTGGTGAAGCACGTTCAGCAGAACAACCTCGGACGCTTGCTGGAGCGCGACCAGCTGCTTCTCAGTCGGAAGAAGAACCCGGGGTTCAGGCTGCGAGCATTTCAAGAGAGCCCCATCACGTTCGCGCCGACGTACAAGTACAATCTGCATAGCGATGAATATGATACGAGTGAGAAGCGGAGGGCACCGGCTTGGTGCGACCGTATACTGTATCGTGGGTTGGGTAAGGTTAAGATGGAGGAGTACCGGAGATGGGAGGTGAAAGTGTCCGATCATAGGCCTGTGAGCGGCCGGCTGAGGCTTCGGGTGAAGACTGTGGATGCGGAGAGGAGGGAGCGGGTATGGGTATTGTGTCAGCAGGAGTTCGAGCAGGCGCGGAGGAGGGTTGCCAGGGCTGTGCAGTAAGTCCGATCCACGTGGTGCCGATTGTGCATGATATTGCGGCTGACTCGACAAAATAGACTGCAGTACCTTACCACGGTCCTCGGACTCTCCGCCGAGGAGGGCATGGCTGCTCTGACAACCTAAGTTCGCGCCTTGGTCAAGACTCAAAATCGCGCTATGACTCGTGGCACGAGCGTCGTCGATGGATCGATCAGATGCTGAAATGTATGATGTATGATGCCCTGTGCATGTGTCCAAGAACACGTCCAGATCTGCCCCCAAAACCTAATCTTGCATTGAAAGGTGGAGAGGGGGCCCGAGCGTGGCGCTATTCAATATCGTTACGTCATACCTCGCTCATCTCCACGAGGCACGCGAGCGAGCGAGCTGTCATTGACTTGTAAGAAACAATTCGTCCACTGTGCTTGATCACCTGCAAACATCCTTTCCCGTCCTGAACAAGTTGCACATGTCTTTTAGATTCGCTACGACTTCCGCAACTTCACAGTTGCTCAAAGCCTCCACACGCACCACACGCACAACTCTCCGCATACGCCCATTTACTGCGGTACCGTCAATCAGCAAACGCACTTTCACCGCGTCAGTCGTCAAGATGGACGAGGCACAACTGGAGCAAGTCAAGAAGGACACCCCATCCAACGACCAGTGGAAGTTCCGTCCGCCGTACCGCATGCACGAGCCGAACGAGAACTTCAAGGCGCTATACGAGGCGAGCTGCCACTGCGGGAAGGTGAAGTACCAGTTGAGCAGGGAGGAGCCGCTGGATAGCAAGCTGTGCCATTGCACCACTTGCCAGACGCAGCATGGTGAGTTGTACCCTGTGCTGTTAACCGTCTCCGGAAATGCGCCTTTCGAGATGTTTCATCGCTGACGCTGTTCGCTTCACCCAGCCGCACCCTTCCAGTGGGCTGCCATCTTCCACAAGGAAGACATCAACTTTTCCCACGGCCACCACGATCTGGAGTGGTACGACCCGACGGACAAGAGCATCGAGCACAAGCTGCCATGCAAAGTGAGGTGTTCGTTCTGCCACAGCCCAATCATGGACGAGGGGCGCAACATGATCCTGCTGTTCCCGAGCTTGGTGCACCTGAAGGATGACGAGGCGAAGGCGAAGTTCAAGCCGAGGTACGTTCCCCCCATCAGTACCGCTGCACAGTCCGGGATACAAGCTGACCGTTATGTGAACTGCGTAGGTGCCACATGTTCTACGGCCAGCGCGTCATGGACATCCCAGACGGTCTGCCCAAGTGGTCGGGCATCAACGAGACCAGCGACCTGATTGAGGACTCGCCGCCGGAGCTGGTGAGGGAGCGCGAGCGCAAGCGTGAGAATGAGCGCCAGGAGAAGTTCGACAAGGGCGAGAACAAGTGAAGGACCGGCCATGCCTGCCTGAGCAGAAAACGCGCTTAACATGCCTGCTGTCCGTGGTAGCGAGGCGTTGGTGGATGCCGAAATGATGCGGAGTGGCTTGCCATTCACGTGTCAATGCTGCCGTGACAGGCAGCATTTGTAGCATAGCAAAAGAGCCTCGTAGGCTGCAAGTAATAGTAGCCAGACAGACAGGCCTAGAATCAGATCGCTGTCTCACAGTGAAGGTAGCTCTGCCGCGCAAAGTGAAGTGAGCTTACTGGCCATGGTCTCACTCGTACATCTGGAGTCTGCTCTTGAATTCGATTTGCTTCTGGAGCAACAACAAATCGGACACACGACAGACATCTGCAAGATCCTTCATGACATTGTCTATCAAACACAAGCACATCTTCAGGTTTGATTGACCTTTCCGAAAGCCAATCACCATCGGCAAAGCGACACGCCAAGGCCGACGCGGACCCGCAACGCGACTTCATCGGTCAAAGCAACACAGTGAGTGCACCTTCTCGATCCGTACAGCGAACCTCAGGACATCTCAGCGGGCGCATCAGAGCTGACCATGGCACTCCCCGCTGCATTAGTTCGAGTAGCGTCATGAAACGCAAGCAGGCACCCGTCGCAAGCTCATCCAGGAAACGCGCAAAGCAAGGTATGTTGGACCCTCTCCCACGCGCAGACACAACGATCCCGGTTTCAGATGCCGTATCGGCCCATGTGACGCTATCCCGCGATCCCAAGAGTTCGGGAATGGGAAGTCTCGGTTAACATGAGATCGCAGGTGCGATATCGCCACCTGTGCTGCCACACCCGCACGGCGACGTTGATTACGAAAAGGAGTACAAGGTCAAAAGCATCCTCGACGAAAAAGACCGCCAGTACCTCATCGACTGGGAAGACGACGAGCAGACTGGCGAACACTACGAGCCGACCTGGGAACCCAAAAGCCACGCGAACAAGCAGGCCGTGGCGGACTGGCAGCGACAGAAAGCCGCGAAGCTTAGACTTGCGCCACCGACTACGCCAAAACCCAAGCGAAAGCCAGGACGTCCGCGCAGAGTGATCGTGAGCTCTCCGGAGGAATCGCCTGAGCTGTCTCAGAAGCAACTCTCGCAGCCTAGACCAAAATCGCTACCTCAGGCAAACGGTGAGCTCGAGCAGGAACCAGAGATCGTCGAAAGCGAGCCGGAACCTGTAGCCGGCCCTGAGCAGCCTGATAGCCCGCTATTCGAGCCTGTTGTCGGGCCTGTTGTCGAGCCTGTTGCCGAGCCTGTTGTCGAGCCATCCGATCCGCCATCGAGCTTTCAGGCGGGCGGGTACCTGAAGTTCTCATCTTCTCAGGCGGCGCACAGCAGCGGCCCGGTCGGTACTGATCCACAGCCAAACTCGGGCGCTTCGGGAGAGCAGTCGCGGTCTGTACCCGTCAACTTCGGTGAACGCTCATCTAGAGTAGTGCCAGACTCGCAAAGCGCCGTTGAGCTCTCGAGTTCGGCTCCGGCTGCCACGACAAGTGACGAAGCACCACAACACCCGTCGGTGATATTGAAAATTCCTGGGGAAAGCCAGCATACCGACGCATCGAGCGCTGCCCCTGGTAAGGCAGCAAACGAAGAAGCACCACCTGGCCCGGCGACACAGCCGCCTTCAGAGAGCCTTGTCGAGCGGGAGCCCGTAGCCTCCACTGTCTCACAGTCTGAAACACCAGATTCGGCCGAGCGCAATCGCCCCGCACCAGAGGAGGTCAGCTCGCCGTCTGCAGTGACACAGCCTTCCGCCGAGCAGACAACGCAAGATCCAACTCAAGCCCTTCAGTCTTCCGAAGTGCCAAAGTTTCCTGCTGAGGTCTCAAATCATCCACCAGCGGCTACGCCAGTGTCGTCGGGCGTACAGCTGCAAGACTCCAACGGTCGAGCATCTGTGATAAGAACTCCAGGGCCATTTCAAACACAGCAGTCATTGCCCTCGTCGTTCCCGTTCCAGACACAGATTGCTGCTTGTACATCCACTAGCGGGCCCGTACACAGTCCACTGCAGATCGGTAGCCAAATCCGCCCGCTGTCAGCAATCACCAGCGGTGGAAGAGCCTCAAGTCTACCACCTGGGCAGTACTCGCCAACCCGGTCATCGAGTCCTTTCCCATCAGTGCCTTCACACTTGACAGGAACGCTCGGCGAGAGCCCGCCTCCACGGCCCAACACGCCATCAAGCCCGCTCAGTGTCGGTACGCCATCCTCTGCAAGGATCATGGAGACGTCACAGAACTCGCAGCGGAGTGCGACTTCCGATAAGCTTGCGAAGCTGATCGCTATACAAGAACGTGGCCGAGCGAGCCGTCAACGTATCATGACGGCTGGCGTGCCAAAGTCAGTGCCCTCACGGAGCGAAGGCGCATCGGACAGCCTGGGCCCACGGTCACGACTGCCACAGGCCAGCCCGGCTCTGCCTCTGTCGCCAGCGCCGAAGCTTGTATCCTCGCTCATTGTCGCTGAGCAAGACCGTCGCTCGCCTTCCTCTGTGCCCGCCATCGGCCCGCTGCCGGTCATTACGCAAGAAGAGATGAACACCTCTGAACGATACGAGACTCTTGTACCGCGGGCGCAAGAGGCAGGCACAACCGCACCGCAGCGCAATGGATCGGTCACAGGCGCTGGCAAGCTCATCCGACAGCCAACCATGACCGAGGAGCCACAGTCTAGCTACGTCGTACCTATCGCTTTGATCGGCCACCAGCGTGATCAGTATCAGCAGACATTCTTCTACTACCATTCCAAGAACGGTCTAATCCAGCGCTTCCTTGCGGCAGCAAACCCCGACGCTGAACTTGCGGTCGAGGCCGAGCACTTTGTGGAGCGCATGCGACGAGTTACCCTGCATCCCGATCTTGACAATGCGGAGACCCTCACACAGTATAATGTGGAACCAAACATGCAGGCACAGTGGGATGTTGACTGCAGCGCCAAGTTCCGCTTTCTTAAGGCGCTCTTCGACGGGGTGCGCGACCAGACGTTGCATGTGGCCGTTGTGGCGCAACCTAGCAGAGTAGTGGAGATGTTAGCGACATTTCTGACGGCCATCACTGTGCCACACAGGCGTCTGGCTGACGTTACGGAGACTAGCCCGGCCAGTGATCACGATGGCCTGATGGTCACTCTGGTGTCTCTCGACGATAATATCCATGATGCGCAACCTTCTCCAGCAGACCTTGTGATCGCGATGAGTCCGGTTGTGAGTTTAGACTGCATGCCTATCAAGGCCTTCATTCACATGGGAGACCGACGGCCGCCACTGATTATATTGGTTGTGCCTGGCTCGGTAGAGCATGTCGAGTACTCCGTATCGCCGGTGCTCGCTGGAGGTGCCCGTTTGAGGACACTTGTGAGTGGCATCTGCCAACACCGCAATGAGGCAGGCAAGCTGGAAGATGATCAACTGGCGCCGGAATTGGCTGCAGAGGCCATTGCGCGTTACTTTGCCGCTCAGGAGGGAAGAGGGAAATGGCCCCTTGCCACACTCGGCACGCTGGCTGACCTTGACAGCCAGACGGAAAGCGATCTGGAGCCTGCCTCAATCGATGACACCAATGGTAGTGGAACAGCCGAAAATCGCGCCGCCGGTGTGAAGAGGACCTTCGGTTCGGACGACAGCATGGGCGACGTGGCCGATGCTGGTAAGAAGGCTCGCTACGAGTCGCCAACTTTCGGAGAGATGCCTGGGCTGCCTATGACCATCAACCCTCACGACCTTGAGATCACTCATGTCAGCGATTCTGTCCACAAGCCGACTCAGCTATCCACTTTCGCTGACGCTGAAGCAGCGGCGCAGTCATCACTGCTAAGTGACACCGAGCAGCGCCTTCGCAGCCTTCTCGAGGATGCACAGAACCGCCTTGTAGAGCACATTGAAGCTCTGTCTGGCCTGCAGTTCCGGCACGAAGAGCAGCGGGAGAAGCTCATCGAGGTGACAAACCAGCGCGATATTGCTATCTCGACTGCACAGCAAGCAGTGAACAGGATAACGGAGACTGCGAAGAACACGTCTACACTCAAGGCGGAGCGCACCGCACTCAAGCAGCAGTTGGAAGAGGCCAATGCCAAGCTCCTCGATCATTCAGTGCCTGAGCGCGC
Source organism: Oleoguttula mirabilis (assembly GCA_035135055.1). Classification (NCBI taxonomy): domain Eukaryota; kingdom Fungi; phylum Ascomycota; class Dothideomycetes; order Mycosphaerellales; family Teratosphaeriaceae; genus Oleoguttula; species Oleoguttula mirabilis. Next base: position 159,739 of record JAVFHQ010000026.1, on the reverse strand, counting down.
TGAGTTCGAGGCGCTCCGCCTCGCCGCAGCACAAACCAAGACGGAGAAAGAGCAGCTTGATAAGCGCCTGCTGAGCGCCAGGGACGAGAACGAGTACCTTCGGTCTAATTATCAAACCTCGTCCCAGACCGCGCAGAACTTGGCCTCACAGAATACTGAGCTTGAGAATGAGCTCGCGGTCGCACAGAACAAGGCTACAGGCGAGCAAGTGAAGCTTCGCCAGATGGGCTACGACTCGCAGACGAAGAGTCTGCGCGATGAGAACAAGAAGCTCAAGGCCCTTCTGAAAGATCGCGATGCTGGCCTGAAGTTTAGGGATGAAGAGATTGCTAAGCTGAAGGAGGCGAGCAGAGGAAGGATGGGTACGCGTGGAACCAGCGTCCCGCGTAGCCCCAGGCTTGGGAGCCCGATGAAAATGGATGGTCTGCGAGGGAGGGGAAGTAGGCAAGAAAGCCCTGCTGCGGGGGAGCCGAAAGGGAAGGCTGGACATCTGCATCCGTTGAGGAATGGATGAAGGTGAGGGTTGCTATCTAGGCGGTCTATTATTACTAGTGCTGCGTCAGTCTTTCCAGACTGGTGGATGAGCTCGCCACTATTCTGTGGCTTGAGCACGAAATATGTTTTGCATTGGTTTTTCGTGCTGCTTTGGCTGTCGTCGTGGTCTGCTAGCCTTTCTTCTCGTCCTCCGAGAGCGAGCCAAAATCGTGCGTAGAGCCTCGGTCCGATCCGCACTCTTGTTGCGACCTCATCTGCAACAGGTAGGAACGAAGACCCGATTAGTCCGATGATATCGATCACACTTTCCATGTCTGCGCATCGTACATGACACACTACACATACACACCACTGGTGTTGCATCGGTGGTCCATGCCGGCCATCAAGTGACCTTCGCGATGCAGTCGGGATTTCGCACTCCCGGCATGCCCTTGCCGTCTGAAAGGGAGGCCGTTACCAGCAATAGGTATCTGACCAGCGTATGCTTTAGTATGGTCCGAGTACTCACCTGGGACTGAGAGGGAGCATGGGATTACCCGTGAGTGCTGACGTCGCAAACTTAGATGTAGCAGGTAAGCTCGCTTATCGAGATGAGGCTTGTAGAGCACCGATCGCACCCTGGAGTACACGAGTAACTGGAGATGCCTCCTGGACTAGAAAGACCGAATCCGTGAGTTGGTTCACTGAGAACTGCGGCGTGAGAACAGAGGTTATGTGGAACCACGACGCCCCAAAAGAGTCATAGGTCAGGCAAGAAGAACTGGATGGCCCGCAGGAGGACGAGCTCGGCCTGCCCATCACGATCCTTCTCCATACCACGCGTCTACGCTATGCCACAGTACCCACGGGTACACGCATGGCAATCTGCTTCGTTGGTAGTCGGCCGCCGAAGCAAGTATCTCGAGAATCGAGTATGCGAATATCTCTCAGAGGCCGATCGGACTTCGCAGTTGTGTTGCTGGAGTGACGGTCGACTGGGCATACCTACGCTGAAGCCTGCGGGCTCTGGAACGGACTTGACATGCATTCCAATTCGGATGTCAACTTTCAACGGAGCTACGATGCTATACCGCACTCGAACGTGCAAACAGCGCCTGTCACGCTCACGACCTGGCGTGCCTTGTTCCTCAGCACACTCAGGAGTTTCTTGTTAGGTAACACCTGCGGGGCACGCCGGTACGTGGATTCATCATACTGCTTAACCCTCCAATTCGGAATGCCAGAGCAGGCTTGCCACAACCGCATGTGCTGCTTGCGCCTGCCGTGGGCTAAATAAGCAACAGCTGCTCGCAGATCCGGCATTCGCGATGCATATAAGATCAACAGATGGTGTAGTGTTACTACCTAGCATCTAGACAAATGTTCAGGGAAAGGCCCGAAAGTCAAGCAGCCGCTTGCCTGCCAATCCGAGGGCGCTTTCGCATGCCGTCAAGCGCGTGGATATACGACCATCGCCTTCCGCTCTTGCCCGCATGTTACGAGTGGGATCCGGTCCAATGTATACAGGTAATGGATACCGCTCACCGGTGGTAGCTACCTCCCCTCACACTATGCGCGGCTCGGCTGGTAGGTCCAGTCGTGCTGGTTGTCGCATGATATCGGTGAGGGTCTCGCTGCCGAGGCCCAGAGAGTCGCCTGCTCTGATACTCTGCTCTGTCTGCCTGTCGGGGTCCATTGCATCACATGCTACTGCTGAGCGTTGTGCACGTGGCTGGCACCCGCCTACAAGGCTGCATGACCATCCCGAATCTGTCACAACCCTGGACCCAGTGGAGTCGGAGTGGATCATTCGTACTTTACGAACGCAATCCGTACGCTGTGTGCCGACCCGGAACTCCACAGCTAGGGTCACGCTGAGCATATGAGCAAGATCCCGCTTTACTGTGCGGGTCTGAGCACGTCCGCTGACATACTGCGCTGGCTACGGTCTGCCATTGGCTTACGATACCACCTCAGATGCTGGCTTTGCGGCTCACTTGCGACGTTTACTCTTGTAACCACAACGCTGCCAGCCACATGATGCTGCTTCCACAGTGCACTCGTCATGCTCGACTTTAGACCCACCGAATGCCCTGCCGAGCTCGCTGCTCCATTCTCTTGGCAGCGAGTATATAAGGAAGCTCCTCCGCCCGTCAGTTTCTCCCTCCTTCCTTTATCTTTCCCTTCCCTCCCCATGGCAAGTACGCCCAACCTCAGGGCATCTCAGTTGTCTTCACTCCCTTCCCCTTGTCTGCTTTCTTTTGTCTTTCCTTGCCATTTACTTTGTAAGTCGCTCTCCTTTGCTTCATCCTTTCTTGTCTCCTTGTCTCTTCCCTTGCCTTCTAATATCCTTTGTCTTTCAGCATCACTAGATGCGAGTGGACCAATGGTGCCTGACGCGTAAGCCCTTAAACGGCCGCTGATGGCACTGGAGGTTTGCGGGTCTTCCGGTCCTCATCAGATGTCCTGCTTCGGCAGGGCACTGGAGAGGACTCGAACTGTTTCTCCACATCATTCTTGATGTTTGCGGGGTCCTGTGTCTTGCGCCTTCCAGTGCTGTCTGTTGTATGCCATTGCTGTATGCCATTGCTACTGCCGCTGCCGTTGCCCGCTCGCTCAGGGGCAGTCATCAGCGACCATTCATCCACAACCCAATGCGTGGCATGCGCCCGTGGGTACCTTCGGATGTTCTAACGCTTACTGCTGCCGTCTCCATCGATAGATACCATCATCCTCCACGCACTGTGGCTGACCTTTTTTGGGCATGAGTAGCCACGCTTGCTCTGTACTGGAATACGCAACGCTCACTGCCACGTCTTCGGTGAGTTCCGCGATGTCTCTACGCACATTACCCTGTGCCAAGTTGTCACCACCGCCAGAGGTTTGTTTAGTCGCACAACGGCTGACTGCCGCCAGACCGCTGGCCGCCGCCTTTCGTACGCCCGATGTTTCTTCCGCCAACTACAGGAAGATCGCTCCACGACGTTGGGAAACCTTTGATGATGCGACAAAGCCTGGCTCAGCGCCCTGCATGATCTCTGCAACACAAGAAAATACGACGCATGCGGCAAATTGCACAACGACTGGAAGAGCTAGGATGCAGTATACCATTCTGTCCACAGACTTCACGTTGCCTACGTCTACGACGAGTCTGGCTGTACCCGTCAGGGCTGTGGTTGCATGACCGCTGACTGCGTCCTTGTCACCATCTTACGCTCACGCCTAGCCCACAGGCACCCGGCGAGTAGTGGGGATGTACGCGACTGTGCCACTCGAAGATGGTCTGTTCGCCATCTCGAGAGACGAGGTTTGTAGCGACTACGTTATTGGGCGATAGCAGCATTGCTTTCGCTGTGCTGGAACATGCGGCCGCTATGCCATCCACAACTACGCTCTCAGTGCTACTAACCATACGCCGGGTAGGAGTCTACGAGCACAAAGACCACAAGCGACCCTTTCTTACCCTGCCCCTGCGTCAATGCACATTGTATCTGCTGAAAGCTGCATTGTCGTTCGGACAAAGCGTACGATATACAATGCTCCTAACAGCGCATAAATACGCACCTGGATCTGCAGCAGTTGAGGTCGGCCACACAGTTGTAGATTGTTGATTGGAGACGTCTGTTGAGATTGCAGTATAACTACAGCATCCTCACAGCACCTCAGCATCCTTCGAGCAGGCCTCGAGTGACCACGATCAACGATCAGCAGCTTCTGTCAAACTACAACATCCGAACTACCGCCAACATGCAGCTCAGAAGCAAGAATGTCAAGGCTCCGTACAATGCCTCACAGGCGCACCACGCGAGGAAGCATATGTTGGTGAAGTTTCTCGGGGCAGGCGACAACGGTGACACCTTCGCAGCTCTCTCAAAGGCCGATGCTGACCGCATCATAGCTAAGCACAACGCGTACAACATCCTGACGCCGGCTTTCTTCAACGAGCTCCGCGCGGCGGTGACAGCGGTCAAGTTCTACAAACCGTCCAATCTCGAAGGCGACCTACAGAATGAAATCGACTTCTTGACCAAGACCATCACGACGAAGCACCCTCGAATCACACCTTGCCTTGACTCACACGTACGGGGCGCATCGCAGTCACTGACTCTGCCGTTCTGCAGCGGCGGTAACCTGGTAAGCTTCTGCAAACACGCTGCCGCGTTCACGCCCTCGTTCATCTTCCACGTCGGTATGCAGCTGACAGAAGCGGCAAGCCTGTTGCTCTTTGGCATAACGGACTGCGACAACATGACACCAGCCCCTGAACATCCGACCGTCTACCACGGAGATGTCTGGGCCGGGAACACCCTTCTGACACTTCCAGGCAACGGCCAGTCCGGCTTCGGCAACTTTCCTAACGTGGTAATGGCTGACTTCGGTCGAGCAACGAAGCTCCACGAGAACGCAGACTCCACCGAGAGGGCGCGCCACTTGCGCCGTCAGTGGACCGACATTGATTACATCGGCGTGATAATGACCGGCCTCTACGAGGATATGCACGACAAGACAGATGTCTTTGATGTGAGCTGTCCAGCTCACGGAGTTAACAATGGATACTGTGCAGATTGCATTACAGCGACCATGCAAGCGAGGTTGACGGACGACATACTGCACCTGTGGATCGTACAGTTCAGCGACGTTGCCTACGCCGTCAACAGGCCGATCACGGAAGTCATACCCTTCCTCAAGCGGTTCATCGCCACGGCTAAGCGCCAAAGGACATTGCACTACAGGCCCTTGAGCGCAGAGGCGGTGGCAGACCTGTCAGCGGAGAAGATCACGGACGGGGAGCTGTCTCTGGCCTTGATGCAGAGATTGACCAACGGTAGGTTTGGGGAGAAAGCTTTTGAGGTGAAGCGATGATATCGATAATTCGAGAGGCGTTGATTGGCGTTAGTTGGCGTTGGTCGGCGTTGGTAGGCGTTTATGGGAGCATAGTAGCGTTGATCGCACACTGTAAAGAAAGATGGTAAGTTGTTTTCCCGAAGCTCTCTCATTTTTCTTTGTGTCATAGCCACGTCGATACTGACGTTGAGGCTCTTATGCTTCGACAAAGGACCCTTCGCTGGGCAAGTGCTTGACTGAGCATAGCTTATTAGACATGTTGGAGGTATAGCGCAACACCGTCTACTGCTAGCAGTCGATGGCCTTCACCCTTTGTACCCAACTGTCTCACGGAGGGTTCGAGATATCGACCCCCTTTGTAGTTGAATTTGGCTTTCTGTCTCGATAATGCTCCTATGCGCACGATGGACTTGTCTCCTCACGTGTCCGACTGTCCAGCTGAAGCCACGACATGTCCCTATACCATACTCGCATGTCGCTGCCACTCCAACTAGAGCGTTGCAGCCATTGATTCAGCCCAAAGCTGACATACTGACTATGGCTTTATTGCAATCCATACCGTACGACCGTCCGCTCCAGTTCCCGCAGTAGAAGCTCAGGTGCCACGCAGAGCCAGTTCCCGCTAACACTTCGGCCAGTACTAGTACGAGGTGTTACGCCTCTCTGGAGAACAGCAATACCCCGACGTGATGTTCCTGCGAAGTTGGCGGTCCCCGTGTATAGCGAGTCTGCTCTGGATTCGTCTGTCACACTTACGACATTCACCATTGCTCTCTCCTTCATGGGTTGATGAAGTAGTAATGTCGGGCGGAGCTACGTCGTGTTGTTAGGTGCACAGCTGAAAGAGAAAAACGATGAGCTGAGAGCAAGTGTAAGCAGAGTACCTCCCATTGTATTACCATTCTATGACCATCACCAAAGCACCACAGATCGAGGACTATATGTGACAGTGCCCCCTCAAAGAGCAAAGCCGATGATTCCCGAGCACACTCTTCTGATATCCACTCTCCCACAGCGCTTACTGCTACATGAGCATGTCGCTACTGATACTCAATCCGTAATCACTTAGAAATGCACAATCGACTCCGGCAAATCCAAAACCTGCCACGCCAGCTCCGCATCCGCGTCCACCAAGCCAGCGTAAATCTCAGCCGGCTTGCGCTCGATTATCGGCCCATGCACCAACATATCGGTGGGATGCGAGAAGGACAGCGAGACCGGCACGTTGCGGCAAGCCCGCTTCACCTCCCGTAACGCGCTCACGATATTCGTCACGAAGCCGAACTCCATTACCGCGACGCTCTCCTCATCTCCTGGTCTCGCAAGCCGGCGCTCGTATGGGCTGACAGCGTGGTACAACAGCAGAGTCAGCGAGCGCAGCCGTGGATACACCAGTGGGAGCTCCCTGAGCAGAGCCGCCTCCGGCTTCCCACAGTCCGCAGCAATGGTAGGGTGGCGGTAGCGAACGGTGAAGTCGCTGGTGAGCTCGACGCGCAGGTGTTGGATATGGGGCCGCTCATCCTGGGTGTCGACTAGGTACCGACGGAAGGTGTATTCGGGGAGAGAGGCACAGGTGGCGCGAGTGTATGGCTTCAGCATGACGCCCATAGTGTTGGCCCGATAGAATTCCTGCTCGGCTATGCGGAAGAGCTCTTCGTTGCCGATTGCGAGGATGGGTTCGAGCGCCTCTAGCTTGGCAAACTGGATGGGCGTGCGCCCGAAAAGTCTGCGGGTTCGGGGGGCGGTGCTGTCGACTCGGATGGGGCCGAAAGGGACCTTGACGCACTTGTTCATGATCATGACTTTGAGTTCGGCGGGAAGGCCCATCAGGGTGTTCTGATGTGGCGGAGCCTTTGGCGTCGTCGCTTGCGAACCGTCAGTCATGATGATTATCTGTGTCGCTGTTGTGGAGGAGCGTTCGAGCGGAAGTTGGTTCAAGTCTGAGTTCGCTTGGTGTACCTGCACCTTGAGCGAGTTCAAACTTCGATGCTTCGATGTTTCGATGCTTCGATGTTTCGATGCTTCGATGTGAAACCAATTGTCCGTGGCTGACGGATGTAACGATTCAGACGTACATACTTATGCGCAGTCGTTCCTTTGTCCCGCTCGACAATGTGTTGTGATGGACAATATATTGTGAGCCTGCGCCTCCCTTTGTGTGCAGAGCACGGCTAATAGGATGGAGCACATTGGAGACTCGACTCGGGCATGTCTGCGCATCGTAGCGCAGCACAAAGCCGCCATACATGGCCATTACCAAGCCAGCCACCAGTCCCAAGCAAAGCGGCCCACGACAAGAAGCTGCACATCAATCGACAATGGCGTGGCCCAGCTCAGCCCTTAGCGTACATCTCATCAATAATATCCTCGTACTTGGGTGGCAAACGCCTCGCTACCCATGCCGAAGCGTGTCAGTCAGCGTATGTCTCAGAGATGGGCCATACCCTTTCTCACTTACCCAGATCACACTTCCTAACCTTCAGCTTCTCCGCATCAAAGTCCTTCAGCATGCGCAGCTACAGTCCCAACCCTAATCAGCTCACACCCTCTACAACACACACATCCACCCGCGTGCAAGCAAGGTCCCGGTCCAACTCCCACTTACGTTAATGCTGTACCGCTCCTCCAGCCCCAGCAACGTAGTCAACGGGCTCAAATCCGTGCCCACCGCACTCCCGCAGACGCGGCAAAACCACTGCGGATTCATCTTCGCGCCTAGCAAGTACTCGACGCGGTCGTGCAGGCCGTGCGTGAACACGACATCCTTGGTCAAGGGGTGCACGGCCCAGACGCCGTTGCGGGCGCAGTAGGAGCAGAAGCACTCGACTGCCTCGCACTGCTCCGGCTGTTCCGCCGTGGTTTGGGAGGCGTAGAGCGGGGGCGAGATGGTCATGGTGTAGCGGATGGAGCCGCAGTGGCAGTGGAGGTCGTACTTGGCGGAGAGGCCGTTGGGGTCGGTCGAGGGGAGCTTTGGGAGCTCCATGTCCTTTAGAAGCTCGGTAGTGGTGGCCATTGTCCGAGAAGTCTTGTGTAGGCAGTGACGTTGTGCTGTGACTACTTTACGCGGTTCATTGCAGACGGAGAAGGAGAGAGGTAGTAATATATGTCTCGAACTTCAGCTGCAACTCAAGCGGCTGATTTTTCGATCGGTCTTTGTCATCCTTGGGCTGAATAGTTGAATAGGTACAGGTACATACGCCCGTACCCCTCGGAATCGCGACGGTTTCGCCGTGCACGGTGCGCATGTTGCAGGAGCTTCGGAGCAGTGTTGATGTTGGCGCTGTACCACGGCCTCTTCCAGGACAAGTGTCTCCAACGCGGCCAATGGCTACCGGGCTGCCTGGTGTTGGGTGGACTTTCCGACCTTGCTCTACATAATACACAATACGTCACATGGCAGTGAGATAGCGAATCGAGTGCGAAAGAGGGAGTATGATATGGGTCTGCCTAGTTATATATCTGCTTGTAGGAAGATGAGTATGAGTATTAAGTATGAGTAGATGCACCGGGCGGGGTCGAGAACAGCTGACGTCATGGCAACGTGGTGTTTGCATGTGACATGCGCGCCAAGCTCCCTCAATGCGAACAATACCACTATGTACCGCCGCCCAAGCACATCAACCGCTAGATATGGTTTGACGTCTTCGACATGGCGACGACCGACCTAAACCACGTTGCCAAGTATGCGACCGCTGCAAGCTCGGTGTTGCTGCGAGCGGGCGCGTACTTCTTCCTCCGCTGGGTATTTCACTTTGCGCCGGCAGGCATGGCGAGACCAGTGGGCTGACTATCATCGCTATAGATACCCGGCAGTGTCAGTACCATCTATGTGCATCCTACGCAAGCAATCCGAGCTCACCACTAGCAGTTCTTCCCTCGCATCCTCCTAGCCCTCTTCGCTGCCTACATCCCATCATTCCTCTACAACTTCACGCATACTTCGCCCTACGAGATCGTCGCGGACGAGATCGACATCGTCACACGGGAAGCCCCGCAGCCAGAAGAGGATGTGCAGTCTATCGATCGCCGGTATGCGCGCGGTGAGGCTTCGAGGGACGTGGTCCAAGAGGTCGATGTGCAGGAGACCATCGTGATCGAAGAGAAGAGCCCGCAGATCCTGAAGACGCTGCTCACGGGCTTGCCGAGCCCGACGAGCTTGTTCTGGAGCGCCGTCACGTTTGCGATCAATTTGGCGCTGGTGGCCATGGTGCTGGACTTGGTCTACCGCGGCACTTTCTTTCATCAGGCGCATGATCTCTCCATGGCTAGGACTGGCTATGTGTCGGACAATAGTGCCAAGATATTGTTACGAGAGCCCGACGCCAGCAAACTGCCCGTCTTCATCTCATACCGGCATGCGGACCCGCCAATGAACACAGTCCACGGCGCCAGGCCGCACGACACGTCATGGAAGTCAGGCGGCCGCATAGACTGGCTGGACACCAGCACTGACTTCACCGGGACCTTCGAGCTCGACGGTCTGCGGTCAGATACGCGCTACCAATGGGTTGTGAGTTCCAACCACACCGGTTACTTTGTCACTGCGCCCAGGCCAGGCTACACATCCAACCGCGTCGGCACAGCCGACGAATTCACCTTCGTCCACTCTTCATGCCTGAAGAACAACTACCCATACAGCCCGTTTGCCCACACTCTCTCAAACCAAGGCTTGCGCCACTTCGCCACCGCAATGCGAGGCATCAAGGCGCAGTTCATGCTCTTCCTCGGCGACTTCATCTACATCGACGTGCCCAAACGCCACGGCACTAGCGTCGAAGACTACCGCCGCGAGTACCGCCAAATGTACGCTTCTCCGGACTGGCCAGCGGCCGCCAAAGAACTGCCCTGGATCCACGTCTACGACGACCACGAGGTCGAGAATGACTGGTCCGGCAATACCACCGGTGTCTTCCCAGCAGCGAATGACCCCTACGAGCACTACCACACCTCGGTCAACCCGCCCGCCGTGCGTGCGGGCGAGAGCTACTTCAGCTTCACGCAAGGCCCAGCATCGTTCTTCATGCTCGACACGCGCCGCTACCGCTCGCCCAACGACGCCACGAACGGCACCGATCCCCTAACCGGCGAGCCCACCAAGACCCTACTCGGCCACCAACAGCTGTCAGACTTCATCGCCTGGCTCAAGCGCCCCGAACCGCAAGGCGTCCGGTGGAAAGTCGTGGTCAGCAGCATCCCCTTCACCAAAAACTGGAACGTCGGCTCGCAAGATACCTGGCGCGGCTACCTCGGCGAGCGCCAACTCCTCCTCGAAGCCATGTGGGACGTCGGTCTCCGCGGCGGCGTGGGCGTCATCATCCTGTCCGGCGACCGCCACGAATTCGCCGCGACCGCCTTCCCGCCTCCCCCGGATGGCAAAGAAGAGATAGTCGGCCTCGGACCCATCGGCATCGGCGCCAATCCCCTCAACCCCCGCGGCGCCCTGCTCCAACCCGACAGCAAAGCGACATTGCATACTCGCCGCAAGCGCTGGCCCTTGAGCGCCACCGTGCACGAGTTCTCCGCCAGCCCGCTGAATATGTTCTACGCGCCCATCCGCACCTACTTCGAGTCCTCCACCAGCGACGAGTACACGAGCGACGTGTGCATCAAGTATATCCCCGATGGGAACAGCAAGTTCGGCGCCATCAGTATGAGGAACCCGGGGACGAGTGATCAGGGGGTGCTGCATTATAGGTTGTTTGTGGATGGGCGCGAGGCGTGGAGTTATACGCTGACGACGCCGCCGGATGTTTCGGGCGGTGGGCGGAGTAAGGATGCGATTTGGGGGTGACCGGAGCAAGCACAGTCTCTCCTGGTCTTATGAGGACTTAGGAGGGCCCTCCATGCTTGCTGATGGGGCGATGTGTACCTGTAACTGCTAGTGCAATGATGACGAAAGCAAGCACATTTTTCGAGCACGCAGACTATCAAGCAGACAATGGCGACTTGATGATGTGGCATGCTATGCATGAACTGTGTAGATCCGAGTGATGCGGCGCGCTGCGTTCACTATGACTATGCCCTCCCTACGTGTCACGTGGCGCTTGCCAGTCAGTATAGGTCATGCATGGGGAGGCAACAAAGCAGCAGAGCCTCTGTTCACTGATATCTTCGTAGCGGTCGTTATATACTTCATCGTAACGGCTCCCGTACGCACGTCCGCTCTGGGAAACGTACATCGTTCCTTCCTCTTTCCCCCAGAATCGAGCATCCCATTGCCCACAATCTCCGGTGTTCCCCACCAGACTTCGAGCCAGCATATGCCACCACCATCACCAAGAGCTATGCACGACACGACCGAGAGCAGCCGCCGCCTGATAAGCGCCGAGCGTGGCCGCCCACAGAACGCACCTGTGGGACTCCCCGACGGACTCCTCCCGCAAACCACGCTCATGGGCCTGCCCGACGAGCTGCTCACCAAAATCGTTGGCTACGCCGTGACAAGCGACGAAGCCATCAACCTCTATCCGGAGACCTTCGAGCAAAACCTCACGCAGATGCGGCAGAAGCTCTCCGCGCCCTTCGCGACAACGCCGCGCTTGCTGGCGATGGCGGCAGCCGAGTTCTCCGCGTCGAACCTTGTGTACCGCACCTCGATGCGCACGCTACACGTCGACAAATGGCGCAAAGCCGCGAGCTACGATCCTGACTCCGCGGCTGCAGCTGAGGAGGATCTTGGCAACGATCTCGAAGCGCTGGGTGTCAAGTCCGACCATGGCAGAAGGCTGTGGTTTGGCAGCCAACACAGTCCAGCGTACATCGAACAAAGCGCAAAAGAAGTCAGGCATCTTGAGCTGCTCATGGTGTTAGAGGTGGCCGGCGGCAAGCTCGACCAGAATGGCAATGCGCTGGTCCGGTGGAATACCAACTCAATGGCGTACCTCTTCGCGCAGCTGGGCAAAGCCTTCCCAGAGCTGCGGTCGCTGCTGGTCCGAATAACGACGTACCGCACTGGAGGGCAGATCACGACCTTCTTCTCCAGTTCTCACTCCGGAGCCCGGATATGGTATGCCGGCCGCCGCCCGGATCTTCGAGCTCAAGAGTTCCGCCATCGCATTGCGAGAATCATACGCGGCGTGGATGGGTTACGTCTATTGAAGCTCAAGGCCAAGGCAGTTGTACTGTTCCAGCAGGAAGCACGGGACTGGCGTAAGTGGAGAGACGGTCCGCTTTCCGATCCAGCTTTCAACCTTGGACAAATGACGGATGGTGATCGCAGCAATGTCGACGGTTTTGTGTGGCGAATGATGGACTTACCGAGCTGCCGAGTCACGCTTTGAAGGCGTTTGTGCATCTCGGAGGCTAGCAGCGGCTCGACGGAGTTAGTGTAGTACAGCGAACAATGCAATCAAGCAACTCATGTCCTCGCAGCTTTCCTCAGTCCTTCCATGATGTTGATCAGGTTGTCCACCAGCGGCGGTGAGCGCGCCTCATTATGGTTCATCCGCATCACCTGAACCACAGCGGTCACCACATCATCCGGGTTACCGACTATAGCAAGGCCATCGGCCGGCGGAATGCCAGTCCAAGCGTGAACGGCGGCATTGCCCTTACCGTTGTATATCCATCGCTGAGCCCCGGTGTCATCTGCGCTGTCGAGCCAAGCGGTGATAGAGCTATTCAACAAGGGCCCGGGCTCAGTAGCACGTGTGATGATACCGTACGACCAGAACGCCAAGCTGGCTTGGTAGACGGCGATAGCTGCAAAGTCGCAGATGAGACCTTGTCGAAGATTGCGCGCGGCGCGCAGGACTTGGCCAGCATGCCAAAGCGCCTGCCGGGCTGTCGTCGTTCGCGTCCATTTCACCAACGCCGGGTAGACTCTGCGAGCTTCCTCCTCGCCCTCCACGCCAGCGAAGAGATGGACGTCGTCGAGTGACATGTGTAGATGCATACGCAGCAGTTCCAAGATGAGCGTGACCTTGGCATCCTCGACCGAGCTGATGCGAAAGCACTGCAGGAGCTTGGTCAGCTCGGAGTGCCGTGAAGCCATCAGCAAGTTGCTGTTGCACCATTGGCTGGTGTGGTCCTTCATAGACGAGTCGAGCTGCCTGTATTCCCAGATCATGCGCCAAGCAGCACCAAGGACTGCCATGCTAGCCTGCCTCTGGTCCACCCAGATGTCCTTTGTGGCAAGGATGTCAAGGTCTTGGATACAGTCGACCAGCGATGGCTGCCTCTCGTGTCGTGGACCTGAGCTGCGCATGTAGGTTGCCTTCCAAGACTCTGCTGATGGAGAATGCCACAAAGCTTCTGACTCCGGCAAAGGCAGGTATAGCTCAGCGTATGAGATAAGTGGACTGCTGAACAGCGAGACAGAGGCCTCAAGATCATGCCTAAAGAGGTGTAGAGCGAAGCGCTTCCGCGACTCCTGTCTCACCCACTGCCGCCACTTGCTCTCAAGCACTTCTCCTTGATCTTCGGCGTAAGGTACGATGCGCACATACGTGCCACGCCGGAAGAAGCCACCACGTCGTGCCATAGTAACAAGCACCTGCTGGAAGCCTTCGGCAAGCTCCATCTTGCGGCTGTCTCCGCTCCAGAGGCCAATCTTGAGCTGGAGCAGCGAAGCCTGCATAATCTGCAAGTCGCGCATGAGCGTGTTGTCTTCTTCGACTTGGACCTGTACAGCAGTCCGGATGGCCTCTTGGATGGCGTACCCCACTTTCCGTATCGAAGCATCCGGTGTCAAGACAGCACCGGCTGCAATGATCGCTGCGAGCACCTCAGGCCTGGTCTGACCGGCAAGAAGAGTAGGTGCATGAATCCAGTGCTTAGCATGTGAGCCCGGAGAAGTGAGTGAGAACTGGAAGAGGCTATCCAGTAGGCTGATAGAAGGAAAGCATGCGACAGCTCGCGGTATACTATTTGGCTTGCAAGTGCTCAAGATCATGGCCAGCACCTTGTCTCTCGATGTCTGTGACAGTGGTTCGCACGTCACACGCCGGTCAATCTCAAGACTGGTCGGCGTCGGCAAGGACAGGTTCGCCTGCTCGGCAGACCCGGAGTCCTTCGATAGTGGCCGGAAGCGCCATACTGACGCTCTTGGGAGCGCGGTGGTGTCCAGTGGCGGTACGGGTGCGGACGTAAAGCTCGGCATGATGTCCGAGCCCGTTGTAGGAAAGCCAATACTCGGCGTCCGCAGGTCGAACGGGTTAGCATTATTGTAGGTATCAAGAAAGCTCAAGTCTAAATCGTTGAGCTCCATGTTCGCATCCACGCCGAAGTCGAACAGCTCTCGCGGAGTCCAAGGTCCACCTTGATAGTCTATCATTTGTACCGCCTGGCCGTTGGACGGGTTAGAAGGCGGCATCATCTTGTCCCGCAGGTAGTCGAACATGTTGTTGCCGGGTTGTTGGGGCGGCATCATGCTACCGTCCATGCCCATTGCCTGCTGTGGCGACTGTTGGGGCTGTGGCATGCTCATTTGCATGGCCGGTAACTGGTTGGGATGCGCGCTAGATATCGATTGTCTGTGCATAGACAGCGCAGGCTGGATGGGCTGTATCATCTGCTGCATTGGCGGTAGGCTCAACATCTGCTGCTGCATGGTGTCATACCGCTGCTGATGATCTAGCGTGTGCACGTAGTTGTCCTCCGGCGACTGGGCCTGCACCATGGTGTTAGGTGGCGCGAAGTTCGCGGTGAAGTTGCAGGTTAGGCCTTTCTTCATGCAGCGCTTGCAAGGCTTATCTTCTTCGCACTTCAGATGCAAACCCGCACAGGCTTCACAAGCTTGCGACACTCGGTTATGTTGGATGACCGCTGGCTTCGACTGCGGGTCGTCCTTGGAATGGCCGAGGGTATGCCGCTTCAACAGATCCGCGCGCGCAAACGCCTTGGTGCACACTTGACATTGGTAAGGTTTCTCCTGGGTGTGCATGCGGACATGGCGGCTCAGGTGGTCCAGCCGAGCATAGCTCTTTGAGCACTTCCCGCAGCTGTACAGTCGCTGGCCGTTTGCTCCATCAGTCTTTGCGCTGACTGTTGGATCTCCGCTGGAAGTGGAATTATCGTCAATTGCTGACCGCACCCGCTTCTGAGCTGGCTCGCCCACATCGTCGCTGCCACCGTCCGGCTGCACATTGACAGGCGTGTCTGGCGAAGGGTAGGCCATCCTCATCTGACTCGTGCCTCAACGCACGTGGATACCCGAAGAATGCGGAGGTGGGAACTTGAGGATATGGTGGAGCCGGTTCGGTTCTCATATGCACGCGGCTGAACATCCGAGAGAGTGTGGTGTCCTCAGCCTGGAGCCAAGCCTGTTGACCCGGTTCGTCCCCGCTCGTAGCACAGGCGTGGCGTCGGCGTGGCAGTCACGCTAGAACGATGCGGAAGCTTACAAATGGAATGTGGGGAAGCGGGAGGGCCAGGTTTGGTCCATTCAAAATTGGCCGTCCGCATCGTGATTCGTCACACGGCTAGGATGAAGCCCTTCCTCCGATTTTCATCATGTTCGTAGGTTCGAAGCGATGGCCGGTAGGGCTCGGCCGGGTGCAAGCATGCTGCGTCGATGCTGCTGACAACACTGGACATGTAGCAGGAAATGGCGTTCGAATTGCGGCCAACGTTGGCCCGGTCGTCCATGAAAAGGGGATGCGTTACCGTGATCATTGCAGGGACACCAAATGAACGATGGAGCCTGTCCACTATCTAGTCAGACTATCGACAAGCTTGAACCCAGGAGAATCGCAACTGCACGGTGATGGATCATTGATGTCCTGTTGCATACGTCAGGTCGAGGCTGTGGGACTGCGCGCAAATTTCAGTACGACAAATCAGCCGCCCATGGGCAGAACATGAAACTCGAGCCAGATTGGTATCCAGGCGCTGCCACAGACGCCTTGTGGACCGTGGCAGTCCGTAGAAATGAACCAGGTAAGGTCCGGGCCAGGGTCCAGGGACAGCTAACGAGAGTCTCCAAATCACGGCCCTCCGGATTAAGGCAAAGGACCGCCCTGGCGGTCAGACTGTGGCGCTGTTTCCAACGAGTGTGTCGAATCTGTCGATCCAGAGAACCGGTGAATATCCCTATGGTACTGTCATAACTCTCTGCTCTGTCAGTCGACTCAGCCCTGGCGCTTAGACAAGGGATCTTTGGCAACGATCCCAGCGGCATCGAAGGGCGACGATGCCTCGCATCTGCTGCATGTTGTGGGTATGCCTCTCGTGCTCCGACACGGGCCATTAGCGAACATATGCTACGAGGAAAGCGCTACGCTCATGGGATCGGGTGCGTCAGCTAGGACATGCTTCGAGGGCACCAATTGTCAAACTTCCCGAAGCACTACATGTGCAAATATCGATCAAATATCTCCATATAGGCAATTGCAAGCTCACGAGCAACGGCTTCTGCCTCAACCTCAGATGCGAGAGGATTGCTGCTGCTACAACTTGGCTCTGCTTTCGCCGAGTCCTAACTCTCGGATGAAAATATCAGCTGCCTTCTCGCCAATGACAAAGGCGGTGTTGCCAGTGTTCGCTCCCACATTCTCGGGAGGCACGCTCAGATCCGCCAGCTTCAGTCCCGTAAGGCCATGCACACTCAGACTCGCATCCACCACACCCTTCTTTTCCCTCGGCGCCATCTTACAGGTGCCCAGCGAATGCCACGTCGTGCTGACTATCTCCCTGATCTTCTGCTCAATCGCCTTGTCATCCTCCTGCGAGTACTCAATCCGCTTCATCCCTTCCGCTACAGGGCCGTCTGATTTCTCGATCACTGCCGCCTTTGAACCGGCCGGAAAGCGCGGATGACTGGATGCCAGCTCGCCACGGAAGATGCTCATACGCCGCCACATCTCACGTTGCAGTTTGTACGCCCAGATATGCTTCTTGACGTCAATGTCGTTCTCATCCTTGAGCCACCCAACATCGAAATCGACATTATCACTCAGGCTGGGTCCGGTAATGTGGATGTGGCCGCGAGAGTACGGGTAGGCGGTCCAGTTGGCCATTGAGACGTACTCGGCGTCGTCTGGAAGCGTGGAGTGATCGCCGTAGTAGCTGGCATTGTCAGATGAGTGTGAACGAAGCAGCAGACGGATCTCAGCGACATCTTACCTCAGATACAGAGCGATAATCATGAGCGGTCGATCAGGCGCGTTCTTGAAATCCCTCTCCCATGCCTTCTGGAACTCGGGACCTAGCGCGGCTACATCTTCTTCGGTCGGTCTGAATTTGCCCGCTTGATTGTATCGTCAGTTTTGATAGACTGGCGGCCATGCAAGAGAACTCACAAGCGTCCATAGCGTTCGTTCCCAGAAGCTTGTGTCCGGCTTTGACAGCCTCTTTGGGGTCGAAACGTCCATCCGCAAACCCATTGATCGTGTCACTTGGCGCCAGGCACGTCCGATAAGCGTACAGCGTCAGATGGTGATCTTGATAGTCATGTCCTACACCCGGCAAGTCTTCAACCACCGGCACTCCAGCGCGCTCGAGGATCTCGGAATTACCTATCCCCGATCGCTCAAGGATAAGTGGTGTAGCATTCGCACCAGCAGAGAGCACCACCATCTTCTTCGCGCGGATGGTGCGTGGCGTTTGCTTCGCAGTCATGAACTCGGGGTTGGGCAGGAACTTCGGGTTAGTCTGATACTCGACGCCCACAGCTTTCTTCTCGTCGTCGAACAGAACCCTAATGACTTGCTTCTCGCACAGCACATGCAAATTCGGATAACGGTTGGCATCTTGTAACTTGGGGTGCAAGAATCTGTGCGCACTGTCTTGTCGTCGTCCGTCAGGCCCGATATACTTCATCCAGCGCTCCGTACCATTGTTGGCATCAAGATTCTGAAGATCCTTGAGTTCACTGTATCCGAGCTGATCAGCGACATTGATGAAGTCGTCCTCGGCGACTTTGCAGGTATGAGTGCCTTTGCTGATATTGATTGGACCAGAGGAGCCGTGGTGCTCTTTCTCGCCTTGGCCATGGTAGGTCTCGAACTGCAACACTCGTGAGCTGTCGACTATCACAACGTAGGACATCCGGCATGCTGTATTTACCTTATTCAAAAAAGGGTACAGCTCATCAGCAGACCACTCTTTTGCACCCCAACTGTCGAAATCAGACCGCTGAGCACGCGTATACACCATCCAATTGATCGCACTGCCGCCCCCAAGCGTACCTCCGGACGGCACGATGGGCTTGCGATTTGCAAGCTGCGCTGCCTCGTTGCCTTGCCAGAAGAGCGTATACTTGCTGGTTGGGAACAAGTTCCTCGGGTACAGTGCGGGCTGGACTACCTCGGGCGCCTCATAGCTGTTGGGCCCTTGCTCGATGACGAGGATGGACAGTGTCGGATCAGCCTCTGCCAGGCGACCGGCCACTACGCAGCCGGCGAGACCACCTGTCATTGAGTGAGCATAGGTTCAGGAGCAGCACAAGCTCGATCATCGCCTCACCTCCTGCAATGATCACGTCTACCTCGTGGATACTGGCCGGGAGCTTTGTGTACAACCCCATCTTGAGCTTCGGAGATGTGGTCTTTTGTAAGGGAGTGTCTTCGTGGCCGTGGGTAAGCTAAAAGAGTCCGGTGCAGTGGCAATCGGAATTGACCGCAGGGAGATCAGGTCTCTTGTATAAGAGGAAGAGCCGACCCCTCATCTAGCGATGCCTATTCCCTCATTGTGCAGAGGATCGTCAGGCATCATACCAGGTCTAGGAGCGCCGTCGGGTGGTGCAGAACCCGAAGGCTCAGAGTGTGTTTCCACTTCGTAGGATAAGTGAGCATCCTGCGCCCAATAGTTGGCAATTCGCTTCGCTGATTGGCACGCGCAACCGCAAACGCCGCTATCATTGTTGTTCGTGGTCCACCCAACGGTAGCGTGCGGAAATAAGGGTTGATAGTAACTTAATACCTATGAGTGCGGAGAAGCTTGTAGCCTCGTGGAGGTGAAACGTACGTACCGTGACGTTGCTGATCATTGAGTGAGGGGAAAGCTGGACTTGCCATGTATCCATTGCGGCATTAGGTCCGAGATACATTCTTGATGTCAAAACAACAGGATGCATGCTGGTGTGTACAAAGAAGACTCGCTTGCGAAAAGTTCAAATCCTCCACTGCCAAAGGGTATATCCGCTAGAAAAACTCAGGAACTCGCCACCATGTACATCAGTCTTCAGGATCCATAGGGGCACGGGCGCTTTACTTTCACGCCCGCCTCTCGTTTCCGAGGGTCAGCACAATCCAACCAACCTTGCCAACTTCGTCCTTCAGCGGCGTCCAATGCAACACGAACATCTCAAATCCCATGTACGGCCGTGCGCACAGCTTCAGCTCTAGACTGATCGGTTTGCCCGTCTTCATTGCACCCTTGACCGCCGACTTGTAATCCCAACTTACCGACCCAGAGCCGTGGTTGCCGAGGAATTTGAAAATGTCGGCACCGACGGCCTGGGCGTGGTAGGAAGTTTTGGCCTTGATGGGAAAGAGCAACTCGAGGAGGCCGGCGGAGACGAAAGCTATGATTAAGCTGCTGGCGTTGATGATAAGATACTGCGAGTGGAGCAGTGTTAGTAAAATGATGCTGTGTTAGACCAATTTCTGCTGCGTCCTTGCTCGCATCGTCTGTCGAGATACAAGCACATCAATCGTCACTCAACGTTAAGATGCACACAACGAGAACAAGTGCGCATGCAAATGTGAAGGAGGTCTTTCGATCAATCACACAAGTAGGAAGGTTGACATACATTCGAGTAAGCAAGATGAAAAGTGTCCATCTGGTTCTTGAGAGGCATGTCTTCGATGCGATCGAGGAGACTGTTCTCCATCCCGGGAGGACGCGGTTGAAGGGTCGTCCGGCTGTTACTTCTGAAGGCATTGAGAATACCGCGGCTCCGTGGCGGTTTTACCAGGAGCTGCGGCGCAGCATCAGGCGCAGTCTCGTTGTCGCTTTCTTTTGATTGCCCCAAGATGTTCAACATGTCGGATGCGTTGTGGATCGTAGTCGAGCAATTGATCTGGCCGCCGAGGAAGAAGGCAAGGTTGCCGAACCCGTCGTAGAGTGGAGTCGTGTACAGCAAATTCCAGAAGGGTTCGCCATTCTTTTTCTCGTTCAGCAGGAGTTCGACGGAGTCCTGGCGTTTATCAATGGTGGCCTTCAGGCGCCGTACGGCTGATCGGTCGGTGTCGCGACATTGCAGAAAGCGACAGTTGCGAGGAATGATTTCCGACCTCTGGTAGCCCGTGACTTTCACGAATCCGTCGGAAGCGTAGACGATTGGGTTGTCCGCTTTGGCAGGATCGGTCAGGACAAAGCAGTCTCCTAGACCACCGTACTTGGCGCGATCGCCTCCGAGCGCCCTGGCTGCGCTCACGCTCATCTGGTTTCGGACGAAGTGGGGATAGACATCATTGTACACGAGCTGCTCAATATCGTTCTGAGCGTCGCCGAAGATGGATTCCAAAGCTGGCAGAGTAGAAGCGAGGGATGCTTTCATCTCGTTATTCGTCCTTGACAGAACATGCTGGGGTAGGTTGACTTGGTTCGGAGCGTTGGAGGAAATGAAGTCCCGATGTATCTCATAGATAGACTTCGACACTTCTCCCAACAATGCGTAGTACTTGGTGACGCGTGCAAGGAATTCCAGGTTCTCTCCACACAGCCGCGACTGGGCGAACTTGGTAAGCTGGTGTGCGATCGTAGGGTTTTGCAGCACGATATGAAAGGTCACGAGGCTGAAGAACTCGGGCAGTCGGCCTGATGCAGAAGGGCGCCCGCTGACTTGGGCTTCACCCGCACCGGGGGAACTGGTTGCCATTGACATTACAGACGGTGCTACGCCGCGCAACTTGTTGCTGTCCGCCCGGAAAAAGGGTGCCGGCGTTGCACTGCCCATAGAGTGCAGGTCAAACTGAGCCTCATGGAGAACGGGCTCTGAAGTATCATCGCCGTAAGGTGTCGTTGGTGTCGTGCTGTTGTCTTCGGTGGTCTGAGCGATGCTTGTGCGCGACCCACGGAAGCTGTCCGTGTCCTCGTCCTCGTCCTCGTACTCATCCGTGGTCTGCGCGGTGCCAATGCCGAAACCTTGTTCACGAGGACTACTCGTCCGTTTGTGCTGGCCGTCGGGTTTTATGTCGGAATGGAGTGCTCGTGGCGAATCGATCCGTGATGTTGCCCTTCGCGGTGAGCTTGATGTCGTCGACGCTGGCCTGAACGAGGGAGTCCGACGCGGCGCGGCGCTCTCGTCGTTGATGTAGTCTCGGTACAGGCGGGCTGAAGCCATCGAGTTGTTGGGCGCAGGCGCGACTATGCGATCGCAATTGCAAAAGTCTGTAGGTGAAGAATGGGGAAGAGGAAGTCGGGCGCGGACAGACTAAAGTGCACCGTGATCTTACAAGTTACGCGTGCGCCGCCGAGGCAGGACCAGTTGGACGACCCTAGAAGGTACACCCAGCAAGCGATTGCTACCCATCATTGGCCACTACTTTTGCGTGGAGATTGGATCGCATCTATCTAGATCCGGCTTAACACTGAAGTCTGACGCGCAGACTCGCAGAGGATGCAGGGATGCAGGCACAACAATCTACAAGTCACGGCCCCGCCACCGTGCACGGCAGCCGCGGCAGGGCCAGAGCCAGAGCGGTCGTCCAGTCTGCCACATGCAGACTCGTTCTGTCGGTGTGTCGTTCAGTCAGCGTGGCACGTGCACGGCTGCACGCACCCACGCATGATAATGGCGCCACGTGGGCCGTGGCCACGCCGCCCGCCAC
The DNA here is from genome assembly GCA_035135055.1 of Oleoguttula mirabilis. NCBI lineage: Eukaryota > Fungi > Ascomycota > Dothideomycetes > Mycosphaerellales > Teratosphaeriaceae > Oleoguttula > Oleoguttula mirabilis. The sequence continues at coordinate 137,705 of JAVFHQ010000026.1, read as the reverse complement.
GTGCTCGCCTGCAGGTGGACTACAACCGGACGGCTCCCCGAACGGCGCTACCTCCATACGTACAACGAATCATACGAATCATACGATACTTACGGTAACCTAGCCAGTAACCCAGGGCAAACGCTGACACTGAACATGGGAAGCGTGTGTGCTACTTTATCTGGCTTCGGGTGCATGAAGGTACATATTCGACAAGGGTTGGCAATCTAACAGATGGGGAGCACCGGGTCCTCGGTACGGACCAGTATGTAATTGTACGGTGTGAACCGTGTGGTACACTAGACTGAGATATCGAAAAGTTCGACAACTCAATTTACTCAAACCTGATGAGCCTTGAGGACCGCTGAGGTGCCCGCCCGCGTCTTCCACCAAATTTGATCGCAGAATGCATCGAAAGCCTCCCCTTCAGCTGTACCTGTATGCTTTTACAGTGTCGATGAGCCTTTGTATTGATGATTATAGGAGCGTAAGCGGCCAAGCTGGACACACGAGGTTGCGAACATGTTCGTATCCAACATTGAACAGCTCCTTGGTTGTTAACTCGTTCCGCTGGCCGGCGCCCGCTCCGCCTTCTTCTCATTATCATCAGTCAGCGTCCTGATTCAGGCGAAAGGCAGCCATACTGGACGGTCTTCAGGGAACAGGAAGATGCATTCACTCACCTCCGCCAAGACCACGAGCTCAACCTCGGTGTTCTCCCGGCAGCGTATGATCAATGAGTGTTCTACAATATACCGACAGTATCACAAAAATGGCCGCGATCACTGAGGAGATCCATTTGGCAGCACCTACATCTTGCATTCGGCAGGATGTTACGCCGAGAAATTTACTTCACACTATGCATCTTGGAATTTCACTTTCTTTTTGAAACGCCTCGGGAGTCGGGCCTCGGCCCTCTACGCTCGTCACGGACCCTTGCTGGTACGCAAATTACGCAACTCTCCTCGACGACCGGGCCGAGGCGGTTGTTTCGGTAAAGTTAAACGAGGGTGGTCCCAGCAATCGACTAAGCCCTAATCGCGTCTCCGACGCGTCGACAGCCGTTGTGACGGTTAGGTATCGTGGGAGGCTGAACACTGGCCGTGGCCGGGCTTGGTGCATTTGCCGACAACGTCAGTGACAACGGCCAGCACCAAATGCCGCCCAGGTCGAGAGCGAAAGGAAATCTGTCGGCCGCAAAGGTTGGAAGCTCCAAGCGTAAAACACCCGAAAACCCACCTCCACTGGCAAGGACGTTGGCTGAAGGGCCGGAAGAAGGAAACACGCCTAGCCGTGCAGCCAACTGGACCGACAATGCACGAAGGTCACTCACCGGCAGCCTTGCGGATGTGCGACACCAAGAGGCTGAGCCCAGCGCTAAACGCCAGAGAACGAGCGGTGCCACGGGAGTACCGTACAGCGATTTCGCGCTCAACATGGATCTGAATATCCTCAAGAACGATGCGTCGCGGACGGCACTTGGGATTCGGGACATGGAGTCGAAGCTAGAAGAAGCGGATGAAAGGAATCTCCGAAATGAAACGACGGTAGACGGTATCGAGGGGACCGTGGACAGGATTGAGCAGGACGTGGTGGCCGTGAAGATGGCGGTGGATCAGGTTCAAGACCATGTCATTGTAATCATCAAGGAGATCATTGGGGAGGAGTTCGGGCTCGGACAGACGCTTGACGAGGTGAAGGACCTCATCGAGGGAGAGTCCGGGCTCGAGACCGTCATGGCGGAGGTCTTGGACGATGTGCGTGAGACGAAGGAAGAGGTTGCCGAGATCAAAGAGTTCATTGATGGTGAGTGCGGGCTCGAGAACGTTATGAGGGAGGTGAAGGACGATGTGCGTGAGACGAAAGACGATGTTGCTGAGATCAAAGACTTGGTCGAAGGCGACGACGGGCTTCGTCAGAAGGTGGACGAGCTGGGGAGCTCGTTCGAAGAGATCAAGGGAACGATGAGTGCCCTGCACAACAAATTGGATGCCATCCTAAGTAGGTTCGGAATTGATCCTCCCGCCTACTGAGCGGCGCCACTGTGGTCACGCCATTGACGAATGAGTGACGATTGGAATCCCCCAGATCACCACATAGCTTCTGCATCCAGGTTCTGGACCAGACCTGTGGAATTGGCACGCGCGTGAAATGTGGTGACGGCATCTGGATATCGGTGTCTACTGTGTTGTTCTGCTTTGCTTTCGGCTTTGTATTAAGATGCCTGGTATGTTCTGCCGACAGTCAGCGTAGTTGTCATTGCTGCTGCTGCTATTTCATTAGAACGCATCACGAAGAATTGATCGGGCCTCAGCATATTCCTGTGGACTTGCCGAAGATTATAGGCATTGTAAACCACGACTATTTCTTTAACGTCCTTCTCACATACTCGCATAAGCTCAATATGGTTCGTTTCAAGAGCTTTGAGGCTGCAGGTGGCGAGAAACGCCGGATGGGCTGCTGAACGTCGCAAGAACGGTCGTGTACGGCCTGATGTGGTTCACAAGCAGCGGAGAACCTCTGTTCTGGCGGCCCTGCAAGCCCCCTCGCCCTGACTTGCCGTATGATGTACGCAGTTGCCGCGCGATGCATACACATGCTCTGTACATCTCCGGAGCGTATCCGATCCACCACCTCTGCGTTTTGCCCAGCCTGCCGAGTCTAAATGTACTTATAAGGGTTCATAATCCCATTCTGCAAAACTATTGTCAGCTCACCACACCACCACGGCTCCAAACTAAACAACTAGAAACTCCAGACTTACCGGATCATACAGCTGCTTAATCTGCTTCATCAGCCTGATCATCGTCTCACTCCTCGAATACCCAATAAACTCCTTCTTCGCCAATCCCAGCCCATGCTCAGCCGAAATCGACCCATTGCGCTTCGATACCCACTCGTACACCCACGGCTCAATAGCCTTCTCCACCTCCTTATCGTACCTGCGCGTCGCGACGTTGAGGTGCAGATTGCTGTCGCCCATGTGTCCATACCCGATGACGTCCACCACGGGGAAATCGTCGGTGTCGCCCATCAGCCCATTGTTCTGGAAACGCTCGCGGGTCTCGTTGACCAGGTCGTAAAGTTGTGGCAGCGGGATTGAGAGGTCGTACTTGTAAACCCCACCAAAGTGCTGGCCAGCTTCCGAGATACCTTCGCGACAGGCCCAGAGGTTTTGGACTTGCGTCTCGTTCTCCGCCATAACGCCGTCGGATACGATCTCTTCGCCCATGACGTGCTCCAGGAAGTTGTTGAGCTTCTCGCTGTCGTGGTCGGTGTTGCTGCCGCTCGTCTCGATCAAGCAGTAGAACGGATGCTCGTTCTCCAGTGGTAGCTTGGCACCAGTGGCTCGCTTGTAGAGCTGTTGGGACTGCTTATCCATGAGTTCAAACGCGGACAAGATCTCCGAAAGCTGCTTCTTGGCTTCCCGGAACGCTTGCTGCACTTTCTCGTAGCTTTCGAGGCCGAAGTAGGCGACATTGACTGCGGGACTCCGTTGTGGGCAGAGAATGGAGATCTTGGTGATGATGCCGATGGTGCCTTCGCCGCCGATGAAGAGCTGCTTGAGGTCGTAGCCGGTGTTGTTCTTGCGGAGTTTGGACAGGTCGTCCATAATGGTGCCGTCGGGTAGTACGGCTTCGAGACCGAGGATGTTGCCGTGCATGCTGCCGTAGCGTATCAACCGTAGACCGCCGGCGTTGGTCGCTACGTTGCCACCAATCTGACAGCTACCCTTTGCGCCTAGATCCAGTGGGAAGATGAAACCTGACTTCGCAGCATGGTCGTCTGCTTGCTGCAATATCACGCCTGCGTCCGCGACTAGTATACCAGACACATCGTCGAAACTGTGGATCTTGTTCATCCGGCCTAGGTTGATGACGATCTCGTCGAATACCGGCACACTGCCTCCGACCAGTCCCGTGTTGCCACCCTGCGGGTTGACAGCCAGCAGGTTGTCATTGCAGTACTTCATGATCTTCGACACCTGCTCGGTCGACTCCGGCTTCAGCACGACTTTGGTCTGGCCTCTGTATTTCCTCATCCAGTCCGCATTGAACGCCTCCAGGTCCTCCGATGCATCCTGGTTCACGCCATCGATGACTGCGCTTCCGGATCCAAGCAGACCCTTGAAGAACTTGACGTCGTCCGCGTTTACTTCCTTGAAGCGCGAGTCTCGCTTCAGGTTTGGGTACGATTCGGCGGTAGGCTTAATCTTGCTCTGTGGGCGGTCGGGCTGGTCTTGTGGTGCATGGTCGGCGCTGGAGGCGGATGATGTTGGAGCAGCTTCATATTGGGCTTCGGCATGTTGGTATCGGAGTTGGTATGCTGGGCAAGCTGCGGCTTGCAGGCGGACGAAGGCCGGTTGTTGAAAGGCGGTGTTGGCAAGGCGAAGGCGTCGGAGAGCCGGGATAGCTCGGTGGAGTGCCGGCATGTCTATGTAAGATATCGCGAGAGTCGCGAGAGTCGCTATAAATGCTACAGAAGGAGAGGCGTATGTACAATGGCAGCCAGTGTAACGTAACCTTCGCTATGTTTCAATGTTCGTCTGATGAACTTCCCCACGTCACTCACCCCAGCGCACAGCTCTCGGATACTCGGCCCATACGGTACGCCGGAAGTCGGATGTCGACTGATGCCAAGCCATATCGCAGATGTTATGTCTCTCGTTCGTGGCGAATGCAGTTCCACCGCTGCGACTTGGGCCGCATTCTCGGACAGAGGAGCGAGTTTCTCGATGGCCCGAAACCAGCCGTCTGATTTCCTTCTACCTTAGTGAGCGAGCGTACCTGTAGAAGGTGCCACAGTTCACGTGACTCACGCGTAGAGTGCTCGCTAGCGTGTTGCCCCGCGTCTCTCGCTCACCATCTCAAGAGAGTCGCATCTCGAGCACCTCCATCTCCCGAGCAAAGCAATGCACGCAACATGGCGTCGCTGGCAGAGGGCAGTGTCGCCAGCATCCCGATATCCAACCTTGCCGCACTGCGGGAGCAGTTGTTGCTGGTAAGTACCCCAAATGCGACAGGTTGTATATCCGCCTCAAGTTGTGCGACGCTACTGACGCAATCACCCCTGCAGCATCGCCAACCAGCCGCGAGCGCACAGCAGGTGCCCGAGGCAGAAAGCGATAACAACGACAAGGATGAGACGCATCGTGCCTCTACGACCAACGAGCCGAGCGGCAGTGCGAGCGCTGTGACTCCAGAGTCTGCCGATGCCTACCGCACACCTCACTCCTCTCCCAATGCGCACCACCCGCGTCTAACCTCCTCGAAGCCCGCCCCTGCAACCGAGCTCGAAGCCATGATGCAGCGTTCACCATCCCAGCGGGCGTTCGGAGGCATGACGCGCGCTGAGTCCTTCAATGGCTACCCAGGCGGCGACACGCAGCCTATGGAGTCCCAAGTCTACCGCGATTACAACGAGTCCGTGGCAGCCATGTCTTCCCGGACGACCGTGACGCCGCAGAAGAAGGAGAAGGCGGTGCTGTATATCTCGCCTGATGGCAAAGTCAACACCTATGACACAACAGTGACCGACAAGACGCCCAAGACATGCGCGGAAGGAGAGACAGGCTTCATTGATTTGGCGGATGCGTGGCAGCGGGAGAGTTCGCAGGGCGCAAGGTCGACGACTAGTGATATGGAGGAGTTACTCGCAAGCCCAGAGACGCAGCTACACCTGCCCGAGGACTTGCCGAAGCCGACAATGCCAGAAACACCAGCCATGGCTGGGCACAAGCGAAGTCGAAGTGGCGAGATCCTTACCTCTGCCATGGCGACTACAAACAAGACGCCTGGCCTCTCACAGCTGTTTGGCGGCGAGAAGGCTCCAGTGATGGGCGCGACACAGCTCTTCGGCCAGACCCAGATGCCTTCTTCGCCTTTGCCAGACGCACCTCGCTCCGACCCTATCTTTACGCGGCCCTCGCCCAACATCAATCACCAGATGAGCGTCTCATCGCCGGCAATGGTGATGTCATCACCAGTAGCAACAATGCATGCACGACCATCGAGTTCAACGGCTGGTGAGCCGCGAGACAATTACACTAGCATGCGTGAGTCGCAGGATCGGAGAGCGGCGCTGTTGCGCGCAGAATCGGGTTTGTCTGCGCTGGAAGAAGACGACGATGACGAGGACAGCCAGCAGCGCCGAATTGCGCAGAGGCGAATGCAGAGAGTCATAAGTGATCAGGAACTCAGCAAATGGGAGAAGTTGAAGGCGCCATCGAGGCCTGGCTCGCGACCGACATCGCGCAGGAAGCACGCCGCCACGATCGATTTGGTGACCCCGGCTACGATGCGGAAGGGCGGTCGGGTGGAGTTCAGCATCTCTGATGACGAGAACGATTCTGACGATGACTTGCCTGTCAACGACCACAACGAGGAGCTGCCTCTGAACGAAGACGACAACGACCGCACCAGTGTGCAAGAGCAAGATGAAGATGATGTCTACGACGAGCTCGGACAGACTGTGTTGCGAAGTCAACCTGATGAGCGAGTAGACGACGATGAGCACCGTGCGGTAGATGGGAGCGTCCAGGAAGATGAAGAAATACGCAACGATGCTAACACGGACGATGCTGGCACAACCGATGCGCGATCACTAGTAGTGGTCGTAGACGAGCAAGATGCCGAGCACGCAGCGGCAGAGGAAGAGCGAGGCATCATTGCCACGCAGCGCTCCGCGATCGCAGATTCACAACCTCTCCGCCAAAACAGAGTCACATCGGTGCAGCGAAGGGAGACACATGAGCAGTCATCGATGTCTTCCTTTGTGCCTGGTTCGCAGTATGCCGGCAAGACAAGCCAAGAGCAGGCGCACATGAGAGCGAGCGGTCTGAGACAGTCTTCGACCAGTCAACTACAGATGAGCGAGAAGCTACCGAGCAGTCCGCCTCTACCGACAGCTAGCAGCACTCTCCCAGAGGGCTCAGCAGAAGCCTCGATCGCACGCCGCGAGATGCTTGCTCGGTTCCAGCCCCATGCGCAGCCAGTGCAAGCTCAAGCCCGGTCAGAGCAAGAGATACCGGAGAGCGACATCCTCGCCTCCGACAGTATCAGGCCGGGCACCTCTCACTCGACCGCAGCATTCCACACGATCGTGCAGGGCGAGAGTAACAGTGTACCCATCCCCTTCCCGACCGCGCAAACTCACCTCTCTGCCACTGGCGGATTATCACCGGCTAAGTCTCCGCACAAAGTCTTCGCGAGCCAGCACAGCAGGCTGTCGGCCATCGACTCGCCACGGGGTCTAGCTGGTGTCCGACGCTTCGCGGACATTGCAGCTGACCCTTCGCCGCCAAATGCGAGCGGCGAGACAGAGCTGGACGTCGACGCTATCATGGACGATGTGATGACCGCAGAAGATCGGGAGTTCATTGAGGCCGTGTCAAGTCCGGTCAGTGAGAAGGCCAGTAAGCGGAGGAAGATCACGCATGCCGCGTCGAGGCAGATCTCTAGTCGGAGTGCCTCCCCGACCAAGCTGGCTCAAAGCCACGCGCCAACCGAGGCGTCCGCCGAAGCTGCCCTGCCTGCGCTGCCGCCAAATGCTCAGACTTTGCAGAGCCTTGTTGCTGAGGCGCGTGAAGCAGTGATGATGCCAGCCACCAAGCCTTCTTACGTCCTGCGAAGCAGCCCGAGCAAAGCCAACGAGCTGCCGGTGTCGACGCCAGAGAACGCTGAGCTGCCGAAGGGCACTCAGGAGAGCGTCAAGAGGCGAGAGGAGGCTGGAGCAAAAGCAGTCTCCCAGTTACTGACTGCTAGATCGACGAGGGCTCTCAAGTCCGGTAAGCTGGCAGGCGGTGGCAGGAAGACGTCCACACTTGCTGCTGCCGTAGAAGATGGATCTCCGAAGACTGCAGGGAAGGGCAAGGGTTTGACGTTGAAGCTTTTTTCGAAGAAAGCTGCTGTGACATACGGCCAGCGGAACAGTCGAAGCGTGCGGCGGAGGCAGAGTACGCCGCTTGCGGATGGCGATGTCGCGCAGCCAAATGCTCCTGCCGAGGAGCCGATTGAGCCGAAAGCAGCTGTAGTCGAACCACAGGAGTCTGGCGAGGACATCGAGGACGGCCATGACGGTCACCGGCCAGCAATCACTGCTCCCACCAGAGTCTTCGCTCTCTTCAAAGGCAACTTCAACAACTTCTATCCGGCTACCTGGCTCAGCAGTTCTTTCGACGGGAAGAGCCACAGAATCCAGTTCGATGATATGACGGGCACGAACATCGAAGCACAACACGTCCGCAGTCTGGATTTGCGTGTGGGCGACCAGGTTAAGGTCGATGGACCCGGATGGCGCAACAAAGGGTGGATCATCAAAGGCTTCGGTAAAGTCGCCGCGACTGATGAGGAGCGCGCGGTAGGCACGGATGTGTATGGCCGCACGACCGCGAAAGTGCAGGCGAAAAGCAGCAGCCGCCAGAGTTTACCTGCCAGCAACTCGGTCCAGGTGGACGAGGATGAGGTTGTCGAGGTACTGATCACCAATGTCTATCTCACGCATACCATGTGGCCCGGCCTCAGGGATCGAGCCTTTGCTCCGCCGGAGACTGTCCGGCGTGATAACAGCAGGCTGGCGACGCCGTCCACTGGGCTACCGACTCCGGATGTGGAGACGCCAGTGTCACGCTCACGACGCGCTACGGTGCCCACGAGCAAGGCTGCTGCGAGGCGGACGTCGCATCTTCGCGAGGAGTCTGTTGCTACGAACAGCAGTTTCGGCGGTGCTGGGCTGTTCAGTGGCATGGCGTTCGCTATCTCGTACGGCACCAATGAGGCTGAAAAGGCCGAGGTCACGAGGCATATACAGCGCAACGGTGGCATCATCCTGGAAAATGGGTTTGACGAGCTCTTTGACTTGCCAAATCTGGATGACACTGCTGCGACTGCGGCGGCGGATGCTGCCTATTCTGGACTGGGAGTGAAACCAGAGTATGAACATCTCGGGTTCGTGGCGCTCATTGCAGACAGCCATACCAGGCGCGCGAAGTATATGCAGGCGCTAGCACTCGGCCTGCCAACGCTGTCCGGGAGATGGATTGCGGACTCACTGAGCGCTGCTGAACGCAGCCAAGACGCTGGACCTTTACCGTGGCACAAATACTTGCTTGCGGCCGGCGAGTCTGCGTACCTCAACGGCGCCGTCCGTTCGCGGGCCATACCGGCTTACTCCGCCGCCGAGGCGAGGCTCGCGGACACCATTGCCAATCGTGAGATCCTGCTCAACGGTGACGGCGTGTTAATCGTGGCGCCGATGAAGAGCAAAGCTGTGTGGAAACGCCGCAAAGCCTACGCTTTCCTTACACTGGCCCTTGGTGCTGGCAGCGTGAAGCGCGTGGCAGACCTCGCCGAAGCGAAAGCTTTGACTGAGGACGGCGAGAGCTGGAAGTGGGTCTACGTTGACGGGTCGGTCGCTGACGCGAGCGCTGTATTGTTCGGAGCGCACGGCGATGCTGCGGCCAAGAAACGGAAGAGAGGGGCTGACGCTGTGGCGAAGGTCGATGGCAAAGCTATGTCGGTTGCTTCGAGCGATGGGAAAGTAAAGATCGTGAACGATGAGTTCGTGGTGCAGAGCCTGATCTTGGGCGCACTGGTGGACTGAGTGGCGGATGGTACGGGTTGTGTGAAATTGCGAGCGAGCTGTATGCCGAGATCTATGGTCTAAGGTGACTTGGATGGCCGATGATACCCATGCGAAGGCGCATCCCACGCATATCCCCGCTATAGCTGTACAATATAAGTTTACACACTCGCGACCAAACACATGTGCATCCACTATCTCAGCCCAAGCGGCTGCAACACCCTCTCCCTCGCCGTCCGCGCCGCAACCTCTCCACCTCTTTGCAATGCTAGCGCACCGATGATGCTGTACACCGTATGCGCCAACACTGTATCGAGCCCGGAACCTTTCAAGTTATCGCTCTTCTTCGGCTTCCACCTCACCACCCTGTCCACGCCGTAACTCTGCGCCACTTTCGCCAGCCGGGATACGGAGAGCACGTTGTTCTTCGCGAAGTCGGTCATGTTGTCGGCGCCTTCGAGGGCTGCGTGTTTGAACACTTCGCCGGATGCTGGTGTCGACGGTGAACGTGCTTGAGGCGCATTAAGGAGCGCGAGCGAGGTTTGCAGGTCTAGGATGCGTTTGCCAAGGAAGGCGAGACGGTCGTTGAAGCCTCGGCGGCCGTGGTCGAAGGACTTGTGGGTTACCGCTAGCCACTGGGGCGACATCAGCATCTCTCACACGTCGTCTTCCTTCCGACAGATTGTCGGTATGCTTACCTTGACCTCCTCCGGCAGCATATCCCTCCCCTTCGTCCCAGCTAGACCCTGGCCCTTTGCGGCTTCTCCTACCCGGTCGACGAAACGATCATACATTGCGTCCAGCGGCTCCAATTCCTCGTTCACTCTCCAGACTGGGCCTTTGGGTTGTGGGCGCAGGCGGAAAGGCATCTTCATCGCCGGTGGGGTTTGCTGCCATCGCGGGATGTCTCGCGAGGGCGTCTGCTGTGTTGGGGCGGAGGCGGAGAAGGCGCGAGAAGTCTGGCTGACATTGCTCGTTCGGAGAGCACGGGCGCAACTGGTGCAAACGAAGGAGGGTCGTGAGGATGCCATAGCGCTGTGATATGCGTGTGTTCGTAGCAATGCCTCCCTGAGAAGGAGAACAGGAAGTCCATGTCTTGGCGGCAACCCCCGGCTTTCCCGCCGTCGCCGCAGATCGCGTCTCGTCAGGCGCGTCTCGCTCACTGCTTGACCCATTGGAGTAGGTATGTCTTGTTACTGACTCCACGCATGGGACATCGCTGATATGAGAATCGCGCAGTAATATACAACCATTGGTATCTGGCGATGATGTCGTGTTTCATCCTGGCGGCGGCGTAAAACATTCGATCAATCTCCAATCCTGAGCCTCCCTTCCAACAAACCATGGCCACCAGCAGCACTTCACTCAAGGCTGCCCTGGGCGCGGTGCTTTCAGAACCGTTCACTTGCAACCTTAGATACATCCTCACGCCTCCAAAGCCATGTGATCCACTCTTCTCGCCACCTCCTGGACTGGAGCCGGAGAAGACGCGGCTGGCACATCACTTCCTAGCCGTGAGCGCCGCGGCTATACAGAACCTTGGTAAGGGCAACCTGGTGTTCAAATCCGAGCACGCCGACGTTACAGTATTTGGGATCGAAGTTCTGGTCTACACCACCAAACACTCGACAATCATCTTCGTGAGCAAAGCGGATTCGACAGGCTTTATGCCGCAGAATCCGGAAGCCATATCTGTCAAACCGATAGTCACGACGTTCTTGCAATGGCTCGCGAGCGAGGAGCGATGCCGGAAACCTGGAAAGACGGTTGTGCTCTCGCTGTTTGCCCGAGCACAGTCGCAGTATCTCTTTCCCGGCTCTGCGGAGAATGGCAGGAAACACATACTGGACGACCGACAACTCATCAAGTGGTGGGCGAAGGTGCTGGACCCGATCGTGTCCGCGCCTCCAAATGGCAACGACGGTGCGAACGAGACGCCAGGAAATCAAGGCTATCTCACAGTGCCAGGCTTCGAGCGCACCGAACTGAGGCAGTTCTATCCAAATCACAGCTCTAGAGCGGGTGCCAAGCAAGGCTGGCAAGCTGGGCATCCTTTGCGAGAGCTTGCGGAGGTACGGGGAGTATCTTCCAGTGCGCCACCGAGATGCCTTCTACCGCGGTTTCCGGACGACCCAAAGGCAAGATACATGGCAGAGTTGGACGATGAAGTCGGCCTTTCCGAGGACCCAACGACTACGAGCCCGGTCAAGCAGAGGAAAGGCATGTGGGGTAGTGTCCGCGACCTTGACCGGTTCTGGGAAGCAATGGAGTTCAGGCAGGAATGCTCATCAGGGCGGATGGTTGGCTTCTTGTGGGTGGTGATCCCAGCAGAAGATGCCGCTACCAATGGCTCCATGAATGGCGAGAGCCAAGATTCATCACAAGGTGCAGTAAGCAGTGACCAAGCCACACCGCGTGACACTACGCCAACGCCTTCAGCACATGGCAGCCCGAAGAAGAAGCGTAGACCGCTCACCGGGCCAATCATACCACGCAGGCCTCGTCTCAAGGGCGGCTCATCCTCTCTTTCAGCCACCTCAGCTGGACTTAACGGCATGGTGGACAGCGCACAAGGCAACGGAGGCCTGATGTTGACAAGAGATGGTTACGACCAAGCCATGCAAACTCTGCTGCATCTTGACTTCGCCAACCTCGACGTCGCCGCCCGCTCGACTAGCAAATGGGTTTCCGAAGTGTCGAGTATATGTGGGCTGGCAAGCGACTTTGCGATTGAGGTCACTGGCACGGCGGGACCCGTTAACTCGACACAAAATGCAAACGGAAGTGATCAGGTCAATGACCTTGGTGGCATCGTCAGGAAGAAGCGGAAGGTTGCTGATGGGACCGCCTCGAAGGACCATGCAGCAGCTGGGACGAGTCTAGAGACTGCCGACGTGCCGGCAGTGAACCTACTGGGTGCCGACATGGTCAGGAAGAAGCCTAAACGTCTTCGTTGAGACTCTATCAGGTCGTTCAGGCCAGACGGACAATGATATGAAAAGTGGTCCTTTGATTTAGCAAGGCGTTCGGGCCGGCGACGCATTTCGAAAGGATGCCTTCGGTTGGTCTTAGGGTGGTTACTGCCATCTCGTTAGCGTACCATTCGATAGGGTTGTCTGCCAGATTCCTCGCATTATCATGGACGTTATTCTTGAGCAGCGAGTGGCGCTGCATCGCAAGCTGGTAGTCGTGCTGCTCCATACTCGTCGGGTTTGTCTGCTTGCACAGAATCCCGCAGCCTCAGCATCACGAGCGGGTGATTAGGACGACCAGTACGACTCGAACAAGGCTGCGGAACAAGCAGCGGTGAATGTCGAAGGCATGGGCCGCGTACTGGGTATGCCTACAAAGTGTGGTTGACGCGAACATGTTGCGAACGGCCCTACTCGATAGTGTAGGCTCGTCTGTGTCTGTGTATGTATATGCTGCGTACTGGGGAGTGGGCGAGACAGAAAGCGTGTCGCGAAGCATTCATTCACTGCCAAGTAACAAGACGCAAGACAGAGGCAGTTCGCGTGTGTCAGTTTGAGAAAGAGAAACGACGAGGTTAACGAAGGTCATCCGTACGGACGATCAACTTCATCGTGTTCGCTGTCTGTGCGACAGTGGCACGATCCACATAGTATGTAGCGAATACAGACAGAAGCCTCCAGTCAACATGAGCTGCGTACCATATGCATCATTATCACCGTTTCCGCCCAAACACATTGTCTGTCGTAGTGCCATCGTTAACATTAGATATGCGCGCTCCGTATGCTAGTCATGCTTTTGTTCGTCCTATGTCCATGCGCCATGCTTGATGAAGAGAAAGAGCCGTGAGCGCCACCATGCAAAGCTATTACGATCCGAAACGATGCGCAAACCGCGTATCGCATCAAGTGCTCCCAACAAAGAAGTTAGCATCCAAGCCTTCGGGATGTGACCGCGGCGTATAACCGCCAGTAACATGGGTTGGCATGGGTCGGCCAGCGGGCGTCATAGGCCTCGAGCCTCTGGGGTCTTGCTCTACCTCGTCCGCATCGGCCTCACTTGGCGTAGCAGCACCTTCTTCGTCCATCCACCGAAGCCCGTTGGCGTACTCCTCGATCGGGAAGACTTCACGCGCGTACTCTTCGATGCCGCGGTAGCCTTCCCAAATGCTCCGTCCCTCCCGCGGATACTCGAGACCAGGACCGAAGTACGGTGCTCGCTTGTCGCCAAGCGTCTCCTGCAGTATCTCAAGTTGTTCGCGATAGCCGCTTGGGACGGAGACCGCGATCTTGACTGGACCGTGAACGTAGTTGACCGGCCGACCAACGCCTCGTGCGAAACGGGCACAGCACTGGATTGGTGTCAACTTCTCGAAAGCTAGTGTGACCCTATACAAGCATGTCAGCAAACTGCTTGTCTGGCAACATACCATTAGAAATCAGGCACCTACCGTTGGCCTTTCCAGTGGCTCGCTCCCATCTTGAAGATCTGCAAGAGCGCCGGTCCCACGTCGTGTTCGGCGTCAAGCCATGGCAATGGGTCATTTGGATGAAAGGGTGCTTGCCACACGAAGCTGCCGTCGTCCTGAAGCTCCATTTGAAACAGCGGGTAAGGCAGCGATGTAAAGTTGTTGTTGTAGATGCCCGTATACACAAAGGTGGCAGGGATCCCGATCTGCCTGACGTAGTTCTCCACAGCGAACTTGGTCGCCCACATTGGCAGCGCTTTCCAGTCTTCGCCATATGTTGAGTGGTCCGGCATGCTTGAGTAGATGTAGTGCACGACGCCAGCACGTTTGGCAGCATCAGCACAAGCTTTCCCAATGGCCACCTCGTCGCCCCAGTGCGTAGTGTTGATGAATGCTATCTTGGCGCCACAGAAGAGTCCGGTGAGAAGTTGTGATCTCTCCGGACCCGCGGGATCGCCTTCGAAGAGTTGGACATTTGGCAAGCTTGCGAGCTCCTCGGCGACCAGGCCCTCTCGGTTTCGGATCTGAGCCCGAACATGCCAGCCTACAGCGGACGCCGCTCTGATGAAAGAGGCTGCCTGCCTTCCTGTCGAGTTGAGGACAGACACAATCTTTGTTCCCATCACAAGGCTCGCATCGACCACAGCAAGATGTTTTCGACCAGTGTAGTCGATTTCGTCAAGATGCGGCGTTAATCCTCAAGTTACTGATGCGGTGAGGCGCGAGATTCGACTCACTGCGCAGTATCTATCGTGCCGAAGAAGGTTCAGGGACGTTCCGTTGCAGTAGCTGGCCGGGAGCCTGGAGGGCACAACGATGTAGATCCGGGTCAATAACAGCCTGGTGGAATGTTCGTTATAGCGATGCCGGGGGCGGGATAGGTTCCGATTGAGTTGGCCCAGGGAAGCGAGGCAGACTTTATGCGATTGTGCAGCTCTGAAACCAGGAAGTGATTGGCTGAAGCACCGAAGAAACGTGGTCGAGAAGGATAGTAAGCGGTAAAATGCAGGAAGAGCCTGTCGCAAAGAACGTGCCGATGGCAGAAGCGATGGGGAACCAGTCAGCCGTGCATAGGGTACGGGAAGTAGCACCAAGATGAGATGACGAGACAAGTGAAGAAACGCACGTTTCTGCTTCGTGGTGAGCTCACCATTGGTCTGCGAGAAGAAAATTTACCTAATGGTGCGACGACTTCCGGCCTTGGAAGGGCAAAGAGGATGCTTCTACCGGCAGCCGCCGGACGGCGAGGAACTATTGTACGACGACAAAGCTACAAGCCTACTAGGTTGAATGGAAATACTGGAAGCAGCTAATAAATGGCTTGTATGCAGTGAGGTCGCTGAGGCGCCCTTGCGGGTGGCGTCATCTCAGGGCAATCTTCTGTCGTTACCTTACATGCAAACGCGGAGAAACTGGAGTGGAAGAATTCAAATCCACGCCGCCTTTGTGCCGAAGCGCGCCGATTGGATGAAAGCATACCCATGGCATTGCAACAATCAACAACAAGAGCAGTACTTGAGCACATCAATGAGGTTATAACAGTGTTAGCTGACAGCCTAACAGCCGACTGGGCTGTTATCAACACGTGATGATCTACCGGTTGATCGATCAATAGCCACGAAACGCCACCTCATGAAATTATAGTCATTTTGGGAAGGCACTTGCTACTGCCCCAGTCGAAGCCACCAGCAAACCTCGGCTACGTTTATGCAGGTACAAGGTACAGCAGTATTTCTTACGCCACTGGTACGATACAGCTCCCTCCTCCTTTCGGTATTGGTAACTTGGTACCACCCGTAACTCCGCACTCTCCGCATGCGACTATGTGCCGGGTGATGTCCGGCTTGAGGGTCGCTGTCGATTGTCACGCATCTCCGGATATCTCCTAGTACGCTACGTGACGCCGAGCGAGACACCCTTGCATATGAACGGCATGTACCTTGATGGCGAGCGTCGATAGTCACCTACTTATTGGTACGCCAAGTGAGGAGCATGTCAGCATCGGCCCAACGTATCCAGCGCAGCTGAGCGAGCTCCATGTTTCTTCAAGCACATCTGTCAGCGTTGTTGCACCGCTGCTGATAACAAGGTGACGGCTCACCTGTTATCCCGAGCTTAGGTCTCGGCATCGAATGAAGGTCTTCGCTACAGCCGTCGATGTACTGGTCGCATAGGGCGGCAGGGCGAAGACCTCCTTTCTGTGGGCGCCTATGCGTGCTTCCGTGTGCCCAGGCTTACGCAATAGCTAGAGCAACTGTGTCACGAGTTCGAGTTATTGACGGGTCGACTCGGCCTCATCACGTCTTTATCTTCTTGCTTGGCGGGCCACTACTATCTCTTGACCGGCCTTTCTCCTTGTCCTGCACCAGGCTTCGGATATCGATAGGCTCATCGACGTCATCCTCATCATCCAGGTCGTCGTCCTCAAAGTCCGCCTCGGGGTCATCGTCCAGCTCTTGCGCCTGCGTGAAGAATCTGATCGCGTTCGGCCACACGTCTTCTGCCAGGCAAGCTGCAATCTCCTCGCCCTGCTGATGCACTTCAACTAGCGAGTCGTCTTCCGGCTCCTCTTCATCTTTGTCTTCCGGACTCTCTGCCTCGGATCTCTCGCCGTGCTTACGTGCCTCCTTCCGCGCTGCGTATTCCTGGCTCGCCTTCTCTGACTCTTCAGCGCTGACATAACGCCGTCCGCTAACCCAGCCGAACCATGTGAAGAAGCTCGTGTTGGCTCCGTTCCAGTGCTCCACTTTCTTCTCCAAAGCCCTATACTCCGGCAGACCCTTCGCGGTCAGATCGCCAACCTTCTTCCTGGCATTCCACAAAGCGACAGCCGCACTAGTCAAGCCGTCCGTCGAGTCCTTGCCCTTCTTCCAGTTTACCTTCACCGGCTCGCTCACCAAGCCCGTCCAGCCATCACTGGCCCGCCGATACCAAAACCTCTTCTCCAGTACTCGGTCTGTGAAATGCTCGTTCGGACTGAACTCGAATTTGATGTTCACACTTCTAGGGTTGCCTTTCTTCCCATCTTCGATGTCCGGCCGAGTGACAGTAAGGTTCGTGAGGTGCTCAGCGAAGATGGCGGAGTCTTGATGCGTGATGCAGTCCTCGATCTCCATCGGCGCTTGTTCCATCACCAAAGGCCAAAAACTAGGTATCTTCGCAACGGCTTGGGCGCGCTTCTCGTAGAGGGGTCTGGATAGATCATATTGCCTGCGCAGAATCTCGTCGTCGACCTCTGCAAATGCGTCTTCAATCTCCGCGAGATCTTCGTAGGATATCGGTGAAATGTCTTCGGCCATTGTGATACCTGAATGAGCTAGGTTGATGTGCAGTTCAGTGTTGTCAATGAAGCAGACGATGCAGAAGTCCTCGAGGAAATTTGGCAGCTTGATTCTGATACTCGGAGAAAGCTCCACTAGCGGCGGCTACAACCGAGGCACGCCTATTTACCTGTAGTCATGGGTCAACCCGACAACACATCCTACATAGAGAGCAAAGCATTCAAAGCTTCGCTGGCAGTCGCGGAGAGATGAGTCCGTCCATCTCGACGTCTTCGCGACCACCCGCAACACGCTCAGATATCGCTTCAGGATGCAGCGCCACCCACCACTCCCGCAGAGCCCTAGCATGGTGCCTCTCCTCATCTCCCAATTCCACCGGCGGCCCCTTCACCTCCTCACGAACACCCAAGGAAGCGCTGTTGGAGCGCTTGCGCGCCCAAGCCGGCTTACCCTCATTCTCATGAGCGACCTTCGCGTCTGCGAACCGCCAGACGCACCAGCTGCTCATGTCTGTTGACAGCAAGTATGGCTGCCGTTTCCTTGACTTGACCGCGAAAGCCCGCAACAGGACGACATCACCCACCTCAGCTACGGGAAGCTTTGCCTTCCACGGGCGGAAGACCTCAACCCGGATATTACTTCCCGCCTGCAGAGATGCTTCCGAGATTCGGAAGACAGTGAAGAAATCTCGCTGCCCAGTCTTCGCTCGCTCTGGTGCCTTAGTGCTGTCCGTGACTACGGCAAGGACGTCTATCGTGGTCGTCCCGAAGGCTTGTTGACTTGAAGTGTTCAGATTTTCTTCGACCCGTGAGAGAGACGTAAAGTATCCCAAAGGCGTGGAGATACCGTTGCTTTTGGTCCTCGTGATGTCGACGTACAAAGCAGCTTCGGCTCTGTGACTGTTGAGTTGTGAAGTCCTCGCACCAGGGACATGTGGCCCTTCAGCGGTTGAGACCATATCGTCTTCGACCTCGATGCTTAAGGCTGGTTTCGTCGGCGTCTCGTCAGCTACACCACTTGAGCGCTTCGGCGAAAACCAGGCCGAAATCACATCTGGAACGTTGCTCAAGCGAGCAGTAATCGACTTGCGTGCAGGCGTCTTAATGGTCGTGCTGTTGTATGGTGCCCGTTCATTCGTGGATGGCTCGAGGTGATCACCCGCACCCTGGGGAGCATGCAGCGAGGCATCCACGGCTTCTTGCTCTGCAGGCGGAGCTTTATCACGCACTGCGAGGTCGTCCTCTGACTGCGGTGATGCCGTCGCGGCTTCTTGACTCACAGCAGGGTGTGGTTCACGTGCTTGAACGTCCGATTTAACCTGCGTCAACTGCGGAGTCGGCGGCAGGACGCTTGTCACGGTTTCGGCCGGCACCTGCTGCACGACATGGGACTCCTGATGCTCTTGCTGAGGTTTTGAAGCGAGCGGTGACGGCGGTAATGTCGGGTAGGAGACTGCATCCCGTGTGTCGGTGATTGGCAGCTGCATGGTGTGCTCTTGACTTTGGTAAGCAGTCGCATCCATCGGAATCTGCGTCTCAAACGGTATAGAGTCGTTCACTTCAGTGCCATAGTCGCGCTCGCGCTCCGCCGCGGCCGTCCGCTGAGCCTGAGAGAGACTCCTGAGCACGTCGGCCTCTACAAACTCCTCCATAAGGCTCCGTTGCAGCGCGTCCTCGTCGTCAGGCTGACGATCGCTGAGGTTCTCGACTTGTATCTGCGTTGCAATGGAGGCCTGTGATGTCTCGGATGCCTGTGCAAATGGCGCGGCCTCTTCTATCGGCGACGGAAACCCGACTTCAACGGCTGCCTCGACGTCGGGCGGTCGATGAGTACTCCCATCTGACCCGATCTGTGTGACAGCCGCAGGCGGACTCGGTGTAGGTGCCTTAACAGTCTCCTCTACAGGCGATGACGACTGGAACTCGACGGCTAGCTCGGCGTCGGGCTGCACTCCGTTTAGCCTGACTTGTGTGACAGGCGGAGACGCACTTAGTACTGCTTCCGCAGTCTCCTCTGGAGGCGATGACGACCTGACTTCAATCGCTGCCTCGGCGTCGAGCTGTCCAGGAGGAACTCCAACCAACGGGATCTGTGTCACAGGTGCTGGTGGAGACGGACTGACAGCTTCTGAGAAGAAAGTGGTATGCTTTAGGGGCGATGGTGACATGACCTCAGTGGACGTGGCAGCATCATGCTGTCTGTACGTCATGTCTTCTATCCTGATTTGTGTTTGAGGCGCGGACGGACTTCGTTCATATGCTTCCGGTGAGAAGAGCATAGTCTCATCAGCGGGTGACGATGACCCGAGTTCAATGACTGCTGTTTGCGCCGTGCTTGGCGGAGGAACGCGGTGCTCGTCAGGTTCAAAGGCAACAGGCGCTATCGGCGTTGCAGCCACCTCCTCCATCTCAACATCATTATGGTGATGCGGCTCGGCTGGACTAGTAGCAACGCTGGCTGGCTTCTGCAACGGCTCCCGGTCAGGTACAGCAATGGAATCGGCGTCCTCAACCGCTATAGGTTCCCGGTCAGGTACAGCGATGACTTCGGCCTCTTCGTCGGCCGTAGGCGTAGCTTGCGTGCTCAACGTGGCAGACACTTCATCCTGGCTATCCTCGACCACGCGCTCGGTAGGGAAGTAAGCGATAGAGCCGTCAGGGAAGACGGCGTGGCCGAGAGGCGGCTGCTCGTCCGCCCTGGGCGCGGGCGAAGATGAAAACAACTGCGGAGGGAATCCCTCTTCAGCTGCTTGCATCTGCGTTTGCCTTTGTAGGTCATCGCCATCCTCAGTGACATCCTGCATGATTTCGTCTCCCATTTCGTCGACCTGACTGGTTGCAAGCGGACTTGACAAGTCGGCCTCAGCTTCCACCGACTCATCGTCTGGCCTGGCATCTACGTCGGCCGTTTCGAATCTGACCGGTACGGCGGCGTTTCGTGACGGGCGGTCTTCCTGCTCGGCATCGGAGCTGGAGTCAAGCTCTATAACGGTGACCGCCGAGGAGCGTGGCTGCTTGAGTTCCAATGTCTGCGCTGGCTCGGCTAGCGGCTGTGGCCGTGCGGATATGTGCGGAGCTCGGTCCGATTGCTCGGCAGCACCATAAGACGTTGATGGCGGTGGCTGTAGGTCGAAGTCACTCCTAGCTTCATCTATCTCTCCCATATCGGCCTGTACGAACGAATCTGCCGCCGTGGGATTTGGCACGGTATCGAGCTCTTCCTCGGGGAAGGGAGCAGGTGCTGGGCTCCGCGACGGCGACCGCAACTTAGTGTCGCTTGCCGCTTCTTGTGGACTATGGCCATGACTGGCTTGAGCCGCAAGATCATCGGGCGCAGGACTGGACGCAACCTCAACGGGCTCTCGCACATCCTCATGCGCATTCTCATCCGTAAAGCCGCCAAGATCTTCCTGGGTCTCCGCTATCTCCACCTCCTTTACCAGAGCTGGCTGTGCATCCTGCGTGGCCGTACTCAAAGCCCCGAGCCTCGTGCGTGCCATTCCCGACAACCTGAACAAGGGCGTCGGAGTTGCGGGCTCTGGCAGCACTGACGGCGGTGGCGGCGGTTCGGGTGACGTGCGAAAGCCAAACAGACTCTTGAACGTCTGCGCCATAACTCTCTCACGCTCCGACTGAGGCGTCCGCTGCGAATGCGGGGCTGCGGACGTTGCGCCGTCAAGGCTGAACACGCTCGGTGGGAGCTTGGCCGGCGTACGTGGGACAGGATGCGGTGGGGGTGGCTGTCGTGCTTCTTGCTCTGCTCTTTTCAACTCTGTCTCGCGTTCTGCTGCGAGCTCTTGTCCCGTCTTTTCTAGCGTCTTTTTCGTTCGTCTTGGTTCATGGTCATCGTGAGTATCGTTGCGGTCTTGGGAGTCGTCGTCTCGTACATCTGTTCCCGGAGGCTCGGGTGCTCTGTGAACATCCTGTCCTTGGACGGTGTCCACAGGGCTGTCTGGTATCATAGCAACGCTGTCCGGTGCGGCAGTATCCTCCAGAACGCCAGCAGGCTCCTCCAGTAGGCCAGGGGACGACTCAGACTCAGCGTGGTCAAGCAGCGGTTGCACGGCCTTGGTTGGGAATGGCGAAGGCAACGGCAAAGCCGAATTAGGCACAGCTTGCAGCGTCGGTGTCGACGGACTATGCTGCCGCTCAGCGTTGGCATCATCGGCGTCCTGGGTCTGAGGTATTATAGGTCGCGTGTCGAACGTTTGCAAACGCGGCAATGGTGGCGGCAGCATGTTTGCAAAGATCTGAGCAGCTTTTGTTTGTATCCCGGGCATATCACCAAGGGTTGTAAACTGCCCGTCAGCACTCTCGGTCTGCGGTACCGGTGCCGGTGCCGATTCTGGGATAGGTGATACGTCGTCAACGGTAGGCAGCTTGTCAGGCTGAGGAGCAGGTTGCATAGGCGATCCAATCCTATCAGCAATAGCAGGCTCGACTTTGTCATCGTGCGTGCCATCAAGCATAACGTTATCGCTTGACTGGGCTTCCTCCGTGACTGCTCGCTGTGTGGTCCCTCGCTCAATGTCTGAATTGGGTGCATCCTTGACAGGGGAGGGCGACCTCTGAGCATATCGCCACTGCCCGACACCACCAAACGATGTCCTCAGCTTCTTCCTCAGCGGCATGTCACCGGCGCCGTCCATGAAAGGGTCATAAGCTGAGTCTAGGAAATACTCTCCAGACAAGCGCAAGCGCTTGGCGAAAGCAGGCGAGCTGTATATCGGCACCCCTCCCGCCACGCCGCCCAGGCTCGAGCGTAGTCCGCTGACCGCTCTCGGCAGCGGCGTCCCCGTCCCAGCATTCTCGTTTCCGTTCGCAGTCCTCGGCGGCGATAGCGGCGCATCGACGTTAATCTCAACGTCACCACCTGCCCTCGCGACCGTCAAGCCTAACCGCATCCCAAACACCAACTCGCCGTCCACACTCCTGCCAGGTGTTCTTGTACTCCCTACATCATGCTCTGCCCACCTCGCACCTTCCAGCCTGAGCACAACCTCATCGCTAATCCCGATCCTCGCCTTTGCGACAGCCTCTGCGCTCGATCCCGTGAACCTCACCCTTACCTGACCCTTACGACTTCGAAGACGGGCGTCCGGATCAGCTAGTAGGAACGCGCATTGCTTGGTCGACGAGGAGTAGGGCCAGGAGAGCGTGACGACCGCACGTATCGACCTTTCGGCGGGTGGTGCGACGCCGGGATCGAGGCTTTGGATTGGAATGGCCTCCATCTTGTTTTTCCGCTCCCGCTTTTACAATCTACACCCTGCCTACGCCCTCCTCGATCTATACATCCCGAATGTCGGACAGTAATCCTCGGCGTGGCGGCGCGTGGAGTTGCAAGACGGGGAAAGTCAACGCTGCGATGTTGAAGTGGAAGTGGTGGTAGCGGCCCGTGCTTTATCCCGACAACACACTCTCTCTGTAAGAGCACACCTCCTCCTCCTGAAACGGAACACACACGTATCATAGAATCGCATGTTCATGTTCATTCATCTCTGACAGCACGGGCGTACCGCACTAAACATCCAGCGATCACGGTATCAAAGCCCATTCGCAGCCAACACATCATGACTTGCCACCGCGCCCAAGTCTTGTCTCACAGAAGTACGATGCGAAGCACACTCAATTGGAGAGATTGCCATGGTGCACTGACGAGCAAATCGTGCTCAGCGCCTACAGTAGCGCGACCACTACGCCCTCTCACCAACATCCTCCCCCCCTCCGCCACCGCCACCGACCGCCCGCTGCTCTTCCACCCCCTTCGCCCCGCTATCCGCCTTATCCCCTTTGTCCCCCTTCTCCCCCTTCTTCGTCGCCTGCCTCCGAATAACCCTCGCAACCGCAACCAACGACCCCGCCCGAAGCTCATCCACCAAACCCAAGATCCCCGACGCACTGTGCGCATGATCAGCCGCCAACGTCCTGGTCGGGATCCCGCGTCTCCCGCCCTCCCTGGCACTGCGAAGCGGCGCCGGCAAGGTACTCTCCGGGAACGCGGCAGCGTCGGCGACCAGGATCTCTCGCGTCGTGGCGAGGACGGGTTGGAACTCGGCGTGGTAGCGCATGCCGAGCCAGCCCGTGATCCACTCATTGAGCGTCTCGTGCTCGCGGGCACTCTCCTTGTCGTTGCTCAAGAGGGCGATGGCGATGGCCAGGTGCTCGTAGGCGAGGTTGAGCGCGTCGTCTGCCGTCTTTGCGCTGTTGTTGTTGGTCTGGGCGGCGGCTGGGGGCTGCTCGCTAGTGGTGTCTGAGTTGTCTGTACTGCCTTGAACTTTGCCGTCATCCTCACCTCCATTCTGATCTTGCTCCTCGTCTTGATCTTCGCCTTCGTGATCCAGCAGGTCCGCTGGCTTGCTCTCACTACCGCCCATGATCGCCCTCCAAAGTCTGATGAACATCTCTGGACAGGCATAGTGTGGAGGCCAACACAGCTCATATACAGCACGGCCATCTACGAACCAGTGGAGCAATCACCTAGTGTCTCAAAGCCGAACAAAGGGCGCTGTCTGGTGAAATACCTGGGAACTTCTAGCAAGCAAACTTTAACCTATCTAGACAAGAGTATCATCACACAAAGCCGCGTTTCATGCATGCTGGCCCAATGAGTCGCCGGCACAAGGTGGCAGACTGGACTAGAAGCGCCCACGAACTGAAGACATGTTCATAGGCCTCTTCGATGTGTTGACAACGATTGAGCAGTCATCGCTTTCATAGCAACAGAAACAGACCAAACGAGATGCAGACGAAAGGGCTCCACGCAGCTGGTGTGAAGCTGAACAGATGCAGGCGCAGGTCAATGTGATGGAACGGACTGAGGAGATACTGCGGAGACATTAAGTCACTTGCAGAATATAGGTAGCAGCAATCGCCACTATGGAGAATCCTGATTGTGCCACACGTAATCCGTCCAGGCTCCCCCCAACGCCGCCCACAGCCCCATCTTGCGTCGGATATCACATCACATCGCATAATATACCACACCATACCCATACCCCCTCGTCCAGCGCCATCCCCGCGAAACGCCAGCCCATTCACATAACATTCATTGCAGCAGCGACAACGGCGACGTCATATTACACGCCAGAGCGATGGACCAACATGCCTCCCCGCCGGAACTGCACGCTCTCCCTCCTGCTCAGCACCTGCAGCGCGCGGTTCAGAGACTGCTCCGAGTACCCCTTGCGCTCCACAAACTCTCGCCGCAGCGTGGCGAGCGAGGACGTATAGCCGATGGGCAACCTGCGCAGCTTAACGTTAGCACAGCACTAGAAAGGCCAAAGGATGGAAACCAGATCAAGACGTACCTCCGCCTCAGCTCCTCCTCCACTTTATGCACCTCCTCCACCAACTCCCGATTCCCCCCCATGCCCAGGGCCGATGTGTCGCCGCCGGCAGACATGACCGCATCCATCGTACTCCCCAAAAACAACCGAATCGCCTCGTCCACATGCTTCTCCGTCGCAATCGGCTGCAGCTCAATCTTGGCCAGGGACTCAGTGATGCGCACGAGCGACTCCAGTTGCCGCACCGTGATCGGGATCGAAGACCGCTGGTTCGCATCCTGCTCCGCCCGCGCCACCTGCCGCCGTATCGACACAAAGTGCGAGCTCAGCTTCTCCGCCGCTTCGGCGCTCAGCCGCGGCGCGCACCGCGACTTCGCGTACGAAATGTACCGCTTCATCTTCTCCACGCCAATCTCCGCCTGCTGCGCGTCGCCCTGGCCGCCCATGTGGATGCCCATGACATGCTTGGCCATCATCTCGTCCTGCTGCCGATCATGCGCATCCCGCACAATGAATATCATGTCAAACCGCGACAGGATCGTGGTCTGGAAATCGATATTCTCCCCGGGGCTCTTGAGGTCGTCGTAGCGGCCGAAGATCGGGTTGGCGGCCGCGAGCACCGAGGTGCGGGCATTGAGGATGGTGGTGATACCCGCCTTGGCGATGGAGATGGTCTGCTGCTCCATGGCCTCGTGGATGGCGACGCGGTCCTCGTCGCGCATCTTGTCGAATTCGTCGATGCAGACGACGCCGCCATCGGCCAGGACCATGGCGCCGCCTTCGAGGTAGAATTCGCGGGTCGAGGTGTCGCGCTGCACAGAGGCGGTCAGGCCGGCGGCGCTGGAGCCTTTGCCGGAGGTGTAGATGGCGATCGGGGAGCACTTCTCGACGAACTTGAGGAGTTGGGATTTCGCGGTGCCGGGGTCGCCGAGGAGGAGGACGTTGATGTCGCCGCGCAATCGCATGCCGTCGGGGAGGATCTTCTTGCTGCCGCCGAGGAGGAGGCAGGTGATTGCTTTTTTGATGTCTGCGTTGCCGTAGATGGAGGGCGCGATGCAGGAGGCGAAGAGGGTGTACAAGTCTGGTCGCCGGGACATTTCCAGGAACTCCTGCTCCTCTTCTTCGGTGAAGGTCATGCCTGAGCCGCCAGCGGCGTTATGGCTGATGTCTGTCTGTATGCCCACTGCGCGGAGGTAAGGATTGCGGATCGCGACTGCACCACCGCCTTTGTTGTTCTTTTGGCTGGCATATATGCTGAAGACACCCATGACCACGCATCTTGACCCGGGCACAACTCTGTTCGCCAGATACCTGTCCGCAGATACTAAGATGTGCCGAGGCAGCTCACCGACCGGTACATCGTCCGGCGCTTCCTGCAGTTTGAGCACCTGCTGGTCGATGAACTGGCTCTTCTCGTGCACGACGAAGTAAGGGTCTAAAGGGCACTTGTCCGAGCCAGCATCTTCCGGGCCCTTCTGGCGTCCGCATACTCTGGGCAGTGTGATCCCACTAAATCCGCTCGTGACTGCCAGGTTCTGGGCGTAGCCGCAGTTCCGGCATTCAATGTGTAGGCTGGTCGCTTTGCTGCTGAGGGTACTGGCACCGATGACGATACCCGGGATGCGGACAAGGTGGGAGACGTTGGTGGCTGTCAGGCCGCGAATGGATGTGTGAGAGACGGAGGAGTGGACGAGGAGTTGGTGCTCGGGGAGGGCCTTGGCGAGGTCGAGGTCGGCGACGCTGCGGGAGGGGTAGAGGATGCGCTGGGTGCACGTCTTGAGCGCCGCTTCGAACTGGACAACATATGTCAGCGCATCGTTACTTGGAGCATGTAGTTATAATGTTCGTACTATCGGTAGTATCTCGGCCGGCTCGTTGTTCAGTCTCTGCGCCAGGTGCTCGTTGAAGGCGATGAGATGTGCTATGTCGACGTCGCAGTAGTACTGCTTCGACAGCACGTTCTCTCGGATCTGATCGCTGTGCTGCCGTCAGCAGGCGTGTCTCATACTCATGCTCCAGTGATGCTGCCATACCGGTAGATGAAGACGTTGTCCAGGTGGAACTCCAGCACAAAGTCGACCAACTCCTGCTGCGTCTGGCGGTTCGTCTGGTCTCCACCGTTCGCGCTGCGGTCTTCGCCGAACAGGCTGAGCGTGTACACTGATTGCCGGTCCATGCTTGCCGTGGTCAACTGTCTGTCGAGGGTGTTGGGTGTGGGTGCGGGTGCGGGTGCGTGGAGGGCTACGCGCAAGGTTGGGCTGGAAACAGATTTACGCGACGCGTCCCAGCTCGCGTTATAGAGCGTGCATTAGGTCGGCGGGTACAGCCGACTAGCCGGGTACCTGCATCAACAATGCAATCCCACCCGCAGTAATAGACGGGAGTGGGCTCACTTTTGCGACTTCACGCATTTGCCCACCACCTCATTGCCGTCGTCGCTGCTCGCCATAACCATAGCCTCTCCAGATCTCGCAATTCTTCCAACACCGTCTGCTCTTCACTACCGTATTGCGCTCGCCGAACCGCCAAAATGCCGGCCTCACTGAAAGACTTCGAGAGCGTCTTCCCCCGCCTGGTGGATGACCTGAAAGCGCATTGCCAGAAGTACAAACTGCCCGAACAGGCCTTGAACTGGTTCGAAAAGGTATCTAGCCCTCCTACGCCACAAGGAGACAGCCATTGACCCTAACACAGCCCGCCTAGTCCCTCACCCACAACACCCTCGGCGGCAAGTGCAACCGCGGCCTCTCCGTCATCGACACCACCCAGCTCCTGCTCGACCGCACGCTGAGCGACGATGAGTTCTTCCGCGCGGCGACGCTGGGCTGGATGATCGAGCTCCTGCAAGCCTTCTTCCTCGTCTCCGACGACATCATGGACAGCAGCAAGACCCGTCGCGGCCAGCCGTGTTGGTACCTCATGCCCACCGTCGGCATGATCGCCATCAACGACGCCTTCATGCTCGAGTCGGCCATCTACCTGCTCCTGAAGAAGTACTTCAAGCAGGAGAAGTACTACGTCGATGTCATCGAGCTCTTCCACGAGGTGACGTTCCAGACCGAGCTCGGGCAGGCTTGCGACCTACTCACCGCGCCCGAGGACCATGTGGACCTGGACAACTTCAGCTTGGAGAAGTACACCTTCATCGTGATCTACAAGACGGCCTACTACTCCTTCTACCTGCCCGTCGCATTGGCCCTCCACTTCGCTGGCTACGCGAGCGAGAAGAACCTGAAGCAGGCCGAGGAGATACTCATCCCCATGGGTGAGTACTTCCAGGTGCAAGACGACTACCTGGACAACTTCGCCGATGCCGAGGTGCTGGGCAAGATCGGGACGGACATCCAGGACAACAAGTGCTCATGGCTGGTCAACCAGGCGTTGAAGCGGTGCAGCAAGGAGCAGAGACAGGTGCTAGAGGAGAACTACGGCAAGAAGGACAGAGAGTGTGAGAAGAGGGTGAAGCAGCTGTTCGACGAGCTGGAATTGGAGGCGGTGTACAAGGAGTATGAGGACAAGGTTGTCGGCGAGTTGAGGGAGAAGATTGCGAATCTGGACGAGAGTGGGGGGCTGAAGAAGGGGGTGTTTGAGGAGTTCCTGCGGAAGATCTACAAGAGGAGCAAGTAGGTGTGTGCGGCGCTTATCGAACGCCACTCGAGCGATGACGGCAAACGATGTGAGAGACGACGCGTGTGAGGGTCCGGTGATAACAAGGCTAGATAGGCTGCGCTACACTCCCTCACATCGATGCACTGGGCCGCCGAACGCCCTCGGCTATGAATGTCATGCCTGCCGTTCACGCGCCAAATCGTCAGAACCGAGTCCACCGCCCAACCGTTACTGCTCGCTCTCAACCTCGTCGCTGGGCGCCGAGCTGGGAGCGGACTTTCTACGCCTGTATATGCTGCTGATCGTTGTCTTGAGCGTGTGCACGTGCGCTGCGCCCGTGTCTTGTCTCTCGTCATCCGCGTAGGCTGCACTTCGCAGCTTCTGCGCCAGAGCGAGCTCGACCTGCGCTTCCGACAGCAGAATGTCCTTTGGTGGCGGCGGCGGCGGTGGCGGCTCTCGCTGACTAGTGGAAGCGCGAGACTTGTTCGTGCTCGTCGCCTCGGAGTCCGCATCATAGCCTCTGTCCGTTGCTACACCTGCCTCGCCATTGTCGAGTCCAGGCTCAGAGGCTCCACTCGAGTCTCCACTCGTCTGCTGGCCACTGTCTGTCAGCTTTACCTTCTTCTTCCGCCAACACAGTAGCATCAGCTTTGCGTTGAGACTGTTGAGCATCTGCTGCGCCGCTGTCTGCTTTTGGTCGCCCTCATCCGCCCCGGCATTCTCGTCGTCGCCGGGCGGCAGCTGCATGAAGAGGTCTAACCCGGCTGTGGCGGCGGTCGAGACCGATCTCGTGTATACCGGCCGCTGCTGTTGGGTGCGGAGGACTGATAGTCTAGCAGCTTCGGATTCTGCGTCGTATTGGCCGTCGCTCACTGTAAGTCCGCCCGCACAGGGCTCCAGGGGTAAGTAGCCCGCCTCGTCGGGCTCGAGGGCGCCACTCATCATCATATGTCGCTCGGCATTCTCGGCAGTAGTAACAACGCTTTTGGATCTCGTTTCGGGTGCTAACGGATGTGCTGACGACTGCCCTTTCTCTCTGACGAGTCTGCTGAGCCTAGTCTCCTCCCTCTCGTACCGTCGTATCATACGCCTACCTTGCGGAAGGTGCGTACTTATGTCGTCATCACGTTCACTATCGCTTTCTTCCTCCTCTAAACGCTTGAGGTGCGCCTCCTTCCTCGCAGCGTACTCGGTTGGGCTCGTACCCTGGCTGTCCAAAAGACGTGCCATGGCCGCTAGCTGCGTGCCAACAAGACCAGGCGCCCGTATCCGGGCAGGCAACATGGTACTCGCGGCATGCGGCTCCGTCGTGGTGTTCAGGTCGAGCGGAGTGATATCGCCACTCCCCTTAACCGAAGTTCCGACTCCATTCCTCAACGACGGTTCCGGTTTCCTTCCCTCATACCGCTCGCGCAGGACCATGTCAATCAAGACCCAGCTATCGCATCTCGCGATCAACTCGGTGTCCGTAACGCTACTCAAACCACTCCCACTCTCAGCGATGAGTTTCCGCAAACGATCGTGGAGGAGCCAGAGGTGCTTGCTACCGAGGACCAGCACATCGGAGTATGCCAGCAGGTGGCGTACCAAAACGCGATCTTTCGCGTTCTTGCGCTCCAATGTGTTTGTATGGAATTCGCTACAGATGCGGCTACGGCCGAGGGAGGCGGTCGCGTAGAGTTCGGTATCCCGGTGTTGGTCGGCGCTCTTAGACGCATCGTCGGGGCCGGGCACTGCTGGTGGAGTCCTCTCATTTGCGAGAACGGCGCTGGGAAGTATGCCGGCAGGCATTCGCGATGTGAACAGGCTGTCCGACAGCTCGTGTATTTCAAGCTTGCGGCAGATTTATGGATCGATCGACCAAACCCTGGAGCAACAGCGGTCACGCGCAGTCATCAAGGGCATCGACAATAAGCTCCCAGTGAATGGCAACTGCTCGTCACTTGACGAACACCCCGTGACTGCCGCCCGTGCCCGACCACTGCCGATGGGCCTGGCGTCCATCCCCGGCGTGCAATCACAGCGACCGGTGCTGCTGCAAGCCTGGCCCGATGACGAACGTAGTCGAGAGCAAGAAGCCGGATCTGTGGACCGCATTGCGAGCCGTGCGTTGCAACCGTGAGGAAGTATCACAACAGAAACAAGGGTCGACCGGAGGCCACGGTGCTCATGGCCATTGGCCTCCAGACCGAGTGCTTCTGGCTTGCGTAGTCGTCTGGTAATCAGTACTTGTGAAAAGCCGTCGAAGCGCGGTGCAGACGTTGGACGCTACTCGGACGAATAGCTGTGTGTGGAGGTTGTCGCTTCTACGGACGTTGCGTAGCATGATTCCAATGGGGATGATATGCTGGTATCATAGATAGTCGGCGGTCAGAGAGGAAGTGTACCAGCAATAAGTAGAGCTTTCATAGAGCACACCAAAATGCTATGACGAGAAAAAGCACATTGCCGGTCCACGAATCTTGGCACAGCTAGCTTGAGATAGGTCGGTCTTGTGCTAGTTCGTTGCGACCCGGGTATACTCACGACGACCTGTGAGGGTGCCTCAGTGCTTTGCCTTCATCAAGCAGGATGTCCCATGGCCCTCATAGTACGCGGTCCGTTTTCGCGATGCTAGACGCCTCTAGGTTTCTGTGGACGGCCTTCGTCACCCTGGAGATGACCACGTCGATTTTGAAGTAGTCTTCGGAGAGGGAAAGTAGACCATCACATGCTCTTCAGCACATGGTTGCACTTGCTAAGATGTACATGCGGTGATTGCTGCTCACCGAGCGCCGTCCCTGCGAGCAATGCAAAGCCGTCCCCCATCCATGCCGTTGCATAGGGTACAAGCATCATGCCGAGCGCGTGTCCTCTACACCACATCACTCTCCTTATCTTCTCCATCTCCATCAAATTATGCACTGCCCTCGTCAGAGCCTTCCTCGCCTCCTCTACCTCTGTCTTCGTCGAGATCTTTCTCGCCGTCTTAATCACTGCCTTCATCGTCAGCTTCCTCGCCCTCTTCATCGGAAGACTCTTCCCACGCCCCATATCCATCACTCTCACCATCGCCATTACCCGCACGCTCCTGCAGCTCGCGCTCTCCAGCCTTGTGCCAGACCATCCTGGCTCGGTCCATAAAGGTCTTCATATCCTCAGGTGCTTCAAAATGCATCGCATTGGGTCGAATGCCCATTGCCTCGAGGAGCTTGACGTGTATGCGTGCAAGTTTTCCAAAGCCGCTGCACGCGGACTCGGGCAATGTGTCCAGTAGTGGCAACACGAGCTCTTGCAGATCCTTAATGGGCTCGAGGGTCAGGCGGAAGTTGGCCACTTGCCTGCAGTTCGTTTCGCCACTCCTGTCTAGCCAGCGCACGTACGTTTCGGCCTTAGGAAGCGTCGATGGTGGTTCTGTGGCGGAGAAGGTGTTCTCGCCGTAATAGATCGAAGTTGCTTCTTCCTTGATTTGACGGCACGTGGCGAGTATGGCTGGTGGCGTAGCTGCGTCTTCGCACGAGATGTCGATGGGATCAGCGGAGATCAGAACGCTGCGGTAGATCATGTTGCGGAGCTCAGGCGCGAGCGCCAGCAGTGGCGAGTCTTGCGGCATGGTGTCGCGGCAGGTACCTTTCAGACCCGGGGTAGCCTTGCCAGACTCCTGTTATATGCACACCCTGTTGCAAGATCGATGCGTCAGGAATGCGCGGTGTTGTCCTTGATATCGAGTATGCGCGGTGTGTCGCCTGGCTGGTTGATTGTCTGGAAGAAGAAGAAGAAGGAGAAGAAGAAGAAGGCAAATTCGGGTGAGACAGCTTGCGCCAAGCGGAGGCAAACCATGGACATGGAACTGGAACCTCACTAACCGCGGTACTGAGTGAAACACCTCGCACGGATGAGAGACACGCCGGAATCTAACCATACGCCCGGCTGCTCTCGACCTTCATCGCTCACTGAAGACCTGCTCGCTCGCTCACATTCACGCTCGTCGGCACACGCAATACTTTTCTGTACACCAACTGACCAAAGCTCGCTCAGTGACCGAAGAACGACCACGTCCAAGACCGACGTCGCTTTCGAATACGCCAGCGCCACAGCAGCGCAAGCAAGCAGCATGTCTTCCTCCTCAACCCGCTCGACCTGGCTAGAGCAACAGCTGCACTGGTACTTCAAGCATGTGTACCACCGTCTCTCCCAAGCCAACGTCCCGAACGAGTGCAACTTCATCCTCGAGCAGTTCGCCAACCTGCTCGACATCTCCGAATCGGATCTCGTCGGCACGCTGCAGCTACGCTACACCACCGGCATGGACCTCGACGCCTACAAGAAAGAGGTGCTCTCGCTGCGTGCGCTGAAGGCCGAAATCGCCAAGCAGAAGCAGAGCGGCAAGCTGTACGAGGCGGCGAAGTGTTTGGCGAATGTGGGCGCGGAGCTGTACAAGGTGGGGAGAGGAGAGGAGGCCAGGGACTGGTGCGAGTGGGGCGCGGAGTTGGAGGGGGTGGGATGGAAGATCTGGGAGCAGGAGCGGCGGTGGGCTTCGTCGCATGGGCTCTCGTGATGGAGGACATTTGCTTGCGCGACAGCTTGAGAAGATGGAACCATCAGCCTGGGTAGATGCTTGCGTGTGATACCTACTGGGTACAGAATGCGCGAAGTACATGAGCAGTGCAAGGAGCAACGAAGCGCCACGCTTTGTGCTCAAACAGCACGCCAGCAGTATGAAAGCGTGTCCTCTCCAAATACACTTTCTGCCCATCTATCCTCCACGCATCCTGTTCGTTCTTGTCGTGAAATGTCCGGTACCTCTGACGCCGTCTACACAACTGTACTCCGAAGAGATATGTAGCCAGCTCTTATGGTACCCACTGTCTCCCTCTCCGCACCGCAGAATCACAAATAACAACAATTGAAGATACCACCACGCACTGCAGAAAGCAGGCGCAAGGCATGTTGACATGTACTGTCTAAATAGGGTGCGTGGGAGGGGAAAGAGAAGAAGAGGAAAGCCGCAAAGTTGGTCGAAGTTTTGTAGTGGGAAAATTATCAGTGGTCTGTGCAGAATCTCGTGATTGAGCGCGAGAGGATCCACCACGACTTGTTCAGCGTGAAGGGAACTTTTTGACGACTATTTAGGCTCTAATGCGAATCAAACGCGCAGCAGTGCAAATAAACCCATCAGTGAGCAGCCAAGGCAACCCATACCTAGCATAAGCCACCGCCCCCGCCACCGATGCACAACCAACTCCCGGCAATCCCTCCGACTCCAACATCCTCGCAAAGCGCTTTCACCAAACCGCTATGACAGCTGCATTCACGCCAAGAAGCTACAGCGCAGTAGGTAGAAGGGTCAGCACATATCTCAATCGCCGCTTCCACACATCAGTATCGTACCGTTTCCCTTAAGACCTTCCGCAAGATCTTTCCCGCCGGGTTCTTCGGGATCGCCTGAACGAAGCGCACCTCGCACTTGCTGACCTTGTAACCCGTGAGGCGACCGCGAAGGTGCAGCTTGATCAGATCTGCAGTCAAGTTGCAGTCCCGGACCACCACGCAAGCTAATGGATGCTCGTCCACGCCTTGCCCGACGCCGAGGACAGCCGCATCCAGTACATCAGGGTGCTCGAGCAAGGCGTTTTCGAGCTCGGCCGGTGAGACCTGCCATCCGTTGCATTTTATCAAGTCCTTCGCGCGATCGACGAGGTAAACCATGCCGTCTTTCACATACCCGATATCGCCAGTCTTAAGCCAGCCGTCCTCGAAGGCTTCCGCTGTTGCTTCCGGGTTGTTCAGGTAGCCACTCATGAGTTGAGCGCCACGCACAAAGATCTCGCCAATTGGCTGCCCATCGTTGAGCTCGGTGTTCTGCTGTGGTATAACCTTGACCTCGCAGCCGGGTATGGGGCGGCCGACTGAGCCGGTGTGGTCATCATCTGGGTACTTCAGCGTCGTGAACCAGCCACCTTCCGTCATGCCATACACAGGTACGATACGCGGCTTCGTCTCGAAGAGCTCGAGCGTCTTCCTTCTCAACTCGGATGCCAGCGGCGCGCCACCGAACGAGATCATGCGTAGAGACTGCAGCAATTCTCCTGCGCCAGGCTGATTGACAAGCCTGAGCATCATTGGCGGCGCACCGAATGTCTCCGTAATGTGCAGGTCGTGCACCTTCTGCGCGAACGTGCTGTCGAATCGGCGCATGAAGTAGCTCGTCTGTCCGAGTCGGAGGACGTTGAACAGCATTTCCGGTGCGGAGAAGCCGTGGAAGATGGGTGTGCAGTACAGGCGCCGCACCTCGTAGGGTTTGGCAGCGTTGTTGTCCTCGATGTTTTCCTGCTCGATGATCATGGAGCGGTGTGTGCGCGCAGCCATCTTCGGAAGGCCGGTGGTGCCGGATGTCTGCATAAACGCCGCAGTAGAGTCCAGGGATATGTCCTTGGTCAGGGTTTGGAGGTCGACTTGTGATGGATCGCGGACCAAGTCACGGAGAGTCCTCATGTTTGAGTCTCTCGTGGACAGGCGACTTGTCACGGAATCCCTTTTGGGCGCGTTGGCTACTCCATCGCTGCTGCATTTGCAACTGTCGGTACGCTCGTGTTCTTCGTCTTGCGGTGTAGCCGACAATTCGAGGTCGTGTGCTTTGTCCAACAGGTCGGCAAACAGGATGATTTCCGCATTGGTGCCGCTTGCAGTCACTGCCGTGCGGACAACTTCGAGATGCTCAGGCGCAGTGATGATGTATTCCGTCTCCGAGAGGCGGAAGTGATGCTCAAGCTCAGGTGCGGTGTAGGCGGTGTTGGTGCCAGTCCAGCGGCAATCCGAAGCCAGGATGGCCAACACGAGGACCGGGTAGAGGACATCGTTCGGGATGTGCAGGCATACCGTGCTGTCCGGCTTGAAAGCGCCAGCAAGGGCAGTGACGAGCTCCTCGGCTTTCTTCTTCGAAACCGAGCGAGTGGTGTTTGTGGCGTCTATAAGAATCTGCGATGACGTTAGTGAATCGCCGATTTGCGTGCGGGAGGATCGAACGGGGGCACTTACCGGCTTCTCGCAATCGTACTTGCCGGAGAAGGTCCAATGGACCAAGTTGCTGTAACCTGCAACAGTGGAGGCGTCCATGACTGGGATCGAGCAACTGTAGAGGCGGTGTCAGCAATCTCAGTCAGCTACTACGTTAACGCAAGCAAAACGTGATCAAGCAATCCGGTGCGGTGTGTTGTAGAAGGGCCGTCTGTAGCCTTGCGCGGGTTGCGAAGGGACGGGTACGGGACTTGACTGACCTTCGGGCCGAACTTTTCTGCGCTGTATCGAGAACGGAAGGAGCGACTCGCTGTGGAATGCAATCTCGTCGGGTCGCGAGCGAGCTTTTCACAATCCTGTGTAAGGCGTTGGAGGAGAGTTCTTGCCACAAGGTGCGCATGCTTCTAAAGCTAGAATGCGTGCCCATCTCAAGGGTGTTGTCCATGTTTGCAGACAAAGCCATTGTGAACGTGTGCCTAGGCGACACTTCGATAGTGAATGTGATGGTGCAGTCTTCGACGACGATTCACAAGAGGATTGTAGATCCGCTTCTTCGAGGGCCTTTGGATCTTGAGGTACGATGCGAGTCGCCTCAGTTGAGTTTCGTCTAGTAGAGCATATCCAGCCTCGAATCAAGACGAAGGCGGCGTCGAATCTCGATCGTACCGCCTTTGTCGACCGGTCCTCTCCTCGTGGCGTGACTCCAACTACGTATAGTGCTGCAAAAGCAGGAAGGTGCCAATCGCAGAGTTCACGCTCTATAGCACACTGTCTCATTCGCAACAAGGAGGGAATTTCGGCCATTGGGAAAGAAACGAAGCAAAGGCATTGCACAACGGGTACAAGATATGAGATCGAGCTAAGACCGCATTCCGTGAACCGTGGTTTACGCCTATTAGGGATGACGGCAAACCACCTATACCTTACTTTCCATACTTCTTCTGTAAGCCAAGCTTGTCGCCACGACCGGCAGGCAGGCGAAACTGCCTACCCTATGCAATAATGTGACGCTTCGTTTGTAGTCCAACCATATTGTGGCTGGGTCGAGTTCCCATACCCGAATGAGAGCATACTGACTTGGATGACGGAGCTGACCGCTTGAGGCGAGGCTTAGCGAGTCCGTATGTGATGGTGATCAAGGGCCGCAGGAGCCTTGACCAGATGGTCTGCTTTCATTGTAGTTTAGTTTGTAGAAGCCGCCGATTGCTAGCCCACTCTTGTGCCGTCCCATGCTGCGACCTTCCACTGGCTGTTGTACACCACTCCCGTCTTGCTAACTGCTAATGTGCGGTCTCCATCCGTCCAGATCTGCTTGCGCCGTCCGATCTTGCCATGAAGCTCCCTCTTGGGCGGAGCTGTGCTTACGGCTCCACCTTGCTCGTGCATTGTGAACGTGAAGGCTATAGCTTTCTGCAGTTAGTGATGTACGGACATGCTCGCTGTCCCGTTGTCTCCTTTCTTTTGGGACGGGAAGATAGTCATGTGGAAGTGAAGTTGAAGCTACACTAGCATCTCGGGTCCGAGCGCTTGCTCGACCTCCTCAGCCGCGCTGTGCTACTACTGGACAGAAGGGCAAGCAAGCACTCCATCCTGCAGGCTGCGACTACCCACACTCACCCACCTCCTGTGCATGATGGCGCGGCACGATCTTGTCGTTCGCAGCCGCGCGACGCGGCAGGCTGCATATCGGTCGCATCTATTGCCAACGTGAGAGCATCAACGTGCTGTGCGTGGCACCCATACGGCAGGCTCCATCCATGCAGCAATGAGTGCGGCGCGATCGCATGTGACTGGAACCATCATGAGAGACGCTATCGTCGTCGATCACATGCTACACATCCGCTATGATTAACTGGGCTTCCTTCTTGCATGCCATTCCTCACGTAAGCATGAGCTCCCTACTATGCCCGTGAGGCCGCAGACCGAAGGCATACGTTATACTCGCGACGGCTTGCCCCGAGTTCGATGTGACTTCCCCTTCGAAGAGGCAGCAATTGAGGATGGCGCCGCCCTCTTCGCGACTATGACCACGCGTACACTACATCTGTGACTGCTGCATCTTTGTTAGCGCCAAAGCCGGCGACATATCTTCTTGCGCCATCATCATCGGATTGGGCTCTGTGCCAGAAGAGATGAACATACCGGACCGCAGCCTTGCGCAATGCCCCACACCCACGATGAAGTTTGCCAGTGGACAGCTTGTGAAATACGAAGCACCTTTGCGCAGTCCTCGAGGCGATTCGTCCGGGAATGAGAGACTGATGTTTATCAGACCACCTGCAGTCAACAAGCGAACGCACAGGACAAGCCCAGCTTCCTTGTTGACAAACGACGGTTAGAGCCGGCGGAAGGCAGTATATTTTTGAGTTTGCGAACACCCACCAATAACGACTCGAGTTCTCCATCTCTTTGCGAGTCCTCGAAGTCGGACTTGCTCGCGACAAGAAGGTGTCTGGGATGTGTGAATCAGCACGCATGAATATGCCTGTGAAGCGTAGAGTTTCGCGCCTTCCGCTTCTGCAACACCCATCCGTTTGATGCCCGTGCATGCGGAGATTTCACCGCAACTTAGCGGGGCGTCCATTCACCAAAGCATGTCTCGAAAACTCTTTCATGGCACCTACTACCACAATCTCCTTTGAGCTTGTGCACAATGGCTTTGACACGGAGCCCGCTTTCTTGTATGGTACAACGTATTGGTCGTTTGGGGTTGGCAGCTGCACCACGCGGACTACCGAGCCGCATATAACCTCAACGCAGTCCGCATCCAGACGCATCGGTTACTCGAGGCTCCGGCAGAGTTTGCAGTGCTTGGAGACTGTCAGCATACATTGGCTCCAATTTCTTCGCAATTACCTCTTCGATTCACGCACCTAAAACGCCAACTTTCCTGGACGTCTACTGCACAAAGATGGCCACCGCCGCCACACCCGCGTCATCACGCCTTCCGCAGATCGACGTCACTGTATCAGAACCGATTTCGGAGAACCAAACCATGGAGGAAGACCCGCAGCGTCCCACGCTCTCCCACACCCAGCATACACTGCGTACATACGCATTCAACAGTCCCAGGAACACACTGGTGGAAGATCTACAGGCACCTGCGCGGGTCCATCTTACGGAAGACGGTTCGGGGCTTCGAGGAACCTACCCGGCATACCGGCGAGCAGGGCTCCTGACAGTAGGACCCAGAAGTGACACAGCGCAAAGCAATACCCCGTCCTTCGTCTCCTCCGGCATCTCGGTCAATGAGATATCGACCCCAGATGCTGTCCGTCAGTCGGCACTGCTGCATCCTCCTGGAACGTACAACATCATCGTCCGGGACAGCTACTTCAGCAAGGACTCCACGGCCAGCACCGACGGCTCGTTGGAGCAGAAGTCCGAAGCGGAGTACGTGCTGGAGCCGACGTGCACGACCTACGCAGACAAGATTGCAACCCAGGAGAATCTCACCGCTTGTGCGGACGGCCACCCTTTGCCAGCAGTACAAGGGAGCAACTTCTGGAGCCAAATGCGCTATCTGTGCTTGACTTGTTATCGACGGCAGCTGATCCTCATCCTCCTGGCCAACGTTGCCACCATTGCGGTAATGACGGCTCGTGAAAGGAGACACCCTGGTTCTTTCACGTTCGGCGATGCGGCTACAGCAACAGGCGCGAATCTCCTGGCATCGATCCTCATGCGCCAGGAGCATGTCATCAACCTGATCTACCACGCCGTGTGCGCGTTGCCTCACTCCACACCGCTTCGAATCCGCTGCATCGCCGCCAGATTCGCATACAGCACCGGCGGCACACACTCTGGCGCCGGCATGAGTGCGCTACTGTGGTACATCTTCTACACCATTCTGCTTGTGCAGCAGTTCGAAGGCAATGCGGCGGAATGCAACGCAATATCCGCAATCGCTGCTTTCGCGATACTGATGTTCGTGGTGATCATCACTGTGTCGCATCCGTCGATACGGAGAAGCTACCATGACTACTGGGAGATGAGCCATCGCTACTGCGGCTGGACAACCGTTGGTCTCGTCTGGGCCCAGACAATGATCGGCGCAGTCGCTTCGGCACGCAGAGGAGGGCACCCCGTTGGCCGCACTCTGATCGCTGACCCGACCTTCTGGTTCCTGATTGTCATTACGTGTTGCCTCGTCTACCCTTGGCTGTGGCTTCGGCGCCTTCCAGTGGATGCAAAGCAACTATCTACGCACGCCACGGAGCTGCACTTCCACAACCGCAAAGTGCCAACCTGCGTTGGTACTCGACTGTCGCGCTCGCCACTGGTAGAGAACCATGGCTTCGCCACCATCGCACGATCGGACGGCAGGAAGGGTTACTCGATCCTCGTGTCCCACGCCGGCGAGTTCACCAAGAAGTTGATCATGGAACCGCCCAAGCACATCTGGCAGCGTGGCGCGCCAACGATCGGCGTGATGCGAGTAGCCTTGCTCTTCAAGCCCATCGTCGTCGTCACCACCGGTTCCGGCATCGGGCCCTGCATGTCCTTCCTGAACGTGCATCCCAGCCATCCAATGCGCGTCATCTGGTCCGCCCGCTTCCCGGAAGCGACGTACCAGCGCGACATGCTCGCGAAAGTCTTCCGAGCCGACAAGGAAGCGGTGGTCATCGACACGAAGAAGACCGGCCACCCGGACCTCATCGCACTGACGTATGCGATGGTGCAGGAGATCGAAGCAGAGGCGGTCATGATCATCAGCAACCCGAAAGCGACGCGCGAGCTAGTGTATGCGATGGAGGCGAGGAACATCCCGGCGTTTGGCCCTATCTTCGACTCGTGAACGGCCATTACGACAATATGAGAGCAATCTACAGCATGGGTGGGCTACGAGGGGTTGGGGATCGCATGGCATACGGATAACGAAGGAAGGGCAGCATTACCTTGGCTTCGAATGGCCGAGTCGCGGAACACGACGCAGCCTGTTGTGACCTTGAGAAGGTGCATGCTTAGTTGATGTTGATTGATTGATGATCCGGCAGTGTCACTCTAGCATACGCGAAGCAGCATTGCAGACTGCATCGCATGATACAATAGAAAAGTTTTGGCTTACTCTTGAAAGCACTATTGAGACAGATCGTGCGCAACTTGCACCTCCCTCGTACCATTGCCAGTGCTTCACGACCAACACACTACGCACCGTTTACATCCCCATCCCCATCCACCCTAGCCCTCGCAACCCCGACAACCTCCCTCCCCACCTCCGCAAACCCCTCAATCTTACCCAGCTTCGCCTCGAAGTACTCGGCATCCCGCACCAACCGCCCCTCTCCCTCCCTGCCCTCCACCCTCACCTCGGCAAAAGCTTTCGGCCACTGCTCCGCGAACCCCTCGGCAATCCTGCGCATAATAAGGTTCACGTCGAACTCCGCCAGATGCCGGGAGAGCACACGGTGCAGAATCGCGGTTTCACGCGTTAGGGTCTCCATATACGACGATATCGATGCCGGCGCCGGAGGCTTGTCAGCAGCGGGTTCCGAAGGTGCGGGCTCGGCGGCAACATCGTAGTTGAGGTCGCGCAGCATCGCCTTCACGTGCGCGGCACTCCTCGACGTGATAATCTCGACAAGCTTCTCATGGATCCCGCCCTGATGATCCTGATAGACCCGCTTCGTCTTGTCGAATTCGGCCAGGACGCCCGTCGTCGTCTGGCCCGTGGGTAGATGCCGGCGCACGCACTCGCGGATGTACGGCACGAGCGCCACGACGAAACTCAACGCTTGGCTGGCGAGGGCGAGGTGCTTGGTCGTGATGTTCTTCAAGCCGGCGCTGCGTGTGGCGCCGGCGCCGAGGATGAGTTGGGTGGAGCGGGAGTTGAAGGTTTTGAGCGTCTCGAGCAGAGCCGTGGCGATGGAGGGGGTGAGGGAGGGGATGACGGCGGTGAGGGAGAGGAAGGTGTCTATGGTGCTGAGCAGGGCCGTGGCGGAGGCGACCAGGATGTAGCGGTTGTCGTCGATGTAGGCGGGTTTCGAGGCGGCCTTCGCGGTCGGCACTGTTGCTGCCCCGTTTGTCACAGCGGGTGTCGAGGTGCCATTGGTGACTGGCTGGTCACCATTGGTATGATCCTCTGTCTCGGGAGTGTGGCCGACATCCTCCCATATCGGCCGTGTCGCTTGTGTCCACTTGGCAGGATCAGCGCTCATACTGCCCAGTATCCTTTGCAACACAACATCGTCTTCGTCCGTGAAGTCCTTGGCGTTCCAATCATCGCTATCCAATACACCCGCGATCCGCTCAATCTCCGTCATCCCAAGCACCTGCACAAAGCCGTTAATCTGCGCCGTGATGATCCCCCTCAGCGCTTGTCCGCCTCGCCCACTGACAGCCTCACACTCGTCGGCAAACAAGCGATTGAGCGTGAAGTAGCGCAGGAAGCGCTCTTTCGACATGCGGATGGACTGCTCGTTCCTAACCTTCAGGACCCGCGTGATCTGATTCTGCGCCGTGTCGACTGCTTGGCCCAGTAGACTGGACATATCGAGGGCTTGGCTCAACTCCTCCTGCGCATTCTGCGTCCGCTGCACATTGATCCTCGGCGGCGCACCGTTCGCGAGCTGCGCGTCGAGACTTGGCAGACTCGGGCTCATGGGGCCTAGTCCGGGAGATCTCGGCGGTGAGCCGACAGGCGATGTGGCGGGCTGCATGCTACTCGTCACATCAAGCAGCACCTTGGTTTGTGTGCTCACTCGCCGCAAAGCTTCGCCCACCGAGGTGTATACGAGCACAAGCAGCTTCTCCGCGTCCTCACCATCCATCGCTCGCAGGTTACGCGCCAGAATCGTGGATTTTTCTTGCTGGCTGAGCTTGCTCCCACCCCGCGTAGACGACGACACCATCGAGTCGGCGTCCTCGTCACTGCTGCTTGGCAGGTGCTTACGTATGAGCTCCTTCATGAACCGCGTGACTGCCTCACGGTACGCTGCCGTAGCTTGCGCTGTGTATCCTGCTCTGCCCAAGCCCTTGAGCGCGGAGAGCAGGTCCTTTCGGAAGCTGTCGGAGCTCTCCATGTAAGTGGGCGGAATGCCACGTTGTCGGGACCAGCGCTTTAGCGTCTGGGACGACGGCACCTTCTCAACATGACTGCGCAAGTCGTCGACGAGGATAGACGTAAAGCGTGAGGCAAAGCCGGCGCCTATCCGGTACTGTAGCTCTTGGAGGCCAGAGTCGAGGCCCTGCAGTGCTTTCAGCGGCCGCAGATCTATCAGCTCTTCCCTTGTGTCTTTTCCTGGCTCCCCCTGACCGCATACCAGCCTTCCAACCCTGTCAAGCTGGTCTGCAGCCTCGTCGTACGACCCTTCATCAACCAGCTCGTCCGCCCTCTTCACATCCTCAACCACCCTCTCCACTTGCTTCGTCGCTCTCGCCAGCTTGGCCACATTAGCCCTCCTCCGCCTCTTCGCCGCTACCTCCAAGCCTCTCATTGCAACGTCCTGATCCAATTTCCTCAAGTCCTCGCGTAACCCCTGTATCTTCGCCACGCTCTCTTCAGCCTCCGTCTGCAACTCCTTCAAGCTTCCCAATGCCTGGAAGAAACCGGAGCTTGCCGTACTGATGCTGTTGATCAAGTGCACCTCCACCGTATCCATATACCAGCTCAGCTTCTCCTGCAGTATCGCATTGTTCGCCAGGGCCTTTCGTGGGGGTAAAGGCGTGCCATTCTGGTGTTCGGGAGGCGTACCTGGAGGCGGACGCACTATTTCTGCGCGCTCCGACACCACGTCAAACGTCCTGGGGTTCTCGAGACGAAACTCATCATCGAAGTAGACGTTGGGTATGGTTGACAGTGGTGTAGGCTCATTCCTATTCCTCCTGGACTGCCCGCTTGATCTTCGTCTGGGCAGACCAGGTCTAGGTGTCTCGATAGGCGACAGCGTAGCAGCGGAGGCATGTCGCGTCAGTGACGGCGACACCGACCCATCCCTGCTAAAGCGCCGCTCCAATGCCTCGGCGAAGCGATCGGTCTTCTCCAGCTCCTTGTCCTTCTTTAGCCATGCCGCTTGCGCCAACTCTGCTTCTGCTCTCCCTCGCTGGAAGCTTTCGAACAACGGCCCAATCCTCCCAAGGTAGTCTCGGAAGTTCTCCGGAGGCACGTGAGGAATGTTGGTCAGGGTGACGGGCGGTATGTCCTTTGTTGTGGGCGCCTTGAAGCTGGTGGGGGGCTGCGCGTGCGGTACAAGACCCGTCCGCGCACCTGGCGCTTGTAGGAGCGTGGAGATGGCATTCTGACTTGTCTCCCGAACCGTGCTGTTGCGCCTGCCATGCTGCGTGTCTAGACTGCCACCGATCGAGTTGACGGAGCTTGTGCTCGCGTTACTTCCTCTCCGCGGCTGATACCGGTTGCTGGTGGACTGCCGATACGACGAGTCCGGGAAAGGGAAAGGGTATCCGGATCGCGTGGAAGTGGGCGACGTCGGAGTCGAGGTACTGTCAATGGAGAAGCGCGGCGAGGGTGAGGACATGACGGGTGAGTGTGCGGTCTTCGGATTGGGGACCGCCTCATGAGTTGTGTGATTACTCGGCGTCGGGTTGGGCTATACACCGGTAGCACGCGGAGGTGTAGCAGCAATTGCTTGCCATGTTACCGCTCCTTCTATGCTCCCGAGTCTCCTAGCAGCCTCCTAGGCCACATCTTCATCTCATCCCCGGCCGTTGTCAATGCGCGCCCGGCCCGATCCCCGAAACATCGAAACGCCATACCCGCAGGCCGCAGCCGCAGCCGCAACTGTAACCGTTCTGGCGGGGCAATGTTTGGTCGCCGCGTTTGGAAGTTGCGGACGCGTTTACAGTGGACGATTACATTACAGTGGACGGCAAGACACGATACTGCACGAACACTGCGGTTACGTGGCAAGCCAAAGGCTCATCCGGGATATTGCCATTGAAAGGAAAGGGAAATGGCGCTCTCAAGCGAGCAGCAACAGGAGCTGCAGACTCAGCTTCAGCAGGTCGTCGTAGCCTGCAATGAGCGTTGTCTCTATTTCGCCGCGAAGTGGTTGGTCGGACCGCATCCTCGCTGGTAGTACAATCTTGACGTCTTCCTCAGGTCGGCAGAGCTCTTGAACTCCTTCTCATCCTCGGACGACTCTACGACTGACGACGCCTCGGACACCGACCTCGACGACGATGATGATGTACCCGCACCTCTGCAGTCAACAAACCCTGATCGGAAGGAAGCCCGCCTGGAAACCAAAGAGCTGCCTCGATATCTCGTGGCCAAAGCCTTCTTCGACTGTCGGGAGTACGATCGATGTGCCGCCGTCTTTCTGCCGCC
This sequence comes from Oleoguttula mirabilis, assembly GCA_035135055.1. NCBI lineage: Eukaryota > Fungi > Ascomycota > Dothideomycetes > Mycosphaerellales > Teratosphaeriaceae > Oleoguttula > Oleoguttula mirabilis. The sequence continues at coordinate 93,249 of JAVFHQ010000026.1, read as the reverse complement.
ACAGATTCCGCATACCACGCCCGCACCGCAAATCACTTCTCCGACCAAGCTCACCGTATCAATGACTCCACAGAAGATCTCTTCTGGCAGGTCGACATCGAAACCCGGCCTATACGCGGCCAGGCCACAAGCACCGGCGCTGCCCAAGAAGCTGAGCCAGAAGAGTCTCTTCCTCGCACTGTATGCTCGCTATCTGTCTGGCGAGAAGCGGAAGAGCGAGGACTCAGAGACCATTCTGGGCCCCGCTGATGGGCCGGTCACTGCGAACAAGGAGGTGTCTGGCATCCTTGCAGTCCTGGAAAAGCACTTTAATGCCCGCGGCGGCATCCAGGACCTCGGCAATTCGCAAGGATGGCTGGATTACCTCTACGGTATCGTACTGCTGAAAGCCAAGTCCGAGAATCTCGCAAAGCAATGGTTACTGCGGAGCGTCAATCTGCAACCATACAACTGGTCAGCATGGCTCGATCTGGCCTCCCTCCTCGGCTCCCCCGAAGAGCTGCAGCAGATCAGCGAGCACATCCCACGCAACATCATGGCCCTGTTCTTCCACATCCACTGCAATCAGGAGCTGTATCAACAGACGCCCGAGGTCTTCAACAGCCTGTCGCAACTGCAAGGCATCTTCCCACGGTCAGCTTGGCTCCAGCAACAAAAGGCATTGCTTCACTATCATGCTCGTGACCATGAGACTGCCGCACATCTGTTCGATAGCTTGCTCAAAGACCATCCGCACAGACTAGAGGGACTGGAGATCTATAGCAACCTCCTCTACGTCCTGCCCAACCGCCCCAGACTCGCCACCCTGGCAGCTATGGCGAGCAATACCGACAAGTTCCGGCCGGAGACGAATTGCATACTGGGTAACTATTACAGCCTGATATCCGAGCATGAGAAAGCCGTCCTCCACTTCCGCCGTGCTCTTACCCTTGACCGCAACTTTCAGGCCGCCTGGACGCTAATGGGACATGAGTACATCGAGCTCAAGAACACACAAGCAGCCATCGAGTCTTACCGCCGCGCTGTCGATACCAACCGCAAAGACTACCGCGCTTGGTATGGTCTCGGCCAAGGCTACGAGATGCTGGAGTGCTACAGCTACAGCTTGTTCTACTACCAACGAGCCGCGGCGCTATGCCCGGGTGACCCGAAGATGTGGGCCGCGGTGGGTAACGCATACAGCAAGTGCAACAAGCTGGCCAACGCCATCCAAGCCTACAAGCGCGCGTTGGTGGTTGGCAGCCAAATCGACAATGCCACCTCCAGCTTCGCCTCTGGCGGCTCGGACCCTCTGGCTCAAGCGGTCGGCGGCGCGCTGGACCCGCAAATCTTGTATGACATCGCCTGCCTGTACGAAAAGGACAGTAACTGGGATGAAGCGGCGGCTTACATGGAGCTCACGCTAGCGCAGGAGGAAGGCGCAGAGGAGGGCGATGAAGGGCTGGGTGTCACGCAGGTCACGTCGCGGGCTAGATTGTGGCTGGCGAGGTACTGTTATGGATGCGGTGAGTGGGCGAGGACGATGGAGCTGGCGAATGAGCTTTGTCAGGATGGCGTGGAGGTTGAGGAGGCGAAGGGGCTGGTTAGGGATGTTAGGGCGAGATTGCAGCTTGGGGAGGTGGAGGAGGAGGGTGAGATGGATGAGTGAGAGTGTCCTGAGAGCATCTGCTGCTGGGCGATGAGACTGCCTCACCACCATGCGCAGCTGGTACGCAAGGGCTGAGGCCCAAGAGACATGTCTTGGCGGCACAGCCGCATTAGGCAGGTAGATGAGAAGAGCTAGCCTGATAGCCCGTGATAGGGCAACACAGAGCTGTCAACCTCACCTCAAGCTCCAGAACACTGCCTCTTATTTGGCGTCGACAGAACGAAATAGCTAACATGGCAGCGCCAACCAGGAACAACGCACCATTCGACATATCGCTCGGTCTCGAAGGCACCCACATCCTCGTCACTGGTGGCTGTGGCCTTATCGGCCGTGTCGTCGTCCAAGCCTTCCTGGCCGCAGGGTGCAATGTCACCGCCCTCGATCTGCTCGACGTGCACAAAGCAGCCACGGTCTTAGATCTCTCCGGTGGTGAGCCACCGAATCCGACGTACTTCACCGCCAGCGTCACGGATGGGAAGTCATTGGACGACGCTTTCGCCTCCGCCACGGACCGCTTTGGGCCCGTGGAATGCTGCGTAGCGCTCGCCGGGCTGGACTTGAGTGTCCTGACGCAATGCGATAGCATCTGTGACGTAGATCCGAAGGAGTGGCGGAAGGTGTTTGATGTCAATATCCACGGGACTTTCTTGACTTGTCAGCGGTGGCTGCAGGGTATCCGAGCCGCATCGCAGGATCCAGGGACAGCCAGTAAGCTCAAGAACGTCGGCCTGGTGATTATGGGATCCGAGTCAGGGACTTTCGGCGTGCGGACTATGGCTGCCTATGCTGCTGGCAAGTCCGCGGTGCAGTACGGCTTACTGCAATCCCTGGCGAAGGATGCGCCTCGGATATACAGCAAGGCACGCGTGAATGCCGTGGCGCCGGGCGCTGTTGACACCGACCGTTTCAAGGATGAGTGTGAGCGGTATGGCGAGCAATGGCGCTATGAGGAGTGCGAGGCGACGGTGGGTTTGGCGAAGCCGGTCCCACCGGAGGACGTGGCAAGGACGATTCTGTTCTTGGCTAGTGAGCGGTTCAGTGGGAGTGTGCATGGGCAATTGATTCCGGTTGATGGTGGGAAGACGGGGAGTGTTTGTTGGACTAGGGAGGAACTGGCAGAGCGGAGACGAAGATGACGGAAACGTGAGCAATGCGAGCTTGAACTGTTGGACTATCTGCTGAGTCTACCTACCGAACTGTGCTATCTACACACGGCCGCTCCAAGGTCACCCAAATACCCATATCACATAGACTTCGTTCCGTTCCTAGCCTCATCTCGTCCGTCACGTGACACGCAAGATCGCCCTTGGATTTTCAGCTATTACTCGCTGTCGGACCTTGGGGTATAACACTTTCGTGGCCATACACCATACGCCTCATCGTCTTCATGGTTGTCTTCGGTGTCCATCTCTGCGCATGCCAGCGTTGTGCTCAGTTGCTGCAGCTCGCCCGGCGCGAAGCGGCGGTCAGCCTCAGCTCGCTGCCCGGCGATCCGTTCGCTTGGCTCCAGGAAAGAGGTGCGGCCTGCCTCAGCGGCAGTGTCATGTGGCATTAAGCGGACCCAAAGATCCTTGTTATCTCCCGCAGTCTCGGTAGTCGCCTGGTTCGAACTTCCCACACTAGCACTCAGGCTAATATTTCTGCCAGATTCATCGGCGAACGCCCGTAGGTCGTCGATGACCTTTCGGTCCAAGTGGTCGCCCGTCGGAGTCAGTTTGCTCTTCTTCGCTTCGATGCCAAGGTCCGTAAACTTCTTATGCATAGCCTTGAGTTGGGCATGAACAGCAAAGCTTCTTTGCGCGCTTGGAAAGGCGGCAATGCAGTCGTCGCTGCTCGTGCGTTCCGGAAAGGTCGAGATATCGGAGCTCGGGGCCTTGCTGGAAGGTGACCTTCTGCCGTACCGTCTAACGTTCGCCTGCAGCTGGTTTGGATTGCCACCGGAGGATTCTGGGTCGCCACAGTAGCCCTCGGACTTGTCGACATTGTCGTCCGTCTTCTCCGTTTCGTGGGACGACGTTGATTGCTCCACGCTTGGCTCCGCAGAGCGGCTGGCATCTGGTATCTTTGAGGTGGATGCCGTGAGCTTAGCCGATGGCCTTGTTGTTACGCCATAGCGCCATTCTTGATCTGCTACCACGAGGTTGTCGATCTTGCCCTCCAGTACATGACGGGGTAACGACTCCATGTCCTCATACTCGTCATACAGACCCTGCTCGTTAAGATCGTCCTCAATGTCTTTTAGAAGGTTGCGTGCGGTGTCCTCACGCTCTTCTTGGGTCACAATAATGGCAACAGCCGCCGCCGCCGCTGTTGCCTTGGCCGTCTGCGTGGCTTTGAGCCATGCACCCAGCACCGGGATCGACTCACAGCGAGCAAGGTATTGGCGTGCAAAGAAAGGCTCATTCAGGTCACCCATAGAGGTTTCCACATTCTTCTTGTCCAAGCGACCTCGCAGCCAAGTGACGGCCTCCTCGTCCAGTCCATGGTCGAGGTCGCCCTGTGTCAGTGGGAGATGGAATTCGATTTCGCGGCCATCAGGCATCCAAGCGTACTCGCTGCTGGTCTGACCGTGGCCGACCTCCTCAAGCTCCGCAAACGGATTGGTACTTGACCAGATTGGGGCGAAGGGGTTTCGGCTTGTGAGCGGGCCTAGCAGCAGGTTGCCCGGTGGGCCGTAGAACGTTGGGCGTATAGATGTTGGCGTCAAGGCAATTCCAGGCACAGAAGAGGGTTTCGGAGGCACCGTATCGGGTGGATGTGCGATATGGATCGTACTACTATCAGGGGCCATGGCAGGAATTTCTCGTCTCATGAGCTCCTCGCCGATAGCGATCTCGCTCTGCCGAACGGCTTCGCTTTGCGTGCAATCCAATTGGCCATGCCTGCCAGTCTTCCGGCGGCACTCCAGGGCGTCTTGGAGCGTGATTAGAAGCATGGTCTTACGCTTGGCAATGTCAACCTGCTGAAGCGGGTGCATGATCTTGAGGCTATCGAGGCCTTTGATCCGCAGATGGCGCAGTTCGAAAGTGTCGATGGCTTTCGTACTTGAGCCGATGGTGATTGCATTCTCCGTGATGGACATCTTTCCAGTAAGCTTGAAGGTGCTCCGGGCGCCCTGGAAGACACCTAGTCCAAGGCGTCGAGGTGTCTCGTCATCGATGTCGTTCTCAAGCTCGGCGGGAAGCTGGGTCTCGGCAAGCACTTGCTCCTCTGGTCGCCCAGACGACGTGCTCGCAAAGCCAACTCTCATATCCTGAGCAAGGTCCAGCAGTCCGGCGATGATGTGAACAACATGTAGCTGGGTCGTTTGAAACGCATTTTGGGATTGCAAGAGCATGTGGGCCACCCACGTGTAAGCGGCTGCATCCTTGCGAACGGGGTCGGTAGCATTAGCCACGTCGGCCGGCACGGCTGCTAATCCTGTTGCCAATTGTTCCGATAGACTATTGAGTGTGGCGATGGCGGTATCATATGAGATACTAGAGAGCGGTGGGAAGAAATAGTATTCCGCGATATGCTGCAGCACATCCTCGATAACATACTGCATGTATTGCGCCGGCTTAGTCAGTGCGGTGCGTGGCTGTGAATCGTAGCCTAGTCGCATGCCGCCACACATGGCATTCGTGGGTAGTGCGCCATTGGCCTGGATCCATTGAGCGTTATCCTGGGCGCGACGATCGTTGTGGTATGGATCAAAGAAGCCTCGGCAACCACGGCTGCACGGGCAAAGCCAGATATCCATGATGAGCGTCGAAGAGCGGAGCCGTCAAGCGCAGCTGCTTGAGATTTTCTTTTCCAAATCCTAAGACTGAGTAGAAGGGCTTCGTGATCGCGTGGAATTGGTAACAAATTTGGGAGCGGTTGGTTGAGTAAGGAGAAAGAGCAGGAGGAGCTCTCGAGAAGTGCAAGCCTATTTAAGCCACAATGAGGAGCCTAGAGACCCATGAGCAGCCACTAGAGGTGTTGGTAAAGGTGCTGGTAGTGGCAATGACAGTGAACATCGCAAGCAGGGCCAATTGGCAGGGCTGTGACGCAGTAAGCAAACATTGACGAGTTTAGTGCTGGCCGAGCACTAATGTACAGATCATCAGTGCAGTATCTATACATCAACAGTGAAGAAAGCAGGATTATCTGCATGATGCCGGAGATACCACGCGAGCCAAGTAGGCCACTGTGTTCACCACAGGAAAGGCACGAACTTATACGGCACGGCCTGCTCGTAGTGCTCATATTTGTCACCGTACTGCAAACAGCGTCAGTAGGCGAACAACTACACATGGCTTGCCCGAGTGTCAAACACACCTTCTCCTCGAGGTAGTGCTGGAGCACAGGAATGCCTCGTTGCGTGAAGCCATACGTAGCCAATGCAGCCGTCGTCGCGCCCCATACCCACCCGCCAGCAGCCAAAGCGTGTCCAGTCCGCCACATTGTGTATCCAAAGTAGTTGATGTGTCTCGAGAGGCCAAACAGGCCGCCCTGGTAAAGCTTGTCCTGGTTCCGCGGGTTCCTCTTCCACGCCGCTCTTTGCACCTCTGAAAACCACTCTAAGAACATGCCGACAGCATACAGTGTGGAGCCAACGATGAGCGGGGTTTGCGGGAAGTGCTCGCCGTTTACAGAAGCCGAAGTCTGCGAGCAGATGAAGAAGAGCGAGTTGATGGAGTTGCTGACAGCGTTGCCTACGGCCACCATCACGCCAGCTGCAGGCGTCATCTCCTCTTGCATGATTGTGAGGATGTGCAGATTCTGCTTGAGCATACTGCCCACCGACATGCCGAACAGTATCGAGCGATACGGTGAGAGTCCCAGGACGTCGAAGGGCGTGTTTGTGACGAGTGGTGGCCCTTCCGGGAGTACGCCACCGCCGACCTTCTCGATCAGAGAGCTACCCCATCCCTTCGTGAGGATGCCATATTGGAGAAATGGGTCTGCGGCGCGGAAGCCGACGAAGGTTGCGATCCCCAAGTAGTTGGGTCGCTTCGCGCCGCGTTTGATGTAGTCACGAGCGCGGGAGACGTCGTCGTAGGACCCGCGGGATGCCATCGTAGAAGGATGAGGTCGAAGTATGCTGATGAGAGTGGACCGTTTCACAACCTACCTCTTATCACGCCTTCTCGCCTTGATATAGAAGGCCTCTCAAAGGTACCTAGGTACGGTACTGTAGCTGTGCTGCTGCGGTCGAGACGGAGGGATATTTGAGCCGTCGGACGGCGGAAGCCGAGCTCGCCTAGTCTCTTGGGGGGAGGCACGTGTCTTCTTCGTCTCCTTACTACCCTCTATATAACGAACCTGGTCATGGATGCGATGACGGATGAGCCCAGCAGCTCCGAGCTGCTGAGTATTATTACGTTCAGGCGCACTATCGAATGTAGGTCTGCTGCGCAGCTGTCATATACTCGCGTTTGCCACCCGTCTGTGCTCAAGCCATTGCTTGCCCATGGCATCAGCGCGCCCATACTCGTACACAACACCTCGCACAGCTCGAACAGTATCCACTGTCAGCTTGGCACCTATACGGTTCCTTATTGCCGATAACACCTTAAACTAGACACGTTAGCCCACGAAGAACCCTTCAACCATCCACACTGTCCGACAGCGAGCCACCTACGGGAAGCATGGCAGCCGATGGCAAGACTTTACCACTCCTGGCCCTACCAGCTGAGTGCGCAACAAAATTTGCCGGCTGGCTATTGTCTCTGCGGAGAGATTCTGCCTTTACATCATTCCTTCGCCAGAGCGCGGTCAACCTGCTTAGGAGCCAGCCCTATGCGCCACGTCCAGACAGCTCCGCAGCGAGACTCTGTGTATATTTTGGGCTTAGAATAGCTTTGACTTCATCCTCACGGACATGTACGAGGGTGGAGATCTGCTTCATGGACTCGGCAAGGCAAAGTGCTCGATGATACGCCGCCTTCACATGGTCTTTCTGGTGAGCACCAAGGAGTTCAAAGCCATGTATGCGACCGTTCATAGGCAGAACGTTTCGCGGGAGGAGGCAATCAACCAACGGACTCAATCTCATCTCGCAGAGTCACTGGAAGCTGTAAATCTTCGGGAGAGCCTCCATATTCAGGGACTAGGACAGCAGACATCGGCCACGTTCGGTCAGACACTCCAAGAGCGGAATGCTGCCGTAACAAGGAGCAAGCTACTCCAGCTCAAGGAGCGTGGTGTGGTGAGAGGTCACTAGATGGACCAATACGGGCACGAGGACATGGTGGCGAAGCAGGCTTAGCGTGAGTTGATCGCATCAATGGTGCCACGAGCGACGACGGCACAAAAGCGTGTCAGCCCTGTGGGTATTAGACCACTACCTGGAGGATATTGCCAATGCGAAAATATCGGAGCCGAACAGGAAATGCTTCACCAAGTAGCTACTCGTATCACCACTGTCATCTCACACACTAGCTGCTCGTGAAGTGCCCATCTTGCCTCATTTGGACGCTGTCACATGCCAAACTCGAGCGGACCCCGCACACATTGCTTGCAAGCCGTGAGCGTTGCAATCGCGACAACCTCATGCACCCCTGCCTGTCATCATCCTCACGCGTGCTATCATACTGTACCACCCGGCATGGCGTCGAGCAAGCGCCTGAAAAAGAAGCCAACTCGAACAGAAGCCAAGCGCAACGAGCGTGAGGCAGGCAACAGCTCTACGCCCACCGTCCACTCACAGCAAGGCTCGCCATTGCTGAAACTCGCCGCCGAGCTACGCAACAATATCTACGAGCTCGTCCTCATCGCCGACAGCCCAATCGATACCCGAGACAAGAAGGCGGCAAAGGTACCAGCTCTGCTCTCCACATGCAAGCACATGCGTTACGAGGCCGCGGCAATCTACTACGGCCAAAATACCTTCAGCGGCGCCGTCGGGCTCGGAGATATTAACCAAAAGCGCAAGAGCAACCTCTCCATTTTCTCATGGCTCAGGGCTATCGGCAAAGAGCACTGCGCTCTAATCGCGAAGATCATCCTTGCCTGGGCTCGCACCCCAAACGCCGGGGACGATGCACTGATGGTGGTCGAGGTCATGATGATCCAGTGGCTAGATCCGGCTTGCGTGCAAGCGAAGGTGTACGCGGAGAATTATTACCAAGAGCTCCGCTGCTGCGGCGTTGGCCTGAACAGCATTGCTTGCACTGCACGGCAGATTGACCTCGACAATGTCTGGGGCGGGGGTCTGGAACGCTTCCAGTGTCGCTGGAAGGACGCGATGGAGGACATCATCAAACTCGGCACAAGCACCGGAGCTGTGGCTGCCTTGCCTGTAGGTTCGAGGGTCCGTAAGTCAGAGGTCGTGTTCAAGCTGACGCGTGATAGGTCACGTAACACAGAGGCATACCGACACGGAACTGCTGCAAAAGGTCAGGACACATCGGAAGTCTTCAGCAGCACCAAGTCGACAACAACAGTTCAGAGACGTCACTCGGCACACACAATGGAATGGCAAGCATTCCGTTCGGATGGTGCACCATAGCTAGTCGTTCGCCACTCAAAGGCAATTTGGGAGCACGCAACTCAGTTCGGACTTCGCCCCATATCCTCCTCCATCGTATCTCTCAAACACTTCCCCTGCCTCCCCACCATCTCCCGCAGAAATTCCAGCGTCTTCCGATCCCTCGTAAAGAAGTTCTTACTGCGCGCCCCACACGCGATGTTCGGCGCGCTGCCAGGCCGCAACGACTTCAGCCGTCCCTTCTTGTCCGCGCCCGCACTCTCACCCTCGCCTTCAGCAGCGGGTGGCGCGGAGTTGATGTTGGCGATCTCGGACTCGGCGTCCATGTGGTGGAAGAGCTCCGGGTTGGCGGACCAGCAGCGGAAGCCAAAGTCGCGGCAGGCTTCCAGGACGCGGACGTCGTAGGCCATACTGCCGCCGTCGGGTTCGCGGGTGGCGATTTCGTTGAGGAGTCGCGATGCCGCGTTGCGGGTGAGAGCGAAGCCGAAGGTGCAGAGTGGGAAGACGGACCGGTGGATGACGCGCGTGTCTTCCGGTACTTCGATGCTCTGGAGGAACTTCTGCGTGTAAGGGTGCATGTCCTTCCTGGGTGGCAGTGTCTTGTCCTCGTACATGACGCGTGGGACGCGGAAGGACCATGAGGACGGCTTGAAAATGTCGCCGCAGTGGCCGAGGTAGAGGATGTCCCACGTGCTGCTGTTGCCCCAGTAGTTGTTGAGATCCGGCTTGTACTTCAGCTCGCCTGTTGGCTTGGTCTGCTCGCTCGTGAGTTTGCGGATAGCAGCGGCCGCGGCTGGGATCTGGGTGGTTCGAACATGGATGTCCCAGTCGACGTCATCTTCCAGTATCATCACCGTCTCCAGACCGGACTCAAGGAACCAGTGGAGTGCGTTGAGGTGTCCGAGCCATGCTAAGGCTGAGCCTCGTGATATCCGGCTGCCTTTCTCCGCGCGCAATTTGTTTACATCGTGTTCGGTCCATGATGGCTGCTGAGGTATCGTGATATCGATCTCGGTGATGTTGGCTGCGAGCAGAAGGCCTTCGCGGCGCGGAGACCCAGCGCGGGAGACGGCGATGACAGCACCGAACTACATGCGCGATGTCAGCATTCTGCCGAGGGAAGGATGATGAGGATGATGTCGCGTGCATCTTACCCCAAGTGTCGCATTCGCAGGCACGAGACCCTTCAGATCAAGCTCGGGACCTGCATTGGCAGCTGAGGAGCCGGACCCGCCGCCCGGTCGTTGCCGTGCCGTGTTGCCATTTGCGCTGCTGTACAGGAGATAGACGACGCCGAAGAACAGGAGGAGAAGCAGCAAGCGCTGCGTGCGCCGGCCCATGCCTATCGACCGTACTTGTCTTCAGTCACACGCAGTACACAGTACACTCGCGGACAGAGCGTTCTTATATCATCGCCCGTTGGGCTACGCACGCCTTGCCCGCCAAGAGTCGATGCGTCTCCCATTGCCGCGTTGCTCCCGCATGTAAGGATGCGATGCGGAAGGTGCAAGCAGCCGGGTCGCTCCTGTCACCTCGTACGAGTTCGGTCCCATCTCTCGGTGCACTCCGTCGAGATCACAGTGTACTGTGATGAAGGGCATTTGGAAGGTGCGAAGGCCTTGTACTCTGGCGCCCGGGCAGGTGACACACCCAGTCCCAAAGCAATGCAGCACGCCATCAGCCCATCAACCCACCCTGGACCCTGCTATCGCACGGTCGCGTCGTCCCTGCTTCTAGCGGCGGACGGCTGCCGCCAAGTGGGTCCGTCCGGCTACCGACTCCACAGATCGTGAAACTCTGTTCCCGAAAACAAACGGCGACGAAACCGTTCCTACTCCTTTTGCGCCGGGCGTGTTTTTTCGCGTTCATTGCCCGAGTATACCCCTTGAACACCTTGACCACGCGACGAGCAGACCAAACACCATCTTCATCATATTGTTTGGCACGGCAAATCCAGGATTGGCTCAGTGGCGAAGTTGGTGGCTGATCACGAGACCTTGAGGCCTGAACGCATAACCCTGTCATTGTGATGGCTCAGGCGGGCGGGCAATAGTCAACCTGGGACTTGTGCACAGCTCGAACATCGGCTTGAATATTTCACTGTGCTAGCTGTGGGTACCTGCCGAGTGTCGTTGCAGCTACTTTAGCGACATGGCAGACTCTCAGGCCTCGAGCCCACAGCGAGTGTCACGCTACCGATCGCAACGCCGAGCGCAACAGCAAGGGCAGGCGGAAGAAATGCCAGAGATGCCTGAAATACCGCAGCAAGAGGATGCGCCTGCCGACGATGGAGTTATACGGAGCAGGTCACGGTATCATCGCAAGAATGCTACAGAGACTGCGGGACAAGCAGCGGCGAAAGACCAAGGGCACTACCCACTCGTACAAGCAGTATCGCAAGAGCAGTCGCCGTACCACAACAGCACCACGGGCGTGAGAAGTGCGGATCGTTACCATGAGCGCCATACGAGCCCGGATGCACAGCTTGGCGCGCCTGACGTGCGGCGGATACAAAGCGACGAAAACCAGGATCCAGGCGTGGAGCTCGGTCACAGACAGCAACTGAACGGGCGCAGTGTCCATCGGAACACTGACGTGACATCTTCAGCGTCACCTCTACAAGCGCATGCGTCTCCGCTCAGATCGCAACCAACGGGCGAGCTCTTCCCACCACCGAAGCCCGAGCCCGCTAGGGCAGTTGCGGACGGCCCGCCAGTATCCAGCCATATACGAGCGACGCAAAGTGTCAGTGAGCTACCAGTCGATGCTGACGACGATGACAACGATGGCGGTTGCTTTGGCTTGTTCAAGCGCAAGAGAGGAGACGCTTCATCGCAAGCGGAGAGGAGACCCATCGCACGACCACCACAAAGTGATGCGCCCGTCTCAGCAGTCAATGCAGGCGACAGGCAAGTGCTCGTGGAGTGCGGCAAGTCAAAGAGCGTCTTTCCTGTCACACTGACCACCACGTCTGTCGATCTGATCAAAAGTGCTGCGAACTGCATGTCGGAGCACATCAACGTCAAGTCTGCAGTGCTGCTTGAACATTTCGGCACAGTCGGCGTCCAGCGACCCTTGAGGCGCTACGAGCATATACGCGACGTCATGAACAGTTGGGATACCGATCGTCAGAACAGCCTTTTACTCGTAGACCCAGGCACGGGTAGCTCGGAGCCTGAGCTCAGCATCGCGGGCGTGCCACATGTGAAGCCTGACGAAGCCAGCTGGTTGCTCTCTTACTCGCAGAAAGTTGGCAAGTGGGACAAGCGCGTCATCACTCTCGACTCAGAGGGACGGATCACGCACCAAAAAGACCCAAACAAGCCGCAGCAGCGGGAGAATGTGTGCCATCTCAGTGACTTCGATATCTACACCCCAACACAGGACCAGCTGCGCAGGAAGATCAAGCCGCCTAAGAAGATATGCTATGCGATCAAATCGCAGCAAAAGACCGGTATGTTCGAGTCGACGCAGAACTATGTGCATTTCTTCTGCACCAACGATCGACGGACGGCAGATGAGTTCTACGCCGCGGTGCAAGGTTGGCGGAGTTGGTACCTGGTGAACATCATGGGTGAAGGCCGGAAGCCGAAGCCAGCTGCGGAACCGACGGCACGGGATAAGGAAATGGGAGGCAATGCAAAGGGCCACCAGGTTGGAGAATCCTTTGACTCGCATTACCAACTCGGGTCTTTCAAGCCCTTGGTTGACTTCGAGCAGTACGAGAAGCGGCCCACTAGTTCGAGATCTGCAAATGCACCGCCGCCTTCAGCTGGTGGTTTCGCGAAGTCGGCGAGTCAATTTGACACCACGATCTCGCCGGAGCGGAGAACGAGTACGGCGAAGCGGAAGCAACAACCGCCACCAGCACTGAATAACAAGCCACTCCTTGCGGATGACGAGCCGCTGAGCAATCTCGGCAGACGCGCATCACTAAATCAGAAGCGAGCATCTCTGGATCAGACGAGGGCTCCGCAGGATGGGTTTGCCGAGAAAGGACTGCTGGGTCAAAGCTATTCTCAGCGTCAGCGTGAGCGCGAGTACTCCGAGCGCGAGAGGCAACGAGAGCAGCCATTCACTACCGGGCCGAATCTGCTGAACGGCGGGTACGATGGCGCGCAGGGAGATTATGCTCGGCCTCAAACCCAAGATGGCCCGCGCCGCAATCAGTCGACACGTGTCCAGCATGCTCACAAGGCTACCAGCAGTAGCGAGCTTAGACGTAACCAGTCCATGCGTAAGCGCGACGAGGTGGACCTTGCACGAAGTGGCTCGACACGGGTCAAGGAGCCGCTGAAACCGCTTGTGGATCTGACACCGCAGTACCCCGAGATACCTCAGCATTCGAAGAAAGGCAAAGGCAAAGGCCACCACCCGGACCAAGTGGGTCCTGGCGGACTTATCGACAATGCCACCTCGCCTGACGACCCTCTTGGTGTTCCACCGAGCGTCGACTGGCGTGGCCGCAATTCACGGAACGGCAGTCCCAACGTACAGCAGCAAGACCCACGTAGCCGTACCCGTTCGGACTCGCGACCTAAGACGGCGCGTGCGCCCGCGAGTGGCGATAGCGCGTTCACTGGCGAAGGGCTGCTCGCGGGAGGACAGGCGCAGCAGGGCAGGGGTGGCGGTGACAGAGGACGAGGTGTTGTGGATGGCTCGCGCGCGAGAGGGCCGCTGCTCGATGTGAATGAGCCGAGCAAGTTCGTGCCGGGCAGCCTGCTTAATGTGGTGGAGCGTGAGCGCGGACGGGATATGCTGGTCATTGATAGGCAGAGGAGTGCTTGAGAGGGATGAGGATAGGAAGGGAGGGAGGATGCCATGGCCCTTGAGGGCAGTGTAGGATTATACCTATGTGCGGGCGCTCGCTGGTTGTCATGAACGGAAAGGCGGAAAAGTCTGTCCGGGAGAGGCATAGGGATGGTGTTCCGGCAGACACGAAGGATATACCCACTCGCGGACAGTCACTAGCCTATGGTACTCGCATAGTCAACGTGACAGCATCAACAGGATCAGTCGCTAGAAAGGTTATCTGCATCGTCGTACTGTTTGTGGTACCAAACGCCGAGTGTCACGCCACCATCATATACGGTGCGAGGTTGGTTTTTCTACGCCGAACCCAGCGTACGCCCACATAGAGCAATGCAACGCCAATCGTACACTTTCATGTCATCGTTACCATTGAGCCTTATGAAATACTCGTAAATACGCCAAGCCAACATCAGGTCCGCACGTGATACATGTGCCGCCCGGGTCGATGCCCCATGATCCATATGGTACGCGCTGAATCAAGCCAGAATAGTCAGTCAGGCATCCAAGTGCATTTCAAGGAACTCATACTTAGCAAGGCCATTCCAGACCTGGTCCATAGTCATTGACTGCTGGCTCTCGGCATTCGGTGTGACTGCTTGGACAGATTCCGGGGCGGTGGTCTTGAGTCGCTGCGACGGGGGCCCTGGGCCAAGAGGAGCAGCGAAGGGCGCTTGTAATTCCTCATGTTGACGGGGATCGGAATAGTTGCGTCGTGCGAAGGCAGCACTGGTAGCCCATGAAAGTCTATCCCATTGAGCGTCGCTGGTTCGTCGAGCAACAGCGTGAGCAGCATTCACGGGCTGACTCTCGCCGTTCCCTACCCTCAGCATCGTCGCCTGCATCCTCACCGTATTGCTGTACTCCAAGAAAGCGATCCTGCTTAACCGTGCGACTTTCGGCGCAGGTATCGCACTGTCGTGCGTCGGGCAAACCGAGAACAACGGGTCGAATTCCTTGGATAGCGAGCCGGGGGCGGTAACGCGCAGAGCCAATGTTTCTTGGGGAGCGTCTTCATAATGGCAGTCAAGTGAGACCAGGCGATGATCTGAGTCCGGAAGGGCGTGGACTGACAGAGTGCCCTTCAACCCCAGGTTTGTCCACCAGTATTCCGAGAGATTCGATGTGGCACGATCTAAAAGGACTGTACCGCAGCCTTGGAAGTCTCCCGGCGAAGACGCCAGCAGATTCGAACGACAGCCTTCGTCAACCTGATTCCATGCGAGGACTGTGAGGTCTCCGCGCTGTGCCAAGATAATCCCTTGCAGACGAAGGAAAGCTTTCTGGCCCTCGCCATAGCGCAGCGACATGTGAACATCAAGGATGCCAAGCAGGCAATAGGTAGCATCTTCGACTTTTGTCGTGCTTCGACCCGAAGCCCACGAAAGCCTCTGCGCGACACTGTATTCTGCGATAGGCTTTTGATGGGTCAATACGGAAACCGGGATCCTTGTCCTCTCTGCAATGATGGGTAAGAGGTCGTTCAGGGTGCCCAACAAAGTCCAGTCGCGCGCAAAGAAATGAATCTTGGAAGGAGCCAGAAGCTCCTGAAGAGTCCATCCTCTAGTGAACCATTTGCTTCCCCAAAGCGACTCAGTGATTTGCAATTTGCTGCTCTGGTTTTGCTTCTCGCTATTCTCGCTGTCCTCAGAGAATGTATATCCACCTCTCACGTCTGACAAGAACACGTAGCACACTGCCGCACCTCGATACCAAGCGTACATGGAGTTGATCGCCTCGGAAAGCTCACTACTGCTGTCCTTATCGATGCAGCATGTGTCGACCCAGATGTGCTGTAGGCCATCTTCGGCCGCCTGTCTACAGGCCCCAAGGATCTTCCGGTATCCTGACTTTTGTTCCGCGCCTGCGGTCTGCCAGTCCCGGAAGGATGCCTCTTCTTCTTCTTGCGCCCAAGTATGAGATAGAATAGCGTATGGTGGTCTCGTCTCTGCGACTCTCGCTAAGCGGAGTGTCCGGACGTTGATGAGGCGCGGCGGCCGTGTCAAGGGTGGTTCCATGTCTCATCAAGCGCGAACGGGCACCAGTCATCGCTGGTCACAGGCTCTGCAAGACTCATCGAGATCGGCTTGTTGTGTACTAGAAAGCAACTGAGGAAAGTAGGAAACGGAGCTTGGGGCTGTGCAGCTCCGGACACCTCAGCCTTGGGGACAGCACTGCTAGAGATACAAGGCATGGCGGGTGAAGCGCTCAAGTACTCACCTTTCGGAGAGCTGTGACCAAAGGCTCTTTATACAGGAGTATGACATGTTCCACAAGGGAGCCCGTGATCCGCTGGTACCAGCCCGATGCATGAAAAATGGGCTGTTGGGAACCTAATGGTTGTGATGAACCTAGGTAGGAGGCACTGTCGAGACTGTCAAACGGAGGAAGCGAATTCGGCCAGCCCGGAGCCGCGGAGCGCGGATCGCCATTCAATGACAACACCGGCATGGCCCCCCTCAACAGAGTACTTTGCTACGGCATTACTGGAACATGAAGGATGCATTGATCCATCTATTGTCACCACCGAACGAATGGAACATTTGCCCTGCGAGTCTCGAACCGCGGTCGTAACGTTTGGTCCCAATGAGGAGCTTGATTGTGTCCGATGCCTATTCATGTCGTGAAACCATGCTTCCTTCCTCCTCATTCCGCACTGCCGTAAAAATCGTGAGTCTCATCCGCATCCATCATGGCACAACGTTGCGCCTATACAATTCGGGTCTCCATCACGGTAATATATTGCCGCCAACACCAAGCTCATAGTTCCGCAAGTCCTGAGCTGTCGATCTCTGTGGATCGGTGTATACAGTGACGACAAGACCCCTTCTATCGGCCCCTAGACGGTGTTAGCTTGTTTGACATGGAGCGGAAAGGTTTCGTGCAACTCACAGCCCGATCCCCTTGGTATCTGGGCATCAGGATAGAGTCGCCACGGGTTGACGATGCAGTTTGGGAGACACATTGTCAATGCCTGCGCCGGCATGCTCAAGGCCACGATGCCGAGGAGAAGTGGTAGTTCTCCGTTCATGCCTCCATAGCGGGCATTCGCTGTCTGAAGTTGTGCTCGATACGTGTCAGGCAACAGCTGAGTCGCCCAGAGCTGGTCTGGTCGTGCCCATGGGAGTCTTTGATGCTCGAGCCGTTGGCCCGCATACAATGCATAATTGGCCATGGAACCGAACATGAGCGTCTTCCAATCAGGGTTGTCATTTGGTTGATCTGGTGTCTGCTCGCGCTCTTCGACCTCGCTGTCGCTGTCATCTTCGTCGTCCGATTCGTTTGTTCCATCTCCAGCAGCAGCAGTGCCATCGTCCCCATCCCCAACATGGTGCAGGCTAGCATCGAAATCAACCATCCATATCACGGCTCGGTCATGGTAGATCGAGTAGCACTTGTACAATTGGGACTGCGCAGGTACCTGCGGAACCATCCGGCTTGCCTGGCCATCGTAGTAGAAGACGACTGTATTGCTCTTGCGGTTCCAGCCTCTAGCTTTGGGAGGGAGCCACCTCCCGCCAGTGCTTACTCGATAGGGAGCGTGTGGATGAGGCACCATGGCCGCGAGTGTGTAGTAGTATGACGGCTGCTTCAGTTAGCGTACTACAAGTGAGTGGACTGTCTGCGCCCGCTTACTGCCATGATCCATCTGCAACATTGGCCCCCCTATGCTCACGTTACGTGCAAGCTCGTATACCTTTGCGAGCTTGTCGTTGCATTGTCTGACGAGAGAACAGCGAAGGAGGGACCATGGAGTTACAGCACCCTAGCATGATCAAATGACGTTCATTGCACATGCGAAGCCATGAGAGCACGTGGCCACACATCTTGAGACCGGTGAAGGCTTGCGTCGACGAGAAAGCCGATAGGCGCAATCGCGCATTAGTCGTCCCGGCCAGTCCTGAACGGAAGCTCGAACGCAGCATGAGGCTGGCCCAGAACTGCCACGGGTGGAACTATCGTCGTTGGGGAGTGTTAGGCGACGGTATGTATGCATGCAAGCATGGCTTGTAGCGTATCACGCTCAAGACAAATTACGTGCGTGACTCCAGAAGGTGGAACAGTTGGAGGGAGTCGCCGGCGGTGTTCGCGGTGGAATTGTTGCACTCCGGGCTGGCCAGAATCGGGGGGCACACCCGGGGCGCGCCGAACCGGGATGGAAGATAGCTCCAACTCCCACCCAATCCACCGAGGCATCTTCAGACATGCTTGATGGATGGCCACGTCAAGTGCTTAGGTAAGTGCTCGGCCGCAAGCACGTAGAGGCAGCAGTAAGCTGTCCTGCGTTATCCAGGTAGAGGCCCAATCGGACTCCGTACGCGAAAGGGTCCCGCTCACGATCCTGGAAGGGTCGGTACTTGTGCAGCCATCCCCATGTGCTAGAACCGGTCATGTGTGCCGGAGGTGGTTCATCGATGAGATCACGTGTTAATGCCAAGCATTTGAGCCTCAAGTGAGTGGCAATCCAGGCGAGTGCATAAAGGTCCAGTGATTGCCCAGAAGCGGGTGCCAGCGCGAGCATGGTTCTGCTTGATGCTTTGCCTCCGGTTCGTTCGCTACGTCGTCCAACGAGAGGTGGACGGCCTAGGTTCGGATCTTTCTTAGCGGACCACACTGCCGGGTCAGAGGCGTACTGATAGCGGCGCGGTCAGGTGAAAGAGTGTCGATCTTCAGTGAAAAGGATTGACGTTCAAGGTCAGGAACGTGACGGAAACCGAAAGCTTTATGGCAGCGGCCGCCCCACGCTCGCCTGGACTACGCCCCGGTCGTACAGGATGCGGGCTGCGGATGAGCTGTGCAGCGTGGTGGCTTAGCGTGGATGCCTTGCTCTCAAACTGTCGCCTTCGCTGGCGGTGATGCGAACCGCGAGCGGTCACCACTGCTGCCTCGCTGCTCGCATAACCTAGGTGCAGCTCCGGGGCACTGCTTCCGACGACCGTCATTGGCCAACTCGAAGAACCAACCAGCTACTGGTCTGATCTATCATCTTTGGCGACGTGTACAGGCTCATC
The DNA here is from genome assembly GCA_035135055.1 of Oleoguttula mirabilis. Classification (NCBI taxonomy): domain Eukaryota; kingdom Fungi; phylum Ascomycota; class Dothideomycetes; order Mycosphaerellales; family Teratosphaeriaceae; genus Oleoguttula; species Oleoguttula mirabilis. The sequence goes on along the minus strand of JAVFHQ010000026.1, from coordinate 74,324 downwards.
AGGATAGTGGCCGTACACAGCACAGCTCCCATCCTCATACACGCTCAATGCCGCCTCATTGACGACGCGCGAGAGCAAGAACAGCGACATGGTGGTGCTGAGAATGGTCCTCGTCGATCATGGCGTTATGCTGTGAAACGCAGGGTCGTTCTCATCGTGACCTTGGCCGACGCGATCTTTGCTGACCGCCTGGTACGGTAGTCACTCCGCTCCGGAACGGCACACCCGTGCCTTAGCGGGCGTGAGACACCCGCTGCCAACCGGTTAACGTTACCGAAACGACGAATGTTGCGTGCCTGAGGCAGCAAAAGGACCGCTCAGTGGCCGGAGATGCTAAGAGTGTACCAATCAGTTGGTAACACACTTACCAGACTCGAGAGTACCGTTGTCAGGATCCAGCGATGCATCGTAGTCGACTGGGTAAATGTCAATGCTTCGACATGGATAATGAAGAACCTTAAGAATATCTTCGAAGATGCATCGGCCACAAAAATAGTCAAGTAGCGAAAGTATGGCACGGAAAGACACACAGAGCGAGTACTTGCATGGTGGTGTGTGCAAAGATGGCCGGAGAGAGGATGGCTACAAACCGAACTGCGCAAGGCCGTCACTCACCCAAGGAGATTGGCGAGAAATCATTGTTAAAGTGCTCCACAAGAGCTCTCTCGAGGCGCGATGCAGCAGCATCGCATTGATGTGCCATGCTGAGAGGGTTGACTGTGTCGTGTCTCGTGGCCCGCCAACCGGAGGACATGTGCGCTTGTGGAGTTTGCGACGCGTGTACCGGACGTCGACATGTGCCTGCGGCTGAAGTTCTGCTAGCGGCTCGACAGTATCAGCCATGCTCCTCTCCGGCGCGCTCTGGTTTGCCTTCGTGGTCTCGACCAGTGATAGGGTGTCGTTGCAAGGTACGAATCACTTTCGCATCCAGACTCCAGATACGAATGCTTGGGATGTTATAGGCAGGCCGATTCTCGCAGTTTGACGATTCCGCACGTCGGTGTCGGCATTCCGAGGCTTAGAGAAAACAAAGGTACGAATACTCGCACTGCAAGGCCCACAGCACTCGAACAAGGGTCTTCACCATGATGCAGTGTCAGGCCAGGCGATATTGGGACGGGAGCTATGAAGGGGTGTCCCAAGCGCTCAAATGGCGCGCGCGTTCCACCGAGCCGTACGGTCTTTCGCGAGCTGATTGCTAGGACGGCAGAATCGTCCTTTGTTTGCATATGGTGGTCGTCACGGGAATCCAAGGGACAGCGAGCACTATTCGAAGAGGTGTCGGTCTCCAGGAGCTGGGCCTGAGTAGTTGGTGACTCAAACGTCGCCTTGGAGCTTCGACGACGATACATGAGCGCACTGTTGTTGCAGTTGACGAACAAATGTCTTTTCCTTTGTGCTAATAAAAGGGGGGAGGAAGGAAGGGAGCGAAGTGTGTGTGATGCTCAATCAGAAGGACTGGGAACTTGTTGTTGGCCTACTGCCTAAGGCCGCCCGCCAGAACAGGTTGGCTCGACAACGGTACCCAATCGGCGTTGAGGCAATAAGCGTGGCTCAACGGCTATCCTCATCCGAGCTCATTGCTGCTTCCATTCTTTATCACCTCAAGCCACTGTAGCCTCAACCGCCAGCGCTTATATGCGAACAATAGGACCAACAGCTCTAGCTGGAACATCAGGTGGGCCCCTCAAACGACTGAAATCACGGTCATGGCGTGCCTACTGAATTGCGAGCCTTCGCCATGGGGTCGGGGGCCTTGAGCTCGGCTACCCATACCTCCCCAAACTGGACATTCCGCTATGACGTTCTACGGTGTTGGTAAAGCTTCTACGTGTGAATTGGCTCGACAGTACCCTCCCAGGACTATGCACTTAGTTGGGATATCAATGACATGGCGCCATCGCGGTGGAAGATGGGTCCATAAAGAAGTGGGAGCCGGGGGCTAAAAGCCGCGGAAAAGCAAGGTTGTTTGCATCCCTCACGACCGTCCCAGAAACACGACCGCTGGGTGGCTAGATATGACTCCGTCCTGAGCAGTCCAGCTGTTTTGTGCAACGGCTGAGGCAGCACTGAAGAGTTGTGCTGACGGAGCAACTCTGCAGGGGATGTCGTGCTTGTACTGTTACGGGGCAACAACGTACGATACATAAGCTTGCTAGGAGGCGGTCATCACGCCTGGAAATCCAACCATCCACGACACTCTTGGTGTCTGAGCTCAGCCTGCCAGATGATCATATTGTGTATCTGCACTGCTACGGCACTCTCAGAGACTGCTCAGACCTCCGACAATATGGCTCTGCAAGCGAAATATCGTGCACTTAGCATAAGGGACACTTAATCACAGGGCTTTCCGTAACATAAGCTATTTCATACGATGTCGACTACCTTGTCACAATGCCTCATCCGTACAAGCGACCAATCAAAATCGCCTCAAAAGTTTACGTAACGTGCCAAGACCTTGAAAAAGTTGTCGAACTTCTCCCTACAATTCGCCGCTTGCTTTGCAATTATCCGTAGAATAGGAGAAACCAGAGTACCCAAGATGGACGCACAAAAGCCCATCCACACGCTCGTGCTGGACACCGGAGCAATCATAAAGAACGATCCCTCAGTGTCCACGTTGATCGCTAACTCCGAGAGTCTTGTAACGGTGCCGGCAATCATCTCAGAGATCCGAGATGCTGCGACGAGGTCGAGAGTGGAGGTCACACTAAAGCCTTTCTTGACCATCCGGTCACCTGGGCCGGCGAGCGTAAAGTTCGTGACCGACTTTGCGCGCAGGACTGGCGATCTCGCCGTACTGAGTAAACCCGACATACAAATCATTGCTCTGACATACGAGATCGAGTGCGAACGGAACAGTGGCGATTGGAGGTTACGAAGAGTACCAGGCCAGAAAGGTCTGAATGGGGCTCCTCCGGCGAAGCCCGGCAGTGTCGCGACCGAAGACGTACCTACAGAGACGCTCGAGGAGTCGGCGAACGCCAGTGAGCGTGCGCACGATGAAACACAGGGTGGAGAGCAAACCACCGAGGCGCCTGAGACGTCACCCGAAGATCCAAGCACGCTGACGATGCTTCCCGAGAAGTCGGCGAACGCAAGTGAGCCTGCGCAGGAAGAGATACAGGGCGGAGAGCAAACCACCGATGCGCCTGAGACATCATCCGAAGACCCAAGCACGCTGACGGTGCTTCCCAACCAAGCATCACCAGACTCAGAACCCCAGCCTACGGAACAAAGCGCGGAGACGTTGCAGAGCGAGCCGGACCTGAGCGATGCAGCTGCATCCATGACCCTCAACGATGCACCAGAGAGTAATGTGATAGATGGTCCAGCAAAGGTGGATTCGGCACAGAATTCCGCTTCAAGCCACGAGGACTCGGCTTCGGACTCCGAAGGCTGGATCACGCCTTCAAACCTGAAGAAGCGGCAAGCCCAGGATTTGAGTGCATCAACGGTGTCAACGCACGAGCAAAAGACAATGCAGGTCGCTGTGCTCACGACGGACTTTGCCATGCAGAACGTCATATTGCAAATGAACTTGAACCTGTTATCAGCATCCATGACCAGAGTGAAGCACCTCAAGACGTTTGTGTTGAGATGCCATGCGTGCTTCCAGGTGACAAAGGACATGACCAAGCAGTTCTGCCCGAAGTGTGGACAACCTACACTGACCCGTGTGTCCTGCTCGACGAGCGCAAACGGCGAGTTCAAGCTGCATCTCAAGAAGAACATGCAGTGGAACACTCGTGGTGACCGCTACAGCATACCTAAAGCGGTCCACGGGTCTTCGAACGGGAGGATACAGGGCGGTGGCAAGGGCGGGTGGGGCAATGATCTGATCCTGGCGGAAGACCAGAAGGAGTACGAGAGAGCGAGCACGGTGGAGAGGAGGCAGAAGGAGAGAAGTTTGATGGATGAAGACTACTTGCCCAGCATCTTGACGGGAGACAGAGGGAGGACTGGTGGCAGGACGAAAGTTGGAGCGGGGAGGAACGTGAATGCGAAGAAGCGGTGAACTGGTATATGATATCGATCAGTCACGTCTCATCAAGCGCATCTAGACATGGACAACGAAGCCCAGGCTACTAAGATACACTGCTGCGACAACTACACCTGCAACAGTTCACCTTCTCCGTGGGTAGTACCCGTCCCGACTTGCCCTCACACTCTGTACCGCATGCCCTCGTGTATTCTTGTCTCGAGCTCCAAGAACTTCGGCCCGCCAGTGTCTTTTTCTTCCGACAAAGGGACATGCTCGCTCTCATCAAAAGCCACCGCCATCGTCAGCATCTTGGCCTGAATATGTTTTTGGAACTCCTCCCTCTGGAGCAGCCGAGCATCTTCGTATCGAACATCGTCGGAAGCGCCATTGACGATAAACTTCACAACACTCTCAATCGGGCTCTGCTCGAAGGCAGCGCGCTTGATTTCGTGGACGATCCTTCCGAGATCGCCCACGGCAAGCGCCATCTCCTCGGTGGCCCACATAGGGTGGTAGCACTCATCGAAGTCGTAGCCGGGTAGCTCGATGCGGACAATGAGGGTTTGGACGAGGGCTAGTTTCTTATCCGGTCGTGGTACAACCAGTAGACGAAATGCTCGGGCGGACCAACTGCCAAGGTCGTGGTAAAGTCGTTGACGGCGTAGAAGACCATCTCGCTTGCTGACAGATCTGTCTGCACGTCCTGAGAAGTGATGGCTCGCTTGGGCGGTGTGGCGAGATTTCGACCGATCGGCGTTCGTGAAGGGCAAGGTGGTATATGAGATTGCGAACCTCCGGTGGGAGCCGTATCAGTGGCGAACTCTCCATTTTCATTGAAGCAGTGAGTTTGGCTGAGTGTTGCATGGTGTCGGTACTATGTCTGCCATTTGATGTGTCGGACACAGCTGGTTGCGGTCGATAAGTACCTACTTGAAGCTGCTGCGAATTTGAAGCTAGGGCAGGACTGGTCCACGGGTGGAGGCATAACCCTTATTGCTGGAACGGAGAGGACTCTTATCGACCGGCATCATACACACCAAGACAAGGATTGAAAGCACCGATACTGCGGATCTGGTGAGGACTGGGCGGTATTACCATCCTCTCAGCCTAATTACAAGCCTGCTTTCCTCCTGACATAGGCATGTAATGACTCTGGAGGAGAACTCGCATCGCTTTGTACCCTCACCTGTCTTGAGAAGACCCTAGTTTGCTGCCTCGGTCCAAGGCGTGGCACAACCCAACGCTGCAGCATCTGCATTGTTATGCTGTCGGAGTCTTGCCACCGCCTCAAATCAGCCCTCTTATCTTATGATCCCTCTCAGCTTCTCGATTTCTGCCTCAGTCTTCTTGACGTCCTCCCTGTCCCTCTCGTCGGAGACCGGCAGCTCGGCGAGGGCGTGGAATGCGGCAAGCTCGACCCTTGACTCATCGTAACCGCACTCCTTGATCTTCCCCATCATCAAGACCCAGCCGTTCTCCTCGTTATCCAGATCCACCGCGAACCAGTACGGGATGCCGCAGATGTTGATCTTCAGATACGACACCGCATCATGCTTCGCGCGGTTGATAGTGTCCAGCCACTCCCAAGCATCGGCCGGCTGGTCGAAGCAGTCCGGGTTGAGGAGCCATGTGCCCTCGTGCGCGATATCCATCTCGAACTTGTTCTTCGCGTAGTACATCAGCAGGCTCTCTGAGCGAGTCTGCTTGCATGCAGCAGTGATGGCCGGGTCTTCGAACCTCGTGCAATAGTAGAGATCAGGATCAGAGCATGCGGCGACCTTGACTGGGTGCTGCATCGTGACTGCGTATTCCCAGATATGGTTACGCAGCTCTGGCGAGAGCTTACTGAGTGGTGAACCGTCCATGGTCGCCTGCTATCGGTCGCCTACGTCAGTGAGAGCGGTTGGACGGTATGTACAGCTTCGAGAGCACGTACGATGAGGCTATTGGTGCCGAGATTGGTCAAAGGGTTGTGTAGCGGTAGGTAGTACGCAACGGGTGGATGTTGGATTGTTTCGATCGTTGTGATCTTTGTATCCGATGAAAGGAAGATAGGGTTCGGAGTATGACGGTAAAGCAAGTAAGTTGGCATGTGCTTAAGGGAGAAGCTCAGATACGTCTTCGTTTTCGCACCTGGCTATCCCTCTCTGCTCGCCACAAACGACCACCGCCCTGTTGCACGCACGACATGGATCCAATGAGGGAATACCACCATGCGTCAAAGCAAGAATATCATTTTGTCCCCATCGAGCCCGAGCGTCCCAAATGCCTCTCTGATCTGGCTTTCTCCATCTCGGCTTAATCCGCCGTCGAAGTGGTGTTGCACCGTTACCACTGTACGCGGCTCACCATAACCACACGCTTTCATCGCCGTGACAAGTTCCTTCCAGCTCCCCGCTCGGTCCTTCATGTCGTAATGTACCCAATGAGAGTTGACGGCCACGTGAAGCTCGAGCGAAACCACCTTGTGGGACTCAACCATCACGGCTTCCATCCACAGGATGGCTTTGGCGACGGACTCTTGGAAGAGGTCAGTCACGGCGGCTTCACCCTCGGCTGCGCACTCATCCCCAGACGGAATGTCAAGGCGGAATGTGTTCATCGCGTAGAACATGAGATGACACTCGCTGCGGATTTGTCGGCAGACCTTCGTGATCGGGGGCGGGACGACTGTGGTTGGTAGAGTGACGCTGACCTGAAGAGGCTCGTCTTCCGTCACGAGGAGCTTCCAAATCGAGTTGCGCAACTCCGGCGAGAGCTTCGCGAGCGGCGAGCGATCCATCCAAGCTGAGAGGTTTGAGAATCAGTGACGGTCAAGAATTATAATGCTAATCCGACACCCGGCGCTTACTATCCGTCTCGAAGGTTACTGCAAGGTCGCGGTGTCCGGTGTGCCGCTTGGGTACGTTGAGAGATGAGGGCCGCCCAGGGAAAAGGAGGAAGGAAATGTGCGTGCGGCAAAGCGTGAACACGTGAAGAAGAAGGCGTTTGACACTCGACATTCACTGACGTGCCAAGCTGCATGCATATGCGCCACGCTTCCATGTGGCCCTGATTCTACGAACGCCAGACATGTCGCTGATACGTCGAACACCACGCTCGATATGTGGCTGCACATAAGGCACGCAATGACTTGAGAGGTCTGGTCTGCCCTGGTCAACGTCATATCCTCACATGCACCGCGTAACAATCGCGCGTTTGTCGGAAGGCTTGGCCACCCAGCGAGGTTTCGATGATCATCTCCAGGACAAAGAGCATCCAGCAAGATCGCCACGACGGAGGCTGCTAAGGCTGCAGCGGAGGTAGGCGACTTGTACTGCGAGGGGATTACATATTGACGTGGTGCCTGTTGGAAGGGTGACTTGTCTGGTATAATACACACCCGACCCTGCGAATCCCTACCGCGCGCGTTCGCGCTCAGCCTCGCCGAATGCTGCGAACGGCTTGTATGCGCGGCTTTTGCGCGCCGCCACAGCCACAAAGATCTCACCAGCCAGGCGGAGCAATATCAACAGGCTCTGCTTTCGTATTTGGCGCAACGTTTCTGCACTGGTGCGAAAGGCAGCACCAGCCGTTCGGCAAATGAGCTGGAGCCACGCATGAAGCAGAGCAGACGTGAAGCCGACGGTCGCAGGATGGGCAGAATATGAACCCTTGGTCGTACTATATGCTGTCTTCGTCCTCCTGGTACGCCTGAACGCCTCGCTAATCTCTCAGAAACTTCCATCGTCCTCATGTGTCTATTGGCCCAGCACCTTCTTGTCCTCTATATCGCTGTTAGTATGCGCCCGTGATTGCCGAAGGCGGGCGAACGTACTCTGCTGCTGGGTGATGAGGAGACCGTAACGCTTCTTGAGCGTCACGCGGTGCCTGCAAAGATCGGTCAGCATGCCATACCGCACCATCGCAGTTCTTGTACCGTGTCGCTTACCTCGAATACTTGTCATCGGGCGAGAACCGGGCAGGATGCGCCGACTTGGTGACCTCGCTGCCGACGATCTTGTGGAGGGTGTAGACGCGCTTGCCCTTGGGGTCGAGGGTGTACATGAGATGCATGTTGGCGGTAGCTTCGTAATATCTGCCTTGCGTTGCTGGTTGTAGTCTTTGGTCGTCGGAGGCTGTATTCGGGTACTGGGTCTCGTAGTAGCTTGCTGCTCGTGAAAATCGTCTGAAGTCAATCGCGAAGAATGAAATTGCGGAGTTCATCATCGGGGATGCCAAGGCTTGCACGTGCTTGCGAGCTGCAAGGGACAGCTTCATCACTACTTACGCTCCAAACCCAGGAACCACTCAGCACAGCACCACAACGCTACAATAACACACGATCGACTCGCAACCATGCAGCTCCTCACGCTCCTCACCCCACTCCTCCTCCTTATCCTCCCAGCATCCGCCCAATTCCAATTCTTCGAGCAAATGTTCAATGGCCAGCAAGGCGGCCAGCAACAACCGCAGAACATGGGCTCGGACTCCGCGTGGTACCAGCAGCAATACGAGAATGGTCAGTCGCAGGTTCCTAGGTAGACCCTTTCATATTCGAGTGCGTTATGCTGATGCCATATGGCTAGCCCACTGCGATAAATACCTCTGCCCGCACACCCTCAGCTGCGTGCACTTCGCGCACCACTGCCCCTGCGCCTTCCCGGCCGTCGAAGACAAAGTCGAGTTTGGGGATGGGAGTATGGCTTGCGTGAGTAAAGGCGGATGGGCGGAAGGGGAGGCGAGCAGGAAGATTGAGTTGGCCCGGAAGGGGCTGTTGTGATGCTGGAGCGATGATGGGCACAGGGGCGCATACGTGTACGCTTGGCTGGTCATGAATTACGATACAACGATTCAAGCTGCGGGTATCTGCCGATACGGCTGCTATCAATGCCATGCATGCGCTACCACACTCATAGCACATTCTGCGCCTTCGTCGGACTCCGTGGGCTCCGTGAAACATACTTATACTCATACCCCTGCGGCACCTCCTCCCCAACCTCCTCCCGCCCCCACTGATGCAACAGCGCTTTCGCCATGACGCGCCGCTCCTTCTCGCTCTCCTCCAGCTTGCCGCGCCAGTAAGCCTCCCGTTTGCGCATGGCGTCGGAGATCCGAGCATCGAGCGCCGCATTAACGGTCTCCGAATCCGCTCGTTCGGCTTTGAGTGCTTCGAGCTGTGGCTGGAGACTGTCCATTTGGTGCTGGAGATCTTGATTGCCGGCTTGGAGGGTGGCGAGGGAGTCTTGCGCAGCGTCGCGCTCGAAGATGGCGTCGTTGAGCACGCTTTGGTTGGCTTCGGCTTCGTTGCGGAGGGTGCTGATCTCCTCTGCTGTCGCTGTCTGGCCTTCTTCATTGGATTCTTGCAAGCGTTCGATCTCGGCGTCGTGCGCGGACTGCTCGTCACGAAGCTGTTGCTGCAGCTCCTTAAGCTTCTTCTGCAAGCCTTCGGCCAGCTCGACAGCGCGGCGGTGATCGTTGGTCATGCGCGTAGCGTCTCCGTCCCGAGACTGTTTGGAGGCAGCCAGTTCGGCTTTGACTGTGGCGGTCGCGTCTTCAGCAGCTGCCTTAGCTGTGCTGACATCCGCAGTCTCTTGCCTCGCGCTCTTCAGGCGAGCTTCAAGCTCAACGATGGTGCCGCGCGCATCGTCAGCCTGCTGCAGCTCAAGCTTCAGGCGCTGGACCTCGACTTCGTGTGCGTCGCGGTCCTCGTCCATCTCCTCGCGATGCACTCTCGCAGTCTCCTCGGCATCGTCCCGACTCCGCCGCTCAAGCTCAAGCTCCTGCCTCATAGCCTGCAGCTCCCGCTGGTGCGCCTCTCGCTGTGACTCTACCTTGTCCTTCAACTTTTCCACCTCCTCCTTATGTTGTTGATCCACGCGCTCAGTCTCCTGCTGCTGACTCGCAGCCTGCGCTTGAATAGTCCGCAAGCGCTCCTTCTGCTCCGCATACTCCGACCTGAAGTCCGTCAGATGGTTGTAAGCCTCCTCCTTCATCTCTGTCAAGTCCTTCTCGCGGCGCGAGGCGTGCGTTAATTGCGCTTCGTGAGCGACCTTCTCCTGCCGGCGAATGCGTTGCTCCTCGTCCAGCGCCTGCTTAAGTGCACTGTTGAGATGCTCGAGTTGCTGGCATCGCGCCTGGAGTTGCTGCAGCTGTCTGTCAATCTCGTCTTGGCCTCGTGGCTCGGTGAAAGGTGAGCTAAGCTGAACAAGTGCAGCACGCTGCATGACAGGCGAACGGACCGGCGACAGGGTGGGGCTAGATGCCCTGCCAGGTGTCGGAGACTTGCTCGTCCTGGACGGGGACACACGCGCCTCCATGGGAGACTGCACCTGCTCGGGTGAGTCCTGAACCTCGGGGAGCGGCTTGCGCGCGGAAGTGAGCTCGCTGTAGTAGTCCTCGACGGTAGGCTGCAAGAACTGCTTATGTGCCGGCGGTTGCGGCGTAGAGCCTTCCTCGTAGGGATCCCAATCGGAGCTGACATGCTCCTCGCGGTGATTATGCGGCTCACTGCCCCAAGCGGGCTCCTTCGGCGGGCTGTTGGACGGCGTATGATGGCTCGCAGTGTGCTCTCCTTCGGTATTGGCAGGCGAATGCGGTGGCTCAAGGCGCTGCACGGGGACGCTGTTCCGGGCGTTGACATCCTGCTCCTTCAAGCTTTGCAACGCGCCCCTCGCGCTCCTCATTGTGCCCTTGCCCATCGTACCGCCGTGCATCCACCGCTCTAAGTGCTCTGTGAAGTCGCTGGGCCCGTCAATGTCCTCGCTCAGCACTCGATCCACCTTCCGTTTCGGCACCGGGGACGAGGCATTGCTGTGGTCGAGACCCAATGCGCCCAGATCCAGCGAGTACTCTGAGCCGGCGGGTGAGGGAGGGCGATCCCACGCGCGTGTTGGTGGACTGGATTGCATGGTGACGCCTGGGGGCATGTTCACAAGGCTGTCCTGTAGCAATGTCGCGAAATCCGGTCAATGTTTATGTCTGTGTTTGGGGATTGGCATTGGGCAGACGCGGGGCGCGTTTCGGGGAATCGGGCCGATCTTGCGATTGGCGGATACCCTCAAACTTTGAAGCAGGAGGTAAGGTCCTCAGTAGACAACCACACGCACCCAATTCCCAGTAGAGGATTGCAGCGCGCAGCGCATGCCAACGTCAAGTGCGGCTGCAGAGACGCTGGTCTCGCAGGCATCAGGCAATGCTTCTCCGAAAACAGTGGCGGCGGCCGCTGTCTGCCTGGGCTGGTACATCTTCATCGCCCTTGTCGGCAGCATTGGCTACATCCAGCTGTACGTCCTTTCGAATCGTTGCAGTCCGCTTCCCGCTGATGGACTGGCAGATGGCGACACTACTCGCGCCCACGACAAGATGCAGCGCTGGGACGCACTACACCGCACGTGACCATCATCCGGCCCATTAAAGGCCTGGAGCCATGCCTCTACGACTGCCTCGCCTCCACCTTGCGCCAATCGTATCCGCGTGACCAGCTGCACACTCGCCTCTGTATATCGAGCCGAGACGAGCCATCACTCCCGGTGCTCGAGCGATTGGTGCTAGACTTCCCAGACCACGACGTCCAAATCCTGGTAGAGAGCGAAGATGCTGCACTTCGGAGTGGCGGCAATGGCGAGCTGGGTCCCAACCCAAAGATCCGGAACATGAGCAGAGCGTACAGGGAAGCGGTTGGCGACATCGTCTGGATCATCGACTGCAACGTATGGGTCGCAAAGGGCACGGTCGGGCGGATGGTGGCGACGTTGCGGGGCGATGGGACGAAGCACACGAACAAGTTTGTGCATCAGCTGCCGTTGGTGGTGGACACCGTCGGCAGTACCGTGGAGGACGAGACCCATGGCTTGCTGAACGGCAGTCCACCAAGCTCTTCCTCTCAGATCCGGACTACCAGCCACGAAAGCTCTACTCTGTCTTCCGCCGACCGCAACTACTGGACCATCGGCGGCGGTAGGCTCGAGGAAGTCTTCATGTCCTCTTCGCACGCCAAGTTCTACACTGCAATCAACACCGTCCTTGTCGCTCCCTGCATCGTTGGGAAGAGCACCATGTTCCGGCGCTCGCACCTCAACAGCTTGACCAACAACAAAGGCATCGACTTCTTCTCCGAAAACATTTGCGAGGATCATCTGATTGGCGACTTGCTCTGGAAACAGCAAGTACCGGAGCAGAAGCGAGGCGAGAAGTGGGGCAAGCATGCGCTCTGCTTTGGTGATCTGGCTGTGCAGCCGATGGCTAACATGAGCGTGCACGAGTACTGGAGCAGACGAGTGAGGTGGCTACGAGTGAGGAAGTACACGGTTACGCTTGCGACGTTGGTAGAGCCCGGCACTGAGAGCTTCCTGTGTTCGCTCTATGGCGCCTTCGGTATCACCACCCTACCCTTCTTCCACAACAAGCTTGGCATCCCGCATACATGGACAGCGTTCGCCCTGTTCTGGCTGCTAAGCGCGAGCATCTGGTGTGCCGTGGACTGGACGCTCTACCTGCACCTGCACTCCGCCAAGTCGATCGAGGTAGACGAGAACACACCTGCTTTTGCGCGCCCGCCGAAGCGCGGCACGCGACGGCCTTTTGGCGAGTGGTTGTTCGCGTGGCTCGGTCGGGAGGCGTTGGCTTTGCCGATATGGAGCTGGGCGTTCTATGGTGGCGCGACGGTGGAGTGGAGAGGGAAGAGATTCTGGGTGGGGATGGATATGAAAGTGCATGAAGTCATGGAGCCTAGGCGCGGGAAGGACATGAATGGGGTGGTTGGAGTCGTGAACGGCGGATCTTATAAGGCACGCAATGACTAAGACGTCTCGTCTGCCCGGCTTTCATTGCATCCTCATATGCACCGCGTGACTGTCGCGCGTTTGTCGGAAGGCTTGGCAAGGCAAACGTCGAGCTTTCACATGCTAGCGCCACGAATTGTAGGTGCGCATGAGATTCGATCTCTCCAGCTCTCTCTCTTTCTCCTTCCATCACCACGACATCGGTTCGAAGGCGCACTGACTCCGATTGAGACAAGTCACGGCTCGCGATCAGGTCAGTACATCATCTTCGAGCCATCATTGCTCCGTGCTGACTGAAAACAGACCGTCAAAGATGGAGAACAGCTGCTTCTGCGGCGCTGCATTCGCCACTGCCGGGCAACTTCACCAACATGCCCAGAGCAGAGGCCACCGCTTCAGATACTCTTGCGGCTCGCTGTTCAAGGCTTTGGAGAGCATCCAGCAGCATCAGCACGACAAGAAACACACTGCTCCCACCTACCACGTTGAGCATCCATCGTTCACGGACCAGACCGCAGCGCTCCCGAACACGACAGCGCGTATAGCTTGCAGGCTCTGCCACAAGACGTTCAGAGGCAGCGATGGCCTAGATGGCCACGTCCGGAACAAGCATGACACGTGCCCGACGTGTGGGCAGGCGTTTGCTAGTGCGGAGCAGCTTACGGGCCATCAGGTGGCGGCCGGCCATTGCTACTGCCATGAGCACGACCTCGTCTTTCGCGGCGGTACGGAGCTTCGTATGCACAAGAGTGCGGAGCCGCATGTGACGGGGTTCGAGTGCCTGATCTGCGACCGCGGCTTTACCACTCAGCAAGGTCTCGATGATCATCTCCAAGACAAAGACCATCCAGCAGTCGACACGGAGGAGTTCAGTGCTGCGGCGGAGGCTGCTAAGGCTGCAGCGGAGGAAGCCAACCTTTACTGCGAAGCGTGCGAGAGGCCCTTCCAGCACATCGAGGCTTATAGGCAGCACAAGAACTCGGTGAAGCACAAGCCGCTGAGCGACCTTCAGTGCCCGCTCTCGACCGGCTGCGGCAAGACCTTCACTTCTCCTTCGGCCCTCATCTTGCACCTTGAGAGTGGCGGTTGTGTGTCTGGTATGAATCGCCTGAGGCTCAACGCCGTGATCCACCAGCATGATACGGGTCGCCATATCACGTACGAGGAGAACGCACCAGCTGCCATCTCCGCTGCAGCGAGCGTTGACAGCTTGACCTCGATGATGGACGGCATGTCAGTCACATCCGGTGTTGTGGTCGAGACGCCCGACGAGAGCGATACTGCGAGTGTGGCTTCGGATGGCAGCGGCGTGCTTTTGACCCCAAGCGCCATGACCTCCCGCAGCCGCGCTTCTTCCGTGGGTGGCGTGGTTCTCACCCCATCGGGTACCAGTCAAGCACTGAGCGAGTGGTCGTACATCACGAATGGCAACGGCATGACGCCAGCAAGCACTTCCTTGGCAGGCTCCACCGCAGACACCATCACCCACGACAACCCGGACGGTACCTGGCCATGTACCATCTGCAGCAAGACCTTCAAGAAGAATACCTCTCTTCTGCTTCACCTGAACTCACCCGTTCACGCCACCAAGGATTTCCACTGCCCAACCGCTCTCGTCGGCTTGCACGGTGGGAAGGGCAGCAAAGCGTTTAAGACGCTGAGCGGCATGGCACAGCACATCGAGATTGGCGCGTGCGCTGGTGGCAAGGAGACGTTGGATCTCATCGTGAGCATTTTCGAGAGTAGGATCAAGCTTGCTACGGGGCAGAATGTGAAGCTGCTGCGCGCTAGTGCTTGAGCAGTGTTCAATCTGCAGCGCAGTACAGACCGTGCGCATCTACTAGGTGTGGGTCAGGGGTCAAGGCTACAGATGGCTTGAGTATACGGAGTGCTGGGAGGACGAGCGGGCTTTGTATAGCGTCTCCCAGGCTAAGTAGTGCATCGCAGCAGGCTCTATACAATGTTGTTCTGAAATAGCGCAGCGCTATCCCGCGTCTTGCGGATCGTCAGTGGTGTGAACTCCAGCCGTCTCATCGTACCCTCTCGATCCAATTCCCTCGCTCGCTGGTAGTAGCTCGTATGGTTCTGCCTTCTCGGCTGCCAAGTCTCCATCTCGCCCATAACAGACGGCAGCTTCGCCTGCAGCATGGCGGTATCATCGATATCTGAGTCTGAACTGTCACTCGACGTTCTCGATCGCAAGTCCAGCGTCAAGATCGTGTCCGGATCATCAGCGCGCCTCATAGCGCAGAGTGGGCTCTTCACAACAGTCGCCGTGCTACCTGAGCTAATGCTTCTGCTGCTATCGCTCAAGATAATAGGCCGTGGACCCGGTCCTTCACCGCTGATACTGCGGCTGTAGACGCTCGATAACGACTCACTCCGGTTTAATACTGCCAGATTCGCTCTCGACAGAGCGGGTGAAGGTGGCACGATGCGCACAGTCTTCTCGCTGTGCGTACGGCTTGGCCGCGATGGTCTGGGCGGGTGCACAGCTTTGTGCATCGCGCTGTGGGCCAGTAGCCGCGGCAATGGCGGGCACGGTGGTGGCAAAGACCGCATCGTCGTATGTGTCCGGATGGAAGACAATGACGGCCGAGGTGTGAGGAATGAAGGTCTATACGCTTTGGGTGCGTAGATGCCCAGACCAATGACTGCCTTCTCCGGGCACGTCGGGAGCAAGTGGGTAGTCGAGGTGTTCGTTGATGGCACAAGGGTGCAGGATGACAGCGACGTTGATGAGCGGCACTTAAAGGACATCTCCGAAAACATCGCTCGCTGCCCTGAAGCCTTGTAAGGGAGCATCAGCGGTAGTAGAGCCGGCTCTTTCGCAACGCCGAAGAGATGGCACCTAAAGGGCTCCGAAGTCTTGTGTAGAAGTACGAAGAGGGCGCAGGAGGCGAGCCTGAAATAGGTCAGTCATGATCGCCTTACGCTATCCATAGACTTGCTTACAGGGCCAGCAAACCTGCAGCTATCCCGGACCGCTGCACAACGCATGTTGTTCCAGTATTGGTGGCCGCATCGTGCGAGCCAGTGTCGACTTTATCGACGATGCAGTACGGCTGTCTAGCCAGGGTGAATGTGATGTTCATGCCACACGCCGCGAGCCAGACTGTGACCGCTAGCCGTAAAGCAGATGTTGCTAGCCACTGCGTCGCTCTTCTGAGGGTTTCTTTGCGCTTGGTGTGCGCGCGTGGCGTGAGGAGAGCTGTGGCTCCGTGTAGCCCGATGTATAGAAGAGATGTGCCGGCCTGGAGGTATCGACATTGTCAGCGCTGGTCAGAGCGCCCAAACGGGTGGTATACTTACGCTGGTCATAAGCACGATCGCCGTCGGAAGCAGGTCTGGAGTGACGACGCCGGTAACGAACATATATATCTCGCTTGCGAGCACGTAGCCAGAGCTGAAAGCCAGGACTTGCTGGAAGATTACCAGTGCGCTGCGACCTTTGCTCTTGTTGCCATCGCGTCTCCGCGTCAGAGACGCCTTCTCCGAGGGATACCCAGTATGCATTGGACGTTGTATTGCTCCTCGTGGTGTGTGTGGTCAAATGATGCTGTCTTGGACAGATAGCGACTTGGGCTTTGATACCAGCTGAAATAGAAACTGTGGTAGAGTGTGTCCTAGGGATAGTGATCGACCGGCGCATCAGGCTGCGCATAAGGCTTCATAGTGCGCTTAATCCTGGTGGCAGAGTCACTGTATAGCTGGCTGGAGAGCACAGAGGGAGGCAGAGCGGACATGCTAGACCACGCATGACTGCAATCCACGACCAGCCGCGTCGCGCATGAAGCGCGATAAGCAAAAGTGCCTGCATGAGAGTGCATTCCGACGAAGCGTGGCTGGTGAGAAATGTAATTGGCACGTGAGCTTACTGGTGTTCGGCGAGTACGCTCGAACATGCTCAACCGCAGCGGAGATAGTAGAACAGCATATGCTTCATGGCCTTGTGGCGTATCTTACAGCTTTGATTTGACTGGCTTTCCTTTCATCTCTTCGGCGTCAGCCTTTGCCCAATTTCGCATAACCATGCGCTGGATCTTCCCACTAGGGCTTTTCGGTACCTCGTCAATAAACTGAAGCACGTCAGTGAGCTATCACACAATACACACCGCCCCTCAGGCCTACCTTGACACCACCGTCCAACCTCTTGTGCTTCGCCACATGCTGAGCGGTCCAATCCTGAATATCTTTCTCGCTCACTTTGCCCTTTGCGCCATCCTTCAGCACCACGTACGCTCGAGGCAGCTCTTCATGGTCGCCTTGCAGCCCAACCACAGCAGCATCAGCGATGTCATCGTTCCCCAGCAGCACGGCCTCAAGCTCTGCCGGCGGCACCTGGAAGCCTAGAGGAGCTGTTAGCTACTAGAGTCGCCCATCTAGATCAACAGGAGGATAATCATACCTTTCACCTTGATTAGCTCCTTTTTTCTGTCAACAATCCAGTACCAGCCCTTCTCGTTCCTGACCGCGACGTCACCGGTTTTAAGGAAGCCCTCATCATCAAAGCTGTCTTTGGTTGCCTTTTCGTTGCGCCAGTAGCCTAAGCATACATTCGGCCCGCGTACGTAGATCTCACCACGCTCTCCAACTCCGACTTCTTTGCCGTCGTCATCAATGAGCTTCATTTCACTGTTAGGGTCAATGTACCCAACAGAGCCCGAACGGTCATCCATTCCACCGGGGACATGTAGGCAAGAGCAGGTGACCTCCGTCATGCCCCATGTCTGCACAACCTTTAGCTTGTATCTCTCCGACACCTCGTTTTGGAGTTCCTTTGATAAGGGCGCTGCGCCGCAGAGGATATTGGTGAGCGAGCTGATGTCGTAGTCCTTCGTCTCGGGTCGTTTGGCGAGCATAACAAGCACTGGAGGTGCCGTCTGTAGATGCGTGATGCGGTGCTTTTGGATGTGCCCCAGCCATTCTGAGTAGTTGAAACTGCGCATGTAAAAGCAAGGCGTCTCAGTGATTGCAGCAGCGGTTATGGACCAGAGCTGACCGTATGCGTGATATAGCGGGAGGAAGCCAAGCCAGCGTTCAGCGGGTGCTTGATCAGGTGTATGGGGCTGCTCAAGGTTGCGGCAGTAGATACTTTGCTCAACGTTGGCTATCACGTTCTCATGTGAGATCATGACACCTTTGGCTAAGCCTGTGGTTCCCGAGCTGTAGTTCAGCACAGCCGTTCTTGTCTTGCTCTCTTCAGCGCTCATCCTGTGCCACTGCCATCCTTGTGCTTCTTGCTCGGAGCCGAGTAGTGTGCGCCAGTCCTTCACGCCCTCCTGCTCTTCACACGGCTCGTCGCTAAACAGATAGATCCGCTCCCGCGGGAAGTTGTTCTTCTGCGCCGCTTTCAGCACGACAGCTAGGAATCTTGGTTCAACCAACAGAATCTTGGAACCCGTGTTCTCCAGCTGAAACGCTGTCTCGTTCACACCATATGCAGGATTGCAACCGGTGAACACTCGTCCCGAACCAGCTACGCCGAGGTATAGGACGGGTACGAAGATGTGGTTGCTGCTGTACATCATTACAGCCTCATTCTGCTTTACGCCGAGCCTGTCCAACCCGACGCCCAGTCTCTTCACCCAATATAGCAACTGTCTGGGCGACAATGACTTGGAGGTATTGTTCGCATCGATCCATATAGCCTTTTCTGAGGGCTGCTTGCCTGATGGAAACACATAGCTAAGGACGTCGGTGGTCTTGGGTAGCAAGTCGAGTGTAAAGGGTGACTTCTGTGGCATGGTGAGCTGGGTTGGAGTAGGAAACTGATAGTCAGACGGGATGCGTACTAACTCATCCCTTTGCGAATTGCGATGCGGCTCAAAGGGAGTATGTCAAACCTCCAATGGCCCACGTATTATGTGACGTATCACCGTATAATACCGAGGTGATGTGACTCGTGACATCGTGATCGAGACGGGCTGCGATGCGACCCCCGCCATCTGTGGGGTCCGCTTCTGGGGAAAGCTGGGTGGGTTCACATCGCACATCCGGGAATAAGCGTTACGACGACATAAGAAGGAGAGGAAGCGAAGGACAGACAGATGAGGAGGTAGGGCATTAGGTAGGAATGCTGGGAAAACAACATGATTTGAACTGATAATTATGGTGAACCCCGGACGCCGATGTAACAACAGTGAACCGACGACGCCATTCCTTTGCGAACGCATCAAGAACTTGGGAAACAACGAAATCGCACTATGTGGGCCGCCGGTGAGCTCGAGCGACATCCTTCCAGAGGATGCCGGTTCTTCTCATGCTTCGGTCGCCTCCAATCGCTCTTCTTCAGCCTCCCAGTCGTCGACCGCCTTGTTGGACCTCCGCTGTGTGGCAGGCACTTCCCGGCCAGGCTCAACGGTGAGAAGGCCGAGCATTGCTGCGAGTGAGGTTCCCAGCTCAGCACTGCCAACCAACACATTACGACTCAGCTCTGGAACTTCGTTGACCAATCTCTTGAGTTCGCTGTCGGTCGTCGCTTCGATGGCGTCCTCAGCGGCGGTGAATGCATCCTGGTAATACGCTTCGGTGATCAGGCCCTGCTGGAGCTCACGTACGCGCCGTAAATGGGCAGCTTGGACCTTGGACGCAGCACCGTTGGTTCGACAAGCCTTGTCTGCCGTGGAGACCGAGACGGGAGCTCCACTCAGGAGCACATTCTTGCGGCAACGATCGATTTCAGCTTGGTCTCTGAGCGGCCTTTCAATATGCTCGGTCTTCCGGTTTGGCTCCTCCGGCCTCATTTCGAACTGTGCTTCGTAGGGTTCCGTGTTCTCAATGCCCGAGCCTGATCTACTCCTGATGGAGAGCGATTTCTGGAGTCCCGCCCTCATCAACTTGTTCCTGTGCTTCTTCTCCAGGCTTGGCCTATGCTGACGTTCCTTGTCTTTGATTCCGAAATGCCTGTCCCGACCTTCCTTGGTGTGCGCTCTCGCAGCCGCGGTCCTTGCGGACCTTGCTGCCTGGTTCTCTTCTTCTGCATGCTTTGCCGCGCAGATGCTGTCACGCTCGTCCTTCAAGGCCTGCTTGAAGTCCAAAACGCGTGCATGCAGAGCGGAAGGTGCCTCCGCAAGCAGGCTTGCGACGCGCACCTCGCCGCTTGCATCGACGAACCCTTCGTCAAGCTTCTTCTGGAGGTCCTCATACGCTTGCTGTACCTTAAGGAACAGGGTCTGGTGCAGCCCCAGAAGCTCTGTGACCGGACACTTGTCGGGGTGCAGCCTCAGAGCCAGGCGCCTGTGAGCGGATTTGATGTCTGCTGCCGAGTGGATAACGTTGTCCGCAAGTCCGAGGGTCGCTAATGGAGTGGTCGCTTCCTGAATGTGGGCATACGAACTCAGGTAGCTTGCCATCTTGACGGTGTTGGTACGCTTAGTGGTGGAAAGTCCGGAGTCGGTGTGGGAATGCAGCTTTCTGATCAGTGGTTGAACAGAAGGTGGTCTGGTCAGTGGTTGAACAGAAGGTGGTCTGGTCAGTGATTGAACAGAAGGTTGTCTGATCGGATCACCTTATGAGCGGCCGCTGACTTTTATAGTATTGCATCAAGTCACGGTGGCATTGAGTATGCGACAATGTCATTGCTGTTGGTGAGTCATTGTTGAGGCAGCGTTGTGTCAACAAGGAGTCACATAGGCCACACAAAGCCGTCCCTGCGTGGCTTGCATTGTGAACATGGTCCCGAACGCATTGATCAACGCACTGGATTCCAGCGCTGCACGGCCGTCCAATAAGCGCGAGGTGAAGCAGTTCTCGGAACATCACGACTATAAGCCACCCTTGTGGATTGCGAATCTGCTAAAGAAGTCGAGCACGATCGGTGTGGCATCAAAGTATGTCGGTCCATGTCTTTGCTCGTCATTGTTCAGCGGCCGCTTAGTCGGCCAGCCATGGCCAAATCCGTGGATGTAGTAATGCACCAAGACCTCGTTGCCATCGTCGCTGGCGAAGCTATACTTCTCCACCTTCCCGTCGTAGAGTGAGGTGCGCGTATTCTCGGCCGTACCGGTATTGCGCTTAGCCCACTCCGTCACCCAGTCCCACACCGGATACGACGGGCCGTCCGGTGTCGTTTTGCCAACGTAGTGAATGACAGGATCACTGTCTCCATGAAACTCGAGGATTGGTACAGGCAAACGTGATGGATGGCAACGGCTGAAGAGCGGCTCCTTCAACGCTTCGTCCTTATAGAACGCACCGGAGGATATCGCGAAGGCTGCAATGCGACCCGAGGCCTTTGGATCGCCGGCCAGTAGCGCAGCAAGACCACCACCGTTCGAGAAGCCCGCGACGTAGATGCGAGAGGCATCGATGGAATAGTCGTTCTGCAGCTGATCGATGAGAACGTTGATGAAGGCGATGTCATCAATCACCTTTCGAGGTGGTGACTCCGGGTCGCCGGTCCATTGCAGCTGGTGGCATGGTCAGTCACCTGTGGTTCCTGTAGCTTGCCGGCGATGGTACGGTCATCGTTGGAATCGTGATGCTCACCTTGATACCTTCGGGATAGACTACAAGTCCCTTGAAGGTAGACGTCGAGAACTGAGTATGCTCCGCGAACTCATTCGGCGGTTGTGCCTTGCCATGTAGTCCTACTATAAGCGGGACTGGTGACTGCCCGTCATAGTCATCAGGTACGTGGAGTATTGCATGGCGCTGCGACGGGTGCATATGCTCGCTGTGAACATTGTACTCGATCATACGTCGACCAGTACCAGGCGAACTCATATCCAAGCCGCTCGACACACAGTTAATGGAGTCCCGTAGGTAAGTTGTTGTATGCCAGTTGCAGCAGGTGAGAGCCAATAGACTTTTTAGCAAGTGATGTTCAGTGGGTATCTAGTGCTCAAGCACTCGGTCGGTGACACTCGATACAGAGGATGGTAGAGTATGTCTTAGGTACTACCTTCCGATGTGCTCAATACTACGAGCCAGAACGTTCTGATAAGCTGCGGTGTGGTTGTCAGCGTTACACCGCTCGATCGCGTGCTGGGTCGCGACTCGGCCTTTGTGGGTTCCCCGAGCAGATCTACATTAGGTACATGCGGAAGGCCGGGCCGTATTGCATGAATAGGTCTAATAGGAGGTCAACCGTCGGCGACACCGCGACAGGTACGTACTCCTCATTGCCCAAGTGCAAGGACATCGAGACTGGGGCGCAGTCTGGAAGATGGGCTGATGATCAACGAAGGTCTACCTCCTAGGATGATTCATAGGATAATATCAAGGTAGCAGACGAGCGTGGTGGAATGTGTTTAACCCACATAAAATCCGGGTTCAAAGTTATTCTTCGACGCTTCTGGATCAGACTAGCGTCCGCACAGACTCGTGGTCGCGTGGGGTGCACACCGGGCGTCCGGGAATACTAATACTGTATGAAAGTGCGCTGCACCTGCGTCTTGAGTCTTACACTGTACACGTCTCCTTCTTCGCGATACCCTAAGCCACTTTCTCGTGCTTACCGACACTCGTTCCTACGCTCACTTGCTGCACGAGACATCACTGGAGACCAGCATTTCCGAAGAAGCGAACAAGGACTGCTGGAGAAAGCGACCGCATCCAGCATAGCAGCTTGCGCAGAGGAGTGACCGGGCGAACGGCACCTCTACCTCGTCACACAAGCCAAGCAAAGAGTTGCGCGAAGGTTCGGCATAGCGATCGCAAACTTTTCGACAACCATCGGGCATATAATCCGAGCTTCGGCTATCGACCGTCCGCAACCAGCCGTCAACAACGCTCGCACACCACGCCGACAAGCACCATGTTCCCAGCTGATTCCTTCCCGGCGGCTTACTGCGAGGAGCGTGCCGCAGCAGATGAGGTGAAGCACATCGCAAGGCAACAGCAAGAGGCGTTCAAGAAGACACAAGCGTCAGCGTCGCAAGCTCAGAGTGCGCAACCAGCGACACCGCAGAACCTCACCCAAGCATACCTGCAGCGCCCACCGCTGACGCGCCCCAACTCCGTCCTGGGCAACATCTTTCAGGGCTTCGTTCGCGCAGCATCGACCAGTCCGGCGTCGTCACAAGCAGCCACACCAACGACGGGAGACGTCAAGGGCGCCAGGGGCGTGAACCCTACCAGCTTGACCGCCGAGATGGAGAAGCTGAGGGCAGAGCAGAGCCGGGATACCGATATTGTATGTTGCCTCAGGATCTCTCTCGGTCAGCACCAGAACTAATACTGCTGCAGTGCGCGATGCCTTCGTGGTGAAAACGGCGTTAATCCTGCACTCTTGTCCAAAGAGCTTGTTCGATCCGGCCAGTGCGGCGTTGCTATGCGTTACGACTCCATGCGACTACGACTAGTGTGTACCATAATATACCTTGATCGCCTGTTCAGCACGGCGCGACCGGCGCGACTACCTACTGGGTTTTTGTACTTCACGATACCGATACCCTGCGTTTCAACGCTAGACGCGCCCTTCTTGACATTATTCCGGCGTTATCAGGCTAAGGCAGACATGGGCGCTCACAGCGAATGTCTAATCGACGATGGGCGTTACTCCGAGGCGGCGACCTTGGTAGCGGCGCTGCATGCGACTAGTCAAGCGAGGCGTTGTACAAGGCATTCCGATCAGACAGCTTCCGCATTCCTCGCTGCAGCTCTCCGGCGTCAAGAATTCCATTGTCTTCTTTGTAAACATCATGCCAGCTGTGTCACTGTCTCCACCCTTTCCTGACCCAATTTCATGCGCTACCAGACTGTTAGCCACCTATGGCATCGCAAAGATAGCCCGCCCCGAGGTCGATACACTAGGCGACGTCGCGCAGACAGCATGGGGTCGCAGCAAGTCAAAACGAGCATAGAGACGGCGCCGCACAAGGAGCCGGCGCCTGTTGCGATCGACGTTCCTGATAGAACCACGAGCTCGCTCGAGCCAACGCCGACAGAGCCGATACATGCGCGCAAGCCTTCGAAAGGCAAAATACCGACTGGCCTCGGCGCAGAGCCGCTCAACATTGTGATACTCGGCGCATCGTTCGGCGGCCTGTCTTGCGCACATCATTTCCTCGACTACACGATCGACCACTTGCGCAAGACATCCACATCACCCAACTACCGCCTCGTCATCGTCAGCCCATCAACACACATCTACTGGAAC
This sequence comes from Oleoguttula mirabilis, assembly GCA_035135055.1. NCBI lineage: Eukaryota > Fungi > Ascomycota > Dothideomycetes > Mycosphaerellales > Teratosphaeriaceae > Oleoguttula > Oleoguttula mirabilis. The sequence continues at coordinate 50,473 of JAVFHQ010000026.1, read as the reverse complement.
ATCGGTGCTCCTCGTGCGCTTGTTGCTCCCGACCTAATCAAGCACGAAGATGCCTTCATCCCGATCGAGCCTGGCTTCCACAGGCATCGTGGCCACCAATTCACGATCATACAGGGCGAGTGCGTCGCGATGGACACCAGCGCCCGATCAGTGACCATCGAGCTCATTGGCAATACGGCGCAGAAAAGGTGCAGCCAGATCAACAAGCGAGGCTCGAAAATGCTCTCGTCCATCTCGACTGAGTTCGAGGTCAGTACCAAGGTGCAGACGATCCTATACCACGCCCTGCTCATGTGCACTGGCTCGAGCGCAAACTCGGACCTGTTGTCCTTGCACGGCCCGCATTACAACACCATGGGCGCGCTCAATGCCTTTCACGGCAAGGTCGCACAAGCGAAGAGCATCGTCGTCTGTGGTGGTGGATGTTCCGGCGTCGAGACAGCGGGCCAGCTGGCAACGTTCTTGAACTATACCAGGCGCTGGGGCGTAGCGCGCAAAGTGAAGACGCCCAAACAGGTCATCCTCATCACTGGCTCGGACCGCTGCTTGCCCAAGTTGAAGCCCGCCATCAGCGCCAAGGCGGAGAAGATGCTGCGCAAGCTCGGCGTCGACATCAAGCACAATATCCGCGTCATTGCGGTCAAGGAGGACTTTGACCTGACGGGCCAGTGCAAGATCGAGCTGAGCGATGATACGTCGACCATTGCCGACGTGTATGTGCCTTGCACCGGCGTCTATCCGAACAGTGGGTACGTGCCGCAGGAGCTCAAAGACGCAAAAGGCTATGTGCGTACCAATGGCGCGACTATGCGTGTTGACGCTGCTGGACTGCGCACGTACAGTATCGGCGACGTGGCGAGCTACAGCCAGAACTACGTCCTGGACGTCTACGCTGCGGTGCCAGTGGTCATGCACAATCTGCTCAACGATCTCGTCGCTCATGAGCTGCGTCTCGCATCACCATATGGTGGCAACCAAGACAAGATCGATGAGTTGGAGGATGAAGTTTACATCCAACGGCACGTCGATAGCCAGCTGTGTCCGATCAGTAGATTTGGTGGCGTGGGCATGTTGATGGATAAGATCATACCGGCTCCGATGGTGCATATGCTGAAGGGACATGACTACCGGGTGTGCAAGGCGTCGATGGTGGTGGTTAATGGCGGGAATCCGTATGCTATCAAGACAGCATTAGGCAACAAGTATGAGTAATGTAGAAGAACTTTGGACGTTACAGCTGGTGCAAGCATTCGTTGACTTTGTGTGCCTTGAAAACCGTGTCTCAGGTCTTCATGGGCCAACGGGACTCTCGTCCGTCTGTACCGCCCTTTCTCGCCCTCTGTCTCAGAAGGGCGCTGCAGTCTGAAGGAATGATTGATAGTCGTTTTGAAGGCTTCGTTCACCCGCTTCGATTTGGACGATAGTCAGCAATGCCACTCTCTGTGTCTCGCGCGATGCTTGCGCCTTCGGCCCGTCGAGACTGAATAGAATGGGTCTGAACAGGTCGAAGGCGGCGAAGAACGTCTGAGTCGCTTAGACCATGGCTGTAATTCTTTGCGGTTGGTGAGGTCCGGGAGAGGAGAGCGTTGATGAAGGGGAAGTGAGCGCAGAACACAGTGCCTTCGGCCCGTTCCGCACCCGCTGCATCTCCGCCTTAGAGACTGGAGTTCGACATGTGACAGGCAGGAGTGAGGAGTGAGGAAGCACCTTGTGGTTTCGTGCAACACTTCGGGCAGACGAATGTTATAATCTGAACATCTCGCCACACTACACCGACGTCTCTCACAACACCGCGACTGCTTCGAAACCGAAGTCAGACTAATACCGGGTTCGCACCGAAGAGCTTCGACAGTCGCGTTTGCGCTCATAGCCGGAAGGGAACGGTGGAAGGAGGACGACACAAGCGTCGCGCAAGTCAGGTGGTAGGAGCTGGAAGTAGGATCAGGTTGAGTGCGCGACAAGCTCGCCGCGATGTCGGTCTGGAACCCGGAGAACGTGACCGACGTCGCGGAGTCGATAGGCATCGCCTCCCTCAACCGCGAGGTCGTTGAGCACCTGTCAAGAGATGTAGAGTACCGGATAAGCGAGGTCCTGACGGAAGCGCTGAAGTTCATGCGCCATGCGAAGCGCACAACCCTCACAACCCAAGACGTGTCGCAAGCGCTGCGCTTACTGGACGTGGAGCCGCTCTACGGGTACGACTCCACGCGGCCGCTGCGGTTTGGCGAAGCTTCGATAGGACCGGGCCAACCGCTGTTTTATGTTGAGGACGAGGAGGTAGACTTCGAGAAGCTCATCAACGCGCCATTACCGAAGGTGCCGCGCGAGATCAGCTTCACGGCACATTGGCTGGCTGTGGAAGGGGTGCAGCCGAGCATACCGCAGAATCCGATTAGTACCCAGAGTAACGCGGAGCTGGCGACGAGAGGGCCAGGCGCGAACTCAACACTGGCGGCTTTGAGCGGGAATGACAACCAGGGCGTCAAGCCGCCGGTCAAGCATGTCCTCTCCAAGGAACTACAGCTGTACTTCGACCGCGTAGCACCGGCCATCATGGACGAGACGAACGAAGACTACCGGACAGCAGCGTTCGCTTCATTGAAGACGGATACCGGCATACATCAGCTGGTACCGTACTTCGTCCAGTTCGTCGCGAACAAAGTCACGCACAACCTCAAGTCCACCTTCATCCTCCTCCAAAGCATGCAGCTCGTCGCCGCCCTCCTCGAGAACCCCAGCCTCTACATGGCACCATACGTCCCATCCATAGTACCATCAGTGCTCACCTGCCTCATCGGCAAGAACCTTGGTTCTCCCTCCGATATGGCTGACGACGTGCACTTCGCCCTACGCGACTTCTCCGCGAGCTTGCTATCAAGCATAGCGCGCAGATACGGCCCGACCTCTTCCACGCTCAAACCGCGTATCGCACGCTCCTGCCTGAGCAATCTGTTGGACAGCAACAAGCCAGTGGGCACGCACTACGGCGCCGTGCTGGGCCTGACGTTTATCGCCGGCGCGGCTGGAGTCCGCTCGCTTCTCGTGCCGAACCTCAAGGCTTACGACGCACATCTCCAGCGCATCCTCTTCGACAACTCGACCGGGCTTCGACGTCCAGAGGCGGAATTTGTCGTCCGGGCGCTCATGCGGGCGCTTGAGGTGCTCGAGCAGGACGCGGTGGCGGGGATGCAGAATGGGCATCCAGAGGGCCAGGCGCTTAGAGAGAGGCTGGTGGAAGCTATTGGTGAGGTGATGGGCGCTGCGGTGTTCGAGAGCGGGAGGCAGGGGCTGGCGAACGCGGTGCTGGAGAAGGATCTTGCGGTCTAGGACACCGCGGTTACCGATCCCCGTGTCGAGAACGCGAGACGTCCGTCTGCGACCTCCAGCGGTGGCACGAGCGTGACTTTGCAGCATGAGACTTAGCAAGGCGTCCTGGATTCTGAGGGTTTGCGCAGTCAGGTTTGAAGCTCATCCAATTTCGAGCTGAGTCACCTGCTTTTCTTGTACAAAAAGAGTTACGAGATGGTATCGAGTACGAAATGCCCACCAACACCAAAGCAACCAGCCGATCATAACCAGATACGCTTAGAGATCCGTCTCATCCTCGTCACTCAATAACTCCGTGTCACCGCCCAGCTGCATCCTCGTGCCCTCAGCGTCCGGCGCGCCGATTGTTGTGTCCCGCACACCCATAGTCGTATCCCGTATCGTCCGTCGGGTCTGCGTGATATCTTCCTCGTCCAGCTCATCAGACCCATCGTCGACCACCTCGGTGACCTCAGCCATCTCAGTCACCTCCACCATCTCAGTGGTCTCAACGCCAGCAGGCCGCAAAGTCAGTTCAGTCACCTCGGCCACCTCGGTCGTCTCCATAATCGTCTCCTCCGCCCCGCCGCCGCCGCGCTCCGCTGTCGCTACGTCGTGCATCTGCTTCAGCATAGCATTCTTCAGCTTGGTGAGCGTGTTACGACTCGTCGCATCGACCGCCACGGCCGTCTCGATCGTTTCAGTCAACAGCTCGAGCACACTGGCTAAGCGCTCGCCTCCACAGCTGCCATCGGGCAGGTGCAGTTTGCCTAACATGGAGAACAGGACTTTCTTCTCCTCCCTCGACACCTGGCTGGTGACGAGGCGGTCGAGGATGTGCTCGGCGAGGAGGTAGTGCGTCTCACTCGCACCGCTTGCAGCAGCAGCCGTGCCCGCTCCTTCGGCGAAGCCGACGATTTTGCGCGGGTCCGTCCAGTCGAGGATCATCTGCCCGACGACATTGAGCTTGACCATGCCGCCTTCGGCATCGCCGTCGGAGTTGGCGTCGGCGTCTTCGAGGAAGGACTCACGGAGCGTGGAGAGTTTGGCGAGGACGGAGCAGGCGATGGAGACCATGCGCCAAGAGTTCTCGGCGCGGCTGTGGCAGTAGACGGGCAGGAAGTAGGTGAGTGACTGGCGGAGATGGGCATTGGCGTTGGTGTCTGGGTCGAAGTAGGCGACGACGAGCTGTTTGAGCAGGTCAGTGTCGGTGATGAGGCGGCTGAGCATGGCTTTTGCTAGGCCGGTGGCGCCGGTGGATTGCACGGCCGGGTCGTCGGATTTGAGGGATTTGCTGTAGGCTTTGAGGACTTGCTTGAGGTATGCGGGTTCTGCTGGCTGCTCTGTTGCTGTAGTGGTGTCTGGGTGAGAGGTCGGTTCGGCTAGCAGGGAGGGATGCGTGATGAGGATGTCGGAGATGATCTGTAGAGCGATGATCTGGATGGCTGGATGGCCTCTTGCGAAGCCGTGGAGGAAGAGTGCGAGGTTCTCTTCGGCCAGGTTCTTGGCGAGAAGGCAGCAGAGGCCTAGGCAGACGAAGCCTCGTTCGCGGATCGGTGCTTCTTGGCTGCGGACGGCGGGCACGACGAGGTTATTGAGCATCGTCACCAGATGTGCGTTGTCCTCTGTTTGGCAACATTGTTAGTGTGTGCGCTTTTACTGAACCTTGGAGGAGAGTGATGGTGATGGACTAGGCTTACCAAGCTCACACTGCACATTCTGCAGCATGCACAACGCAATATGCAAGACTTTCATGTTGATCATAATCTCCCGCATCGCCTTCTGCTCATCCCTTTCCAGCTCCTCCGGAGTTATCGCCTTCTTCGGTTTCTTTGACATCACTGGGCTGCCATCCTCATCGTCAATATGCTCGGTGGCCGAATGGAACGAATCGTCAACGTCTGTGCTCTCCTGCTCGGTCTCGGAGTCCTCCATGATGGCATCATGCGCCTCAGCAATAGCCTCTAGCACCACGCCGCAGAACTCGCGCTCGCCTTTCGCGTCTTCGCCACAGACTAGCCGCAGGACTTCGACCACGAGACGTGTGGCTTCTTCCGGCAAGGCGGGATGTGCGAGAGCCTGGCGCATGAGCTGGAACATCTTGCGCCGGCCCATCTCGTCGCTGTAATCGAACGTGAGAGCCATGTGTAGCATTTGCTCCACCACGAACTCCCGCTGCACTGTGTCTTCCTCGGCGTCCTCATCCTCGCCAGAGGCTGCAAGTTGCACCACATCAATGAGCCTATTGATCTCGCTTTCGAGCAGGAAGCCGAACTTGGTGACTTCCGGCAATTTCTCCTCAATCATGACATCCAGCATCCTCGGGCCGTCGTAGCCGTCTTCTTTGCCAGAAGTACGGCAGTAATCGTTGAATGTCCGCGCGACGAAAGCCAGCTCGGGTGAAAGGTCCTCCCAGAAAGTGTCAGGAAAGGAGACATAGTCCGCGTAATCCGGCCGGCCTTCCCAAAACTCCTTCATAGCAACGAGGGCTATACCGCCTTCGCCGCCAGCGTTGATGACATCGATGCGCTCAAGAAGTTCGAGTAGAGCGTCGAGCGACGGGTCTGCAGCCTGGTTGGTCGGCTTCTGCGGTTGCTGCCCGTCCTCCTGCTCGATCTGGTCCGCGGGCAAAGCAGCGCAGTCCTCAATCCAGCGCTCTCGGAACAACCGTGCTGTAGCTTTGCGCACGTTCTCATCGCGGTCTCGCAGACCCCAGCGCAGCAGCTTCTCACGGTGCGTCAAGCTCAGGTATCGGAAGTCGCCTAGAGCTGGCAGCAAGCGGGCGTAAAGTGCTCTTCGCGTCGAGCCGTCTGCATCTCTTGCTCGCTCCAGTACGTAGGGCAGAACGTCCTTGTTATCCAATGGCAGGTTGAGTAAGAGATTTCGCCGTACTTCTGCCGCCGGATCGTTTTGCAAGATATTGAGCAGCTTCTCGAGCACACCCGAACCAACATCGTCGTCCTCCGAATCTGAGTCGTCCTTTTCTTCGTCTGGGTTCACCTCTGCCGCCACTCTGCCCAACCCGTAGACCGCTTGTAGTCGTACTGGCGCTTCCTTGTCGTGTATCCGCTTCAACAAAGCCAAGCGCAACAGGTGGAAGACATTCTCGTCGAGAGTGTCTACGCTGTGGATGATGTGACTCGTGATCTGCGTCGCCCTGAATCTGATCGTCTTGTCCTTGGCACTCAACAGCGGAAGAAGCGTGCCGAGGATGGCCGTAGTCAAGCGACTTGTCGGCGTCTCATCGAAGCTCGTCGCGTCTGGGTCCGCGGCGCTTGCAATCTCGTTGTCCTTTTGGCTCGCCACATTCAGGTATGTGCCCAAGAACCTGACCACTCTGTCTCCGACCGGCTCTGCCTTCCTCACAGCCAGCACTCTCAACACGCATCGCTTGACCTCGGTATTGAAGTCGTCGGCGTCAAAGTCCTCGCTCTGCTTGCCCTTCTTGTAGTTGACCGGCTCGTAGCAGCACGCCTCTTGTATCTTTCGCAGGCTGATGATCGCCTTTCTGTGGCCGGCGATTGACTTTTGCGCGTCGGCGAAGACGGTGCATACCGCGCGCCGCAGGCTCGTGTCGCCGCCCTCGTCTGGCACATCGTGGACTGGGGAGCTGTTGCGGCCGGCGGACTTTGTTGTTTGCGCGCTGGTCTTGCGGGAGACGGCGCTGCTGGCGGATGAGCGCGCACCGCGGGTAATGCGGCCGGGCATCTTGTCGGTGATATTGAGTGCTCGTCGTCGTCCACTCTCACGTCAATTATTGATAGGTCGGTGGGCATGCTATACACATGCAGCCGTTGCCAATGTTTACAGCGCGTCAACAAAGACGGGGCGAACCGCACTTTGCGATGACGTGCGTTGAAGCTGGGGAACATGGAAGTTTGAACCTTTGATGAGGGAGAGGGATTCGATCGGATTGTACACGCTTCCGACCATGTTCGCACGCACAGCCATACGAGCGGCGATCCGGCCAGCAAGCCTCACACAGCGACTCGGCTACGCGACGGCAGCGACATCCTCACCCGCCCACTTCTCCGCCTCCGCAGTCGACAGCATGAACCCACACGGCCTCGAGATCTCGAGGGCGCAACGGATCGCTGAGGATGGCCTCGTGTCTGGTATGTCCAGTACACCTGTATTCTGTATATCATACGGAGTATTGACTGATGCGCCAGCCGCCCAGCCATCGGCAACACCCCGCTCATCCGCCTGAAGACCCTCTCCGAGCAGACCGGCTGCAACATCCTAGGCAAAGCCGAGTTCCAGAACCCGGGCGGCAGCGTCAAAGACCGCGCCGCCAAGTTCCTCGTCCAGGATGCCGAGGACAAGGGTCTCCTCAAACCCAACGGGACAGTCGTCGAGGGCACGGCAGGAAACACAGGCATAGGCCTGGCGCACGTGTGTCGGAGTAAAGGGCACAAGCTGGTCATCTACATGCCCAACACGCAATCGCAGGGCAAGGTCGATCTGCTGCGGTTGCTGGGCGCCGAGGTGTATCCTGTCCCAGCGGTGGCGTTCGAGAACCCGGAGAATTACAACCACCAGGCCAAACGCCATGCCGAGAGGTTGGACAACGCCATCTGGACGAACCAATTCGACAACATTGCCAACCGGCAAGCGCACATCGAGACCACCGGCCCGGAGATATGGGCGCAAACAGAAGGGAAGATCGACGCTTTCACCTGCGCTTCGGGGACCGCAGGCACGATCGCGGGCTGCACACGGTACCTCAAGACCGTCTCAGAAGGGAGAGTGAAGTGCTACGTAGCCGACCCGCCCGGCTCAATCATCTACACCTACGTCTCCTCCGGCGGCCAGATGACCGAGCGCAAGGGCTCCTCCATCACCGAAGGCATCGGCCAGGGTCGCATTACGGACAACCTGAAACCGGATATCGACCTGTTGGATGGCGCACTGCACATCTCAGATGAGAAGAGCATCGAGATGGTCTACCGGTGCTTGGACGAGGAAGGGCTGTACCTCGGCGCATCATCCTGTCTGAACGTAGCTGCTGCGCGGGATCTTGCGGAGAAGCTTGGTCCTGGCAACACGATAGTCACGATTCTGTGCGATGGCGCGTACCGCTATGCAGATCGGCTATTCAGCAGGAAGTGGCTGGAGAGCAAGAACTTGGTCGGGGCGGTGCCGGAGCATTTGCACAAGTATATCGTGCTGGAGTAGACTTATGTACAATAACACTGGCCTAATCAAACCAAGTCGTCTCCGAGCATGTCCATGAAACCCACCACCTCCCTCTCGCCACCTCGGCCTCTGCGGGCTGGTGGCGGCCTTTGCAAGCGAAACGTTGCCGGGGCTACTGGCGTAGAACCTGCCGGCAGCGGCCGCCCAGGTTGCGCCGTTGGGAGCGCGTTGGCCGTGCTGAGTCGCTTGAGAGTACCCTCGCTCTTGCTCTTCGTCGTTGTCGGGGTGGTAGGCGAATCGGACGGCCACGCACTTCCGGTGGGGATTGGCGCTAGCTGCATGCAATGCGTAGGGATCTCATCATTCTCCTCCAACAGCTTCGGGAACAGCATGACCACCAGTGGTTTCAACGCCAACAGGCAAGCGCAGATGATGCCCACGTTCGCCTCGACGGTCGACCACACGATGGCCCAGATGCCGGAGAGGACGTGGTGGCCTGCGTCGGCGATGATGAGCACCGTGACAATGCGAGCGACGCTTGTAGCGCAGCCGAAGAAGCCGAGCGTGAAGACGAGGACCAAGCTGGCTTTCTGTTTGCGCGGGAGGTGGAGGCTTGAGATGGCCGGGATGGGTAGGCATAAGACCAGCGAGTCCAGTGCGGTGTTTACCACGGCGACGGAGAGCCAGTACTTCTCCGCGTCCACGCAGTGGCCGGGTACCTCGGGCTTCCAGAGCTTGTGCATGGGTATGCACAGGAACGTGCCACGGAAGAACGCCCAGCTTGTCGCTAGTACGACGAAGAAGAGCAGCAGGTAGCACAAGCTTCGGGTGGTGCGGGAGCTGAAGATGCGCAGGTATTGCATGAGGATGGAGAGCTTGGTGACGCCGACGGTGAGGATCCAGGCGTCGTTATTGGCCAGGACTAGGCTGGTGGCGAGGGCTGATTGCAACGTCTTGTTGTACACGCCGACGCCGAAGTGGACGGCGAAGGCGATGAAGGAGGTCGAGGTCCACGCCAGCAACTGAGGGATGATGTTAGCCTCTGTGGGTTGTGGTAAGGTCTCGAGAGAGGGTAGCGGTGGCACTCACCAGTGACAGCAAGATCACGTAGTCGTCCCAGCCCACACACCGTACAATCCTGCAGCGTGTGTACCATCGCAGCGCCACGACGCACGTTGACAATATGGCGAAAACTATGGCGGGCGCAAGCGCTGACCATTCAATTTCCTTGGCTCCGAGATGTGCAACGGGCGGCCCAGTAGTAGGAGGGATTCTCTCGTCGGCGTCTTGTTCGAACATAGCCAGCAGTCTCCCTCAACCAATGTTGAGATTCTGGCAACAGCAACATGATAATAGCGACACAGGAAGCACCACGAAAGGCATGGCTGCTTGGCTGCGGGGCCTTGTGACTGCCCACGATCAAAGCCCGAGCAAGCAATCTCAGAGTTGGAGCTATGATTCAACATCGTCCGCGCTGGGACCAAGACAACGAGATCTGAAGCCAGGCATTGTTGCTGACTCCGTAATTGTGCTATGCGAATAGGTCCCTTGTCATCGAGATGTGTGGCTCGGGCCGCGGCGGGTGTGGGTTATGAGCAGTGGTTCGGAAGGGCCGGCAGACAGAAGAGTGGTCAGCGAGCTCCCTGGGTCCCTGAGCTGAGCTGGCCAAGTTCGCTCGATAAACAAATGAAATTGCTGTCAAGCGGTCGTTGCATGAGATGAGATGGTACCGCCGTCGAATGTGCGGCCCGGCGGTGACTTCCCGATTACGGCGAGGTCTGAACCGTATCCGCCGTGAGCCGTGGGGAGGCGGTCGGAAGACCATACCGAGGTTGAAGCGAAGCGGATGAGTTGATTGTCCCGACAGATGGGTACCGCCGCTGTCATTATGACGACGGCATCCTGGTGTCACGATGTGATTGCTGACCATCGTGTTTGTCCCATGGCGGCGGTGGGACTCTGGCAGCGGGAGAGCCGAAAGCAGTGCTACTGCTCACGTGCCTGTCACCGAGGTGCTGCACATCATGGTACTCCCGTCCGACGTTACTGTAATGCTTGGACTGGTACTCCGACATGCCGCAGTGTGGTTCGCATTGCCTCATGACTTAGCCCTGTGAGGTCGAGATGGAGGAGTCGCTTTTGCGTTGTTTCACCGAGAGGGTTTGAAACAGTGCCATCTTTGCTTGCATGTAGGCCTGGATGACCGGGTCGACGCCGTCGGGCACATTGGGACCGCATGTTGCCTTTGCGGGTATGCTGTCGTTCCAGTGCTCGATGGCGTACACTTCCCGGTTGCCCAAGTATGGGTGCGACCTGCTAGAGCTTGACGTGGTGCTCGTGGACTTAGTGGAGGGCGCCGCTTTGGGCTTTTGGCTTCGTCTCGTCTTCTGCACTGATGCTGCCATGTCGTCGTTGGCTATCTCTGTCTCGACCTTCTTCACAGAGGGCCTGGAGGGCATGTTGGGTAAGATATAGCAGGAATGGTTGCTAGCAAAGGACTTGGGTTCTCGTGGTGCAGCTTGAGAATTCCACACCTACCTCGTAAACATTTGGAAGAAGGCTGTCTCACGTCAATCAAGGGCGACCGTACTTGTCTCCATACAAGCTGGTCTCTACACCGCCACATGTCCAACGGCTGGAGCTGATAGCCTTTCTTCAATCGGACGTAGACCGACACCGCGGTATCGCGATTCGTGTGGTGACTGTGTGCCAGCTTGGTATCATGGTATGGCTCATGGTGCAAAGCCAACCATCAGACCATGACACTTTAACCGACACAAGCGTGGGAGCCAAGCGAAGGCAATGGTTGACGTGATTCTTGACAAATACTAGTCGCGTCCAGCTCTGTGAGTGGTGGTATCTTGCGACGTGGAGGGAGATTGGAGACGTTGTTGCAGCAGTTTCCCCACTGTCGGCATATTTGGAATACCAGAGTCAAGACCTGCCTCGTTTAACCGCGAGGCCAAGATGACAAAGGTGACACCTCGGCACGCGGTAAGGCGTGATTGTGGTGCGAATGCAAAGCGATGTTGTGTCAGTGGTGATTGCTGTCGACGCCACTATGTGCAAAGAGGAATCAGGATGGATCCTGTGGACCTGTGGAGTGTGGAGCGCGTGGCATTTAGGCTTCGTAGATTTCAAATGCCTGCATATCCGGAGAACGACCGGTTATCTTACCGCACGTGGTTTGAACATGGCTTGAGAGATCCTACGGTACGCATCGTCGTCGTATACCACATGGGCCGGCATCACGCATGGCGCCCGCATACAACATTATTTGACAACCGCCTACTGCAGGCAAAGATTGCAGCACGTCTGTTGTGACAGTCAGACAGTGACAGTGCCAGCCGCGACCTTGATTCAAATGATCACGAGCAAACTACACCCTCCGGATTCCAGGGCAACATGATGCGTTCTGTGATTCGGCTGCGAGGAAGCCTAAGACAATCCAGGTACTTACGATACATGTGCTCTGGATATCAGCTATGATGATGTAAGAACAGAGATAGTGCCATACCTTCGGGTCGGACCCGAGGGCCCGAACGCCATGCGTCTGTCGGTCCGCCCTTTACGGAAATGCTATCTTCCACCCCGACCCTATCTGCACACCGGGATCTCTGACAACAGCCCATGCAGCCTTGCCCTCCTCTTTGTCATGCCAGTCCAGCGCTACCTTCCGGGCAGCCGAGCTCTTACCGCCCTGCTCCTCGCTTAGTTCGACTTCGCCCTTGCCTTTCCAGGCTGCAGGAGCGCCGACAATTATGACCTTCTCCACACGAACCTTCTCCATCTGTTTCAGATACTCCTTGGTCTTCTTCCCTGTAGAGGCTGCCAAGTCCTCGCTCATGAGCGTCGAGGTAGAGCTCGCGTAGGAGAATCGCCGATGGAGGTAACCGCCATCCTGGAAGTCGAAGCTTTCGCCATCATCGAGGTACAATGTACCTTCTGCATCACCTGAGTTGCCCAGTACGACGACGAGTGTGAAAGGGTCGTAGCGCATAAGACCGGAGCTCCTCCTGGGTCTGTCACGCCGTGGAATGATGTGGCCACCCTGCATGAGGAACGGTATCGTGTCCAATGGCGCCGCGACATTGACAGTGCCCGGACCCTCATACGTCCAGAAATCGAAGTAATCGTAGTACTTCTCCTTGTCCGCCAAGTAGATGTCTTGCCCTTCCTGGCCTTCTTTCGTCACAGGCTTCGCCAACAAGCCATAGCTGCCAAGGTAGAACTGGTCGTCAATTCCAAATCCCTTCTCATCGCCGGGATGCACGTAGTAGTTTGGTCGGATGATAGGCGCTCCGGACACGCTCGCCTCGTGGAAAGCTGTGTACCACGCTGGCAGAAGGGCGTACCTCAATCGGAGCGCCTGTGTGATGATCTCCGTGTATGGCTCACCCGCGAGATAGGGCTCCCTTCTGCGGGTATCAATGTGTGCATGGCCTCTGAAGAACGGGTAGAAAGCCCCTGCTTGGTACCATCGCGTTAGAAGCTCTTTGCTGGGATTGCCAAAGAAGCCACCAACGTCCGCTCCAGCGAAAGGAAAGCCGCTCACACCCATACTGAGAAGCATTGGAATGCTGGCTTCCAAATGAGGCCAAGCTGCTTGATTGTCGCCCGTCCACATGGCGCCTAATCGCTGGCTGCCCGAATAAAACGAGCGTGTCAGCACGAAAGGCCGCACATGATGCTTGTCTTCTACCTTATCGCGGGCGAGGAGCGCGTCGTAGGTGGCGTTCACAAGTGTCATGCCGTTGATATTGTGCAAATCACGATGCTCCCAGTGATCATGGTGCAAATTGTCCTTCGGCATCGTCGTCTCCGGGCCGTTGAAGACAGATGGCTCGTTCATATCATTCCAAATGAACACATTCTTCATTGTGCCCTTGAACTTGTCGTATCTGAACAAGCCCTTCCACCACTCACGACCTTTGGGGCTAAAACAGTCGATCCAATAGCTGCTGCCTGGCCAACACCACCCTTCGTAGATAGTGTCATCCTTGTTGTGCACAGCTAGGTCTTTCGACTTCAGCTCCTCGACTATTGGGTAATTGCCTTCGTTCTTGATGTGAGGGTCAATGATCGCCACGAGCTTCCGCTCATGCTCGTCAAGCTGCTTGTTCATCCCAAGCGGATCCGGGAAGGTCATAGGATCCCACGTGAAGTACTTTTTGCCCTCTGTGTACTCAATGTCGAGCCAGATCACATCGTATGGGATCTTGTATTTGTCGAATTTTCGATCGACGTCTCTGACATCCTCATCAGTGACATAGTTCCAGCGGCACTGATGGTACGCTATCGCAAATTGCTGTGGAAGCTGGGTGTAGCCTGTTAGTTCGGTATAGGCGCCAATCACGTCCTGCGGCTTTGGACCGAGGAAGATAAAGACGTCGAGCAAGCCGGCCTCACTGATCCAATGAGTCTGCGTCGTGACCGAGCTGCCGATGCCAAAGCTCAGCGGATTTGCGGAAGTAGTGGCCTTGGTGATGTCGACCCAGGTCTCGGCAGCGTTGAGCCAGAAGACGCCAACTGTGGAGTCCTTCTTGTGTGCCTGCATGAATGGGATGGCACCGTACAGCGTCATCGGGCTGTCCATCTCGTACTCGAAGACATCGCTGTTGTAGAGTCGGTACGGTTCGCTGTACTTCCCATCACCACCGCGGGTCTCCTTCAGGGACAGCGGTCCAGCATGCTCGGCAACACCATAGACGTGCTCATAGCCCGGGAACTCGATGTCCAGCGCTACGGATTCCGGACCCCGAGGCTTGCTGTCGGTATTGCCACCGAACGATTCGTCCCACCAGGTGCTCTCATCTTCAGCCATCTCCTTGTCCGACCCTGCCGCCATCGCTTCTTCGCCTTCTTTCTTCTCATCGTCACCCTCCTTCTTCTCCGGCGCAGGCTTGTCAACCTTCGGCCGCCAATGCTCCATGTTCAGCAGGCCCCGATCGTTCAACTTGATCTGAGTCTCACCATCGCGCTTGAACTCCACACCAAACGGCACGTGTCGGATTACTGCCTCGAACTTGCTGGCTGGGCCATACACAATCTTCGTCGTGCCTTTCTCGGCATCCTTGCTCGTCGCTGCGCCAGTGCTGATTGTAGTCCCACCCACGATTGCCCACTGCTCAGCCTCGTTGTACCTCTGCTTCTTCGCCTTGCTAGCGTGTCTCAGCTCGATGTCACCCTTCTGTCTCTTCTCTTCATCGAGGGTCACGCGAGCAGTGCCCGACTCGTAGAAGGCGACCGTGAGCGGTAGGCGCACGATCTCGTTGGTCGTGGTTTTCTTGGAGATCGTGCCAGTCAATACGCCTTTGTCAAACCTCACTGAAGCGGGATCGAGGCTGTACGGGGCTGCCCATTTGGAGGTGGAAAGCGCGTTGTCCGCGTAGGCACGATTGCGGTTGCAGAATCCCGATTGTGCACATGTTTTGAAGTTCTCATGCTTCACCATCACTACGCAAGAGCATTGTCAGCACGCTGAACCGGACGCATTCGACCATCTAGCAGATCAATGGCACCGCGTGCTTACCGGCCGGCGTGATGAGCGAGCATACTGCGAGACACAGCAGCAAGAAGCTCGTCCATCTGTTGGACAAGCTATTGAAGACGGACATGGCTTCTCGAGCTGATCATACAGCGTTGCTGTACTTCACATATGATGACATTGAGGTCCCGTCCACATGTTCTTCAGCATCGAGAAACACCAACTGTGCCAAGGGTTGTAACTTGTCCGACCCTAATAGATCGCCAGCTGTCTGTCTCTGCAGCTGTCCCTGCATAAGCTCAGCCAACAGCCCCACGTAGCCCCACCACCACCACCAAAAAGTTTCTAGGTCGTCTCAATCAATGTCAACAAGCGATCACACACCGCCTATCTTCAAATACCTTGGTCCAAGAGATAGAAGCTATCTTACCATCGTCAACCAAGCCAAGACAAGAGCAGAACATCAAGCAATCATGACTTCTGAGCAGACGTGAGCACTACGGCGAAGCCAATGGCGCAGAACGATGAATGGAGACTGATATATGTTGTAGCTTCATCGCTGTCAAGCCGGACGGCGTCCAGGTACGACGAACACGGGCGCTCTCGATAACTGCGTCATGATCCATGCTAACACCTCCAAGCGTGGCCTCGTGGGCGAGATCATCAGCCGCTTCGAGAAGAGAGGGTACGTTCACTGTCATGCCCGTTGCTAAAAAGACGCCAGCTAACGTTTTCCTAGCTTCAAGCTCGCCGCCATCAAGCTCATCACCCCATCCAAGGAGCACCTCGAGAAGCACTATGAGGACCTGAGCGACAAGCCCTTCTTCAAGGGTCTCATCACATGTGCGTGATAGAAAAAGAGCAGGAGCGAACACCAGAGCAGAGCTGACTGACTGATAATGTACGGCAGACATGGGCAGCGGTCCAGTGTGCGCCATGGTGTGGGAGGGCCGTGAGGTCGTCAAGACCGGCCGCATGATCTTGGGTGCCACCAACCCGCTCGCATCTCAGCCCGGTACCATCCGCGGGGACTACGCCATCGTAAGTCACAGGCACAGCCTACGTCCGGCATGAGGACTGTGCTAATGTGTCCTGTAACAGGATGTCGGCCGCAACGTCTGCCACGGCTCCGACGCTGTCGAGTCGGCCAAGAAGGAGATCGATCTCTGGTTCAAGAAGGAGGAGGTCCAGAGCTACACGCAGGCTCAGCACGGCTGGATCTACGAGAAGTAGAGTATCTCACCGTCTGCAGCTCTGCTGTGTGGGTGGACAAGGACTCCGGAAGAGTACGGGAACAGGTCGAAAGCGGCATCGGCCACTCGTATGATAGAAAATGCGTAGCTCGGTATCTGATGCGTGGCACGAACTCATCATCCTCTCAACAGCCACGATGTGACGATGCTGATAGGGTTACTTTCGTAAGCGTTCGCGTGTAGATAGCACGATGGGATCGCCGCCAAATCGTCCTTTCCCTTTCGGACTTAGTTAGTGTCGCTGAGTAAGGCCAGACCCCAGCGAAGAAGAGCATTACCCAGCCTGTCCCCATTCCTCCGACCAAATCTCACCTTTCGCTCTGCTTGTTACTCCCGCGGTGCGGAAGCCACACAACCTCTGTAGCTCGCAGTTCGCGCGTGATATGACTTGTACCGCTTTACGATAAGAAGGGAAATCCCTCCCCCGGAACGAGCCATGTCCGACACACCGCAGCCGCCAGCCAAGCCCGGCACAGCTTGTATCGGGTGTCGGCGCCGAAAACTTAAGTGCAGTCGCGAGCAAGAAGAAGGATGCACCAACTGTACCAAGTCAGATCTACCCTGCGTCTACCCTGCCCCAGAGCTTGGCGTCAAACGCAAGCGAGGGCCGTACAAGAAAGACAAGCTGCCTCGCGAGCGGCATCTCGAGGATCTCGTCAAGTACTTGGAGCCTAAGAGCTCGTCTTCGCCGTCGGATGCAATTGAGGGCCAGCCTTGCTCGACGGGTGCAGGTCACTATGGCTCACCACTGGGGACAGATGCTGCAGCGAGGAGTGGCCTTCTTGGGGATAAGCTGCGCCAATCCAGCCATTTTGAGGACCTGGTCAAGGATGCACTCATTGCCCTGACCAAGTCCAATGTTTCAGAACGCGAGCTCAACACAGAGAGCGGAGCATGTTCAACGTGTCTGCCGTCTCACACGACTGCCGCGACCGGGCTTGGCTTACACCCTCCCGTACGGCGGATCTTCGAGTACTGGCACCTCTTCCTTACGAGAGTAGACCCGTTGACGAAGGCGGTCCATTGTCCAACCCTGGCGAAGAAGCTTTTGGCAGCAACCGATGACCTCGATGGCGTCGGTAATGCTACGGAGACTTTGCTTTTTAGCGTGTATTACTCAGCAGTCAGTGCCTGTACAGCGAATGAAGCGCGCAAGCGGTTTGGAGAGAGCCGCAATGCTCTATTACAGCGCTATGGTCGTATCATCGAGTCTAGCATGAACGAGAGTTACGGCGTGCCTGCGCTTGAGTCGATGCAAGCACTGGTTATTTACATCATATGCGTCCGGCGCCAAGATGATGGCACCAGTGTCAGGACGCTTTTCAAGCTTGCTTCGAGTATGGCGCAGCTTATGGGCATGCATGAGGACCCTGGCGAAGCATACACGCCATACGAAGCAGAGCTGCGACGAAGGCTGTGGTGGCACATCTGTGGGCTGGAATCGCGAGGCGTAGAGGAAGGCGGTACACGGACGTCGAGCATTATGCAAGGCCACAATGTTCAGTTTCCGGCCAATCTAAACGACTGTGACTTGGATCCCAGAGCGACAGAGGTCCCGGAGTCACGGTCTGGCGTTACGGACATCACTTTCGTACGCCTGCGTTGGGAGATACTGCGTCTCGTTCACGGCATCTTCTCGGTCCGGAGACAGAAGGGAGAAGATGGGCGGCCGTTCAGTTCTCAGACTTTGCAGTCCGAGCAGAACAAAATATTCGTACACACAAAAGCTCGGCTGGAAACGGAGTATGCGTCGCATCTTCATGCCTCTCGGCCGTATGACTGGATGTCCTTGCAATTTCTTGAAGGCATGTTCATCAAGGCCCGCATGATCATTGACTATCCATTTGGTCACATACCGACGAAGGACATGAGTGCCGGGGAGCGTCTCCATCTGCTACAATGCTCTGTGCACATCATCGCTTTCACTCATGTGCTGGCTATTGATGACCGTCTAGAGAGCTGGTTGTGGTTCTTTCGCGGGTATGTGCAATGGCACTCTCTTGCTATCGTGGTTGCCGAGCTCGGCCACAGCAGCAACAAAATGTTCGCGCACAGTGCCTGGGCCGTGCTCGATCCTATTTTGGCAGATTGGGACAAGATGTACCAAAGCAAGAAGGATGAGCCTGCGTGGGAGCATGTGAATATCCTCATTGAGCGCGCGAAGCAGAAGCGTCACCACAGCGGGAAACGTGCTAAGATGACAGTGGGAGAGGGCGAACAGCCACCTGTCCACCCCAGTGACGTTTCGTCTGCCGCAAATATCCCTAACCATTCAGCATCCACCATGACACTCCAGTACGCACCACGCGCTGACATGGCAAGTCCTATGCCAGTCGGACTCCAGACAGCTAGTATCGCTTCGACACCGCAACAAGCACCCACGCCACGCTCGCTTGATGATGGGAGCTTGAGCCAACCAATGGCTGCTTCGTCCATTGCTCCGGCTCTCGATTTTGACGTCGATTTTGGCACATTCGACGGCTGGGACCAGATTGACTTCCAGGCTTTCGATGCTGTCTTTGGAGGGGCAGGTTGGGAGTTCCCTAGTCCAATTGCTGACTTTGGCATGGAGATGACGTGATGAGTTGTTTTTTCGAACGGCTTCTCGCAAGACGCTGTCTCTGGCGCAAGTGGCAGTGCGGCGGACGCTCAGTGCGAGGTTTCGTTCACACCTCTGCCAAGTTCCGTATCTCACTTTGCTGGTTTTGCCTTCATCCACTCACAGCAGGATTGGAGCGGAAGGACAACTCTGTCTGCAAGATCTCGACGCCACTGCTCGCCGTCCAACGTAGCTGGCGACTCGTTCAAGCACCACATCACGGCCGCCGAGAAGTCTGGGCCAGCTTCATCTTCCACCGAATCCGCCCAGTCTCTCGCGGCCATAAGACGATAAAAGGGATTGGCTTTGTTTTCCCCAAAGCCAGGCTGCTGCCAGAGTTCGTGGTCCCCCAGAGCTGCGCCGAACAGCAACTCTAGCATCATGATGCCAAGACAAGCGAAGCTCCTGTCCGTCTTTCTTGCCGCCTGCCGGCCATCCGCAAGGCTGCTGATAAAGTCTGCGGCGACGTACGGTCGATCGAACATAATGTCAGCATCAGCAGTGCTCGTTTGGGGGAACCGTATATCGTGCGATTCCCATTGTGTCCTAGCCCATGGCGTGGAATGCAGCTGAAGGTGCGATGATGCCACAGCTAAGGCGATGCGGAAGCGATCCGAACGTCGCAGTCTTCGCCGATAAGTGCCTTGCAGCACGTCTCGAAGTGTGATCTCGCCAGCCATAACTTTCTGCTCCGGTTGGGAAAAGACGGAGTACTGTCGGCCTTTGCTGACGTCGGTAAGTGCGCCAATACAGGAGGCCTGCATGTCGCAGACCGTCATTGCAGCGCAAAGCTTTGAGATCTCTCGCACCAGCTGAGCCTCTGTACCAGGAGCCCCGACTGTCGATCCGTTTACGGCTGCTGTTGGGCTTTTGATGCCGACTTTGGTATTCGAGCTGGAACTGGCAGACGGGAGGGCAAAACTGTTCTACTTTAGCTTGGTACGCGTACAATTGGTATGGGTGCTGTGGAGCAGCAAATTTGGACCTACTGGACCAGTCGTCGCTTCTTAATACCACTTGACGGGTTGCATGACCCGGTGCCTGTCTTCTGCACCGTAGAGACCAAGGCTGGCGAGAGAACGGCAGTAGTCGAGTCGTTGATGCCCTCATAGCAGGTTATTCGCAAGCCTTGTGGCTGCCAGGACGGCAACGACTGTGCTCCCAAAGACTTTGATGACCATAGGACCAAAAGCTTGAACTCGAAGGTGGATGATGGTCGATGCTGCAACCACAAATGGGCACAGTGCTTCTTATTGCAGGAACAACCCCAGGAGCGGAGAATCAGGGTGTACATGCGGTCAGCGTGCTCCCAGTACTACAGCAAGGACTTGATAGCCTTGGGCGAGACCGCCACCGTCTTGGCTGTCTTGAAGCTTGCAATTTTGTCGCTCTTTTCAAGAAGCTTATCCAGCTTTTTGTTGTTTGACCGAATGTCTTTCAGCAAGTCTTGACGCTGCGACTCGCCGAAGCCGAACTTAAGCTGCTCTTTGCGGTATTCGAAGCTTGTCTTCGTAAGTTCTCTGAGTGCTGCCGCGATGAGTCGATTCCTTGGCTTGTCCTTGTCATCCACTTGCCGTTCCTAAATCTTGTCAGTACGTCCATTTGCAGGTGGATGTGTACAGGCACTAACAAGTGGCGCACCCACTCGGGCTCTGAGGCGAGGTCTGTCGATCCCAACGATAGTGAGCAACTGCCAAATCAACGATTGCAGCTCCGATACGATCTCAAAGAACCGAACGTGAGCGGACCCAAGCCTGCTTTGCAATGCCTCGTCTATATCCGCCTCCTTCCATCTCTCGCACCGCGGATCTGCGAGCAAGGTTTCCAAATCCGTCTCGTCCAGATCTTCGTCTTCGACCAATGGCAGGAGCAGCGTCTTCAGAGTCAAAGTGAACGATAACTGCTCGTCTTTGATGTTGTTGAGCGATTTGCGCCATTCCATCTCGAAGTTTCTGATGAGACCCAGAGTTTTGCAAGCCTCACGGTGGTGTTCCAGTGCGCTTACAACGAGCGGAAACGCACCTAGGACAAGGCCGATTACTTCTATGCCGCTCATCGTGCCACAACGTCGTCCGCCACGCAGATCTGAATAGTAGCAAAGGTGAAAAGAGAAGCTATGAACTAAATCTCGCTGACACTGGGCTAACCAGATGCGCTTCGCATGGCTGCGCACGACGGTGGTGGTGGCGCAGCACAGCTGCGGCGGAGCAAGGCAACCTGCATGGAGCTCAATGAAGCTCGCATTTGCCGCTTGACCGTCCGTGCGTCCGCCAAACTATCATACGAGGCCAAATAACAGGTTGTATGGATCTCTACTGCTCGAAAATTTCTGAGTAGCATATGAAATGGTGGGTGAGCCTTCGAGCATCGGCCAGCAGAGTCGCCGCATCTCACAACGGTTTGATGAGCTGTACAAGGCTGCCACTGCGAGAGTCTCTGCCGAGACCGACGTGAAAGGAGTGCTGTTCGAAGGAAATGTCCAAGACGAGTCCGAGAGGTTCAGACATTGGGCTGGGAACATTGGAGCATTCCACGAAGAAACCGACACGCGGTCACTGGAGTATCGACTGCGAAGCCAACATAAGGTGGCTGATCGAGTGCACGACCTTCTTGAAACACTACAGGAGTTGCTGGGAATCGGTACGTGCCTTCAGATGTTGACGCGCAGTACATCTACCTACTTTACCCGAGCCTTACCTCCGTCACAGCTTTTAGTGACCCAGAAGCTGAGCATGGAGACAACGATCGGCCAGCCAACAGTGAAGAGGTAGGCGCCGATGAAGACGCGCTCTTGCTACTCGAGCTTGCAGACCTCGGCACCTCTCAAGAGTGCAAGGACTCGTCGCTCATTGCTTCCATCTCGGACACGATCACCCATCTGTTCAAGATATCTGCACGCCTCGCCAAGTCCACAACCAGAGACCGCTGGTCCAAGGCACAGGTAGCGCGCCTACCCAGATATGACGACGCCTACGACCTTGCGCATGCAAGGGAAAAGTTCACCGACTGCCGGGATTTGTCCCTTCTCCATCGCTTGGCCCGGGCAAATATGCAGCGCCGTCAATACTTTCTGTATTGTCGAACGCATCGCGAGAAGCTGGCCGGTTGCCAGACCGTGAGAACGATCGCAGAGGCATATGTTGAGCCTCGAGTACGAGGGTACTCCAGCCTTGATGGGACGTCGGAAATCCAGACCGCGGTTCGGCGTAGTACATCCAGGCTTTCAGCGGTGCATACTACGGCTTCGACACTAGGCCCTGTCGACTTAAGCGCCTTTGACGATGGGTTCGACGATGGCAGGTCGCAATTCACTTTGGCTACATCGTTGGAGGCGGATCCATGCAACGAGTCGTTGCGAGTACCCGAGCTTGCGGCGGTCGGCACACCCCGAGAACCATTCGAATGCCCATACTGTTACACTATACGAAGGTTCAACGGCCAGTTGGCATGGAGGTAAGGAGGTGCGACCACAGAGGCTCTGAAGCCGTCGTAATCGCTGTCCATCTTCGTACTTGTGCTCGCTCCCTCAGCTTCGCCCTGATGCTCCAGTAAGATGTATGGTAGCAGGGAAGGCAGCTGACTCTGAAGTGGTAGGGCCCATGTCTTTGCGGACCTCCGACCATACGTATGCACCTCTAGCGACTGTGGTATGGTGATGTTTGATAGTAGGCGGACCTGGACAGACCACGAGATGGAGGAGCACCGACGATTATGGACATGCCCGGCATGTCGGCGTGCAACCTTTCCCAGCTCCTTATCACTTCTCACTCACCTAGGTCAGCAGCACGCTGACTTCGTCGTTGAAGCTCAACTAAAGACAATGCTGAAATGCAGCTCTCGGCCTCTGGAATACATTGCAGCTAAAGACTGTACCCTTTGCGACTGGGAGCAAACGCTTCGACCCAGTAACACGCACATCCCTGGGGAAAGCGATGTGACGGTAACTGCCCGCCAATTCATGAAGCATCTGGCGGGCCATCTGGAAAAGCTGGCTTTGTTCGCGCTTCCGCGGCCAGTCCGAGACGATGAAGACCAGTGCAACTCCGTCGGCGTGGCGGCCAGCTCACGGGAAGACTCAAGTGATGATATGGTAAGCTGTGTGTTTGGCCCCTGGTCCTGGTGTTATATGGACTAATATGACAGTCCGAGGGTGCTCCACTCGGTAATGAGCAGCTTCAAGAAGGTGACAGCGACGCCGACCCCAACCGTGGACTCCCGTCTACGCAGGATGCATTTGACATGATGCGGGCTATATCTCCGCTTCCCACTTGCCCTGAGCCTTTATTTGATCTCACTGAGGAAGATTTGAGGGCCATTGTACTATTAGATGCTCCGAACACGGATAATAATTTGCTCGAACGGGGCGGTGGTACCGGTCATCGGCTTGAGCACGCCGCTACGAGACCGGTCCCGAGTGGCGATGATGATGCGAGAGTGGACTGTAGTTGCGGTAACGCCGAAGATGATGGCAATAGTGTTGCATGCGACGCTTGCGGCAGATGGCAGCATACTGCTTGCTACTACCCGCAGTATGCTCCCCACGAGCTGCCTCCAAGCCTTCAACATTTTTGTAGCGACTGCCGCAAGCTACCACGTGAAGAGAGCCACAGAGCAGGGGCACTCGATCGGGTTGATGGTGGCGATCAGCCAATCGCTCAAGACCTGAAGCCTCGGGGGAAGTCAGGCTATTGGACCAAGACGGAGCAGCTTCAGTTTTCGGGGCTGATCGATGAGTTGGGCACGGACTTTGACGCTATAGCTGCACGCCTTCCTGGCAAGAGTAGGCGCATGATAGTGAATCGATATGCACGAACGGAGCGTGATAGAACTGCCGCAACGGCGCCTGTCCAGTCACCAGGAGCCACACACCAAGGTGTGCCGGCGTCCGGATTGGCAGGTAAGGACGCACTACCGCTTGCTACCGCAGCTAGTCGCCGGACTGATCCGTCTTCCGCATCCATGCAAGGTGCAGGCGCAGGCCCTGTAGCGGAGCCGAAAGCGGAAGCAGCTGCTCTTCGCGCAAACGCCGCCGACAACATCGGGCGTATAGCGGTCGACATTGATTGGTGGGCCGACGGACAAGCTCGGGGCTCCATGCAGTGGGATACTAGGGACAAAGTGAATACCTTCTTCGAAAAGATCGACCACGAGATGCCACCGAAGTTGTGCAACGGGAGAGTCAGAGCCGTAACAGTCGAGAACCTCACCTGTGTACTCGGGACTGAAGGAAGATCCAGTACTCGTATTCGCCGCGGAAACGTCAATAGATACGAGGCTTCGTTGCGTTGGTTAAAACGAGTAGTGGAGCAGCAGGCTGATAGGTCAGCGCTGGAGCTCCTCGTCACGGTTGAGTGGGAGGAGCATCCGTCAACGTCGCACACGGGCTACAACCGAGAACAGGGGTTCCGCGCAGAAGAGGCAGAGGACGAGGCCAGCTTCAATCTTCGCTAGCTGGGATATGAACTCGGCGACATTCCAAGCTCTTTGAGGTAAACGGCTTCTTACACCGTCGAGGATGAACCAAAACCTGGGCGCCGAAAACATCGAGACTTGGCTTGGCAAGATGCTATATGACAGCGTGAGTGTCCTCGGCTAGCAAACAAACCTATATCTCGGCCCTCCTGACCTAAGAAGTAAAGGAAGATGATGTACACCGCCCAAATCCGCCGGCACACTCCGAGCCAGCGCTGAACTCATGCATTCCGACGGCCATCGAGGCGTTTACGGTGCACATGTAGTGTGTGTGATGGACGACAAGTCTTGTTATCACTCTTCAATCGTACACTCTTTGCGCAACGAGTTCGGGAGCTCGGGTGTCCCTCGCCAAGGCTCCGTCCACACCTTCACACACAGTAGTGATACACCTGCGGAGGCTTCCGCCAACCCACCCTTACTTCTTGCCCTTCTTCCCACGCCCCATAGCCCTCCGCTCGTTATTCCGCGCAATCCTCACGCCGCTCTTCCGCCATGCCGCAAACCTGTCGCCGGGTTTGTACTCGTCGTACGCCCGACTCGTCTTACCCTTGGCCTGCGCCGCCGCCTCCTTCCGCTCCGCAGCCTGTCCGATCTCGTGGTTGGGTTGGCGGTACTGGTAACCCGGTCTCAGCGTCACACCCAATCCTTCCATGATCCTGCTCGACCGGCGTATCGCCTTGGCAGCGGCGCTGTTGGCCGTAGGTGGTGTTGTGGAGATGGCGGTGGTGGATTGTAGGCCTATGGTGTTGGGTAGTGCGCTGATGGTGGTGGGTGAGTCGGTGGCTACGAGGTCGTCGGTGAGTTCTTCGGAGGCGGTGGTTGGCATTTGGTAGGCTAGCATGCCCAGTCGTCTCCGTCTTACTGCATGGGCAGGCTGCGGCAGTATCTGGTCCTTTTCGAAGACAATGCCGATGTACTTTCGCTTCGGATGACGGTCGGGATCGCGGTAGTAGCGCACGTAGCCTGGGACGCCGGCGTGGATTGTGTGGTCGCGACCCTGCATTACATTCTGATTCAGCATATGTCGTCTCATAACATAGGCTTACATGGCCTGGTAATGCGCCTGCCACAGGTGGGAGGTTGTGGAGGTAAAGCGTACCATGAAAGCATGATCTCCCGGAAACCAATGGGTACCCCTCTGCTTGAACAAGATGTTGCCCGGTATCACGTACTCGCCACCCGTCTTCTTTGCTCCTAAACGCTTGCCGGCACCGTCCTTGGCGCCGTTGGCCCGACCTTGCGCTTGATGGGAAGCATTCCGGCTCTGTGCAAAGGAGGAGACTGCGGGTGGGGAGACGCGGAGGTCGCGTAGAGCGCTGGAGAGGAAGGACAGCGTGGCGGTTGAGGGCGCACGTGCTACTCGAGCCGACGACGAGAGTGGCGAGATGGCCATTGTGAGGTGTGTTAGTGTAGGTATGGCCGAATCAGGGAGAACTGGTCGCAGGACTGGAGTGGGTGAGGCTGGAGAGACGAGGTCGAAAGAGGGTTTGCGGTATCCTTGGCGGGCTGGCCCGAGCACCTCCGGCGTCAATGGTGGGACAGGTCACCTTAGTGAGGATGTGGAATGGTTCAGGCAGATGCATTACCAATATTGACGATTGCATGTGACGAGCCCATGAGACTTTGAGAACGACCGATATCAGGCTGCTGGAACTTACGGATACAGGGCCGGACACACGACCCACGCCGACTGCAAACGAACAGCAACATCAACAGCCCTTCACTAGACGGCCTCGAGAGCTCCACAGCCCACATACAGCCCACAGTACCTCCAACCGCATAGGCGACACGACCACCACCTGACCGGGCCTCGCGCCCACCCCATCCCCACCCAGCATGGCCTCCGCCCTCTTCTTCCTCGACCTCAAGGGCAAGACCCTGCTGGCGCGCAACTACCGCGGCGACATCCCCATGAGCGCCGTCGAGAAGTTCCCCGTCCTCCTCTCCGAAGCCGAGGAGGAGTCCAGCAGTGTGCCGCCCTGCTTCACCAGCGAGGGCATCAACTACCTCTACATCCGGCACAACAACCTCTATCTGCTCGCCCTCACAAAGCGCAATTCCAACGCAGCAGAGCTATTGTTGTTTCTGCATAGAGTGGTGGAGGTGTTTACCGAATACTTCAAGGAGCTGGAGGAGGAGAGTATCCGCGACAATTTCGTGGTGATCTACGAGTTGCTGGACGAAATGATGGATTTCGGCTACCCGCAGACCACCGAGCACAAGATCTTGCAGGAGTACATCACGCAGGAAAGTCACAAGCTTGACGTGCAAGCCCGGCCGCCCATTGCCGTCACCAATGCCGTCTCGTGGCGCTCCGAGGGCATCCGCTACCGCAAGAACGAAGTCTTCCTCGACGTTGTCGAGTCGCTCAACCTCCTGGTAAGCAGCACAGGGAACGTTCTGCGGTCGGAAATTTTGGGCGCGGTGAAGATGAAGTGCTACCTCTCCGGCATGCCCGAGCTACGGCTAGGCCTAAACGACAAAGTCATGTTCGAAACGACCGGCCGCGCCACCCGCGGCAAGAGCGTCGAGATGGAGGACGTCAAGTTCCACCAATGCGTCCGCTTGTCCCGCTTCGAAAACGACCGCACCATCTCTTTCATACCTCCTGACGGCGAGTTCGAGCTCATGAGTTATCGCCTGAACACGCAAGTCAAACCGCTCATATGGGTCGAGTGTGTGGTCGAAAGCCACAGTGGGAGTCGGATCGAGTATATGCTCAAAGCGAAAGCGCAGTTCAAGCGCAGGAGCACAGCGAATAACGTTGAGATCCATGTCCCCGTGCCCGATGATGCGGATACGCCGCGCTTTCGGACGAATATCGGGAGTGTGCATTATGCGCCCGAGTCGAGTGAGATTGTGTGGAAGATCAAGCAGTTTGGGGGCGGGAAGGAGTTCTTGATGCGGGCCGAGCTTGGGTTGCCTTCAGTACGGTAAGTCTGTCCTTGCATGGAGCGCCAGCGAGCGCTAGAGTCGACTTCTGTTGTTCGTGGTTGACTGACTTGTGTGTGTTGCATTGCAGAGGCGACGAAGAGCGCGGCGGCGGCATGATGGGCGGCTTCGGCGGCTCCATGGGCGGCGTGGGCGGCAACAGCAAGGCCAAACGGCCCATCAACGTGAAATTTGAGATTCCGTACTTCACGACCAGTGGGATCCAGGTGCGGTATCTGAAGATCATTGAGCCGAAGGTATGTCGATCATCCTACCGTAGCAAAGGGTGGCAGCCGGTTGTGTGCTAACTCGTGTTTGTAGTTGCAATACCCATCGTTGCCGTGGGTGCGGTATATCACGCAGTCGGGCGATATTGCGGTCAGGTTGCCGGATGTGCAACACTGATACTCGACACGACGGAACGACGCGGGAGGATGGAGCGTGCTTCGTTAGCGCAATGGCATTGCGGGCGGCGTTGGTGGAGTACGTTACGCACGGGTGCATGGGATCGCGCAGGTGCGTCTGCACATGCATGGCTATCTGTATTCGCCTACGTGACAAACGATACCTGGCAATCTGTCAAACAAAGCACCACAATATGCATGCAGCTTCCGTCAGATGACTGGATAGACTCCGGCAGCGAAAGCTGAGCTACACCGAGTACGCTCCCTTCCATTCCTCCCTCCTTCCTGACCCTGTGACAAGACATCCCGCTCATGCCTTGGTCCTCAGACTTCATTGCGCACCGATCGACCGTTAGCTCGCCTCTCATCGCGTCCTGCCTCCGAGGAAGAAGCACTGCCCGTCCGTGCACATGTGCGTCGTCTTCCGACAGGTTGGGCAGTACGAATCCTTCCAGATGCGCTCGGGCCAGGCTGGCGCTTGCTGCTGGGCGTTTGTTGCTGCGGTGGTGTTGGTGCTGGCTTGCTGGGTGGAGCTGGAGGATGTGGTGTTGCTGCCGTTGGTGTTCGCGGTCGTGTTGTTGGTGGACGACATTTCGATGGATGCTCTTGGGTTTCTGGTTGGTGTGAGAGTGGTATGGCGAGACCGGCTCGGCTGTATCTTGATTCTTGGAGTGGTTGTATGATGAGGAAGGGAAAAGGAAGCGGGCGGGAGGAGTGCTCTTGTGTAGGGGCTCCAGCTGTGTCACTGTCAGACACATTGTATTTACCTGCAAGACTGTATGTGAAGCGATGAGAGGTACAGAAAACTGTCTCTCCAGTGGTAAGACTCCCAAGTGGTGTCCCAGCCATGTCTCGGCCAAGGTGTCCCTGCCGATGGGGCGGTGGTCTCATGTACTTTCGCACCGTTTCTGAGGGCGCACACGACATACAGCACGATGCTTGCAGCTGCTAGCTAGCCTTTCACTCCCTCCAATGCGCATACGTCCGCCACGTAAGCCATCCAAGCGAACGTTCTCCGACAATTCGAGCATATGTTCGATTGTACCTTCAGTGCATTGGTCCAGACCTATCCGAACCGGTAAACCAGGAAGTATGCCCCCGTGAAGCCAGCTTACTATCCTAGGATGGAACGGATGAGCTCAACTGACTATCGTGGCATGAGATTTTCGAAATGGACGCCCTTCTTCTTGCCGCCGAAAGACGTCAAGTCATACGTCCCGTCGTCATGAACGCGCTCGATCCTCCACCGCCCCGTTAGGGCTGTGGCGGACTCGCTCTTGAGCTGGACCTTAGCCTGCACCGGTAATGGAAGTTCCAAGACTAGGTCTAGTAAGCCGAGCGCTTCCAGATCGAGATACAGTAAGCCGAGCGCTCCCACAGTCGTGTCCGGAGGCATCACAGGAGCATGATGCACCTTCTCGCTGACTTGCAGTCTGACAAGGTATTGTTGTCCCTCGTCGGCCAGCTTGAGGCGTGCCCGTGCCAAATTCATGACCTCTGAGATCTGCGACTGCGCGCGAGCGGGGACGAAGGTTTTCATTGTGCGTTGAGACTGGAAATCTGTGTATGTGAATGAGACGTTTAGAATTTTATCGTCCAGCTCATGGAGCCCAGGCGGATGGCTTGCGAACACAAAAGGCCAGGGCGCTTGTCAGCAGGGTTTGACTGGGAGGTCTCTGTAGTCAACACCACGAAGTGCTGGTCCCAAATCCAGCCTAGGGTGCTGTCCGGATCATCTTGGTTCTTTGCTAGCCAGAGCTCGCCCTTCTGCGCTAGAACGTCGAATACCTCGCCCTGGACGTATGTATGGTACATGAAGCCTGCTTCCTCCCTTTTCGGAGCGTCGAACGCGAACATACTTGCGCAGGCATATAGAACGGTGTTGCCGGTGAACCAGGCAAGATCTGGAGTCGGCATCACGGACGGAGACTTAAGCTTTGGTATGGTGCCCCAGGCCGTGCTTGAAGTGGCTTTATCAGGCGACTGCTGGGACCCGCGCTTCGACCACCGATCGGAGACCACTGGAGGACTGGGGTTCGTTCGGTAAGCAGGATACTGCTCATCAAAACGACGATTTCTGCGCTTCAGCCGCTCGAGTGTACCTCGCGAGGCGGATTCCAACATACTAGGCAAGCTAGGTGAAACTTTAGCAGGTCGGTCTCTGCCTCCTATCGTCTTCCTCGGGTGTGCGGCCGTTGTATCGGTGTCGCTATTGGTAGCTTGCGTTCTATCGTCTTGCTCGGGCGTGGAGTCGTGGCGGACAGTCGCGCTTGCCATTTCGAGGATGATATTCCTCACCAGCTTTTGCATCCTTCGGTACTCCCCCCTCGCCTTAGCCGCGTCCCACACTACACCGTTCCTCCTGCATTCTTCCGCCACCTGCGGGAAACATATTCCGCACCATCAATACCCCATGGCTGCCTTCGTTGTAACCAACCTCGAGAAACATCCCTTCGTGCACATTGAAATGCTGGAAAGCGGCCTGCCACTCCCTCGAGAAAGATTGAGCTGCAAGCCAGTTCTGCACCTTCTCTGGCGGCCATTGGTCCGGCGGGCTTACTGCATGCTCATTGACGGGGGAATTCTCGTCAGAAGATGAGTTACTGCTATCACCTTGCGCTGCTCTATGGTCGTCATGGGTGGATGCCGAGTCGATGTCGACAGCTTCCTGCCAAGAAGCAACAATCTGCAGGCCACGTCAGTACTGAGAAGCGTCACACAAATATGGACCCACGTGAGTCTCGTTGATACAAGCATGCGGGCTGGAACGAAGCTGGCTGGAACGTACCGGTTGCTGCTGTGTCTTAGAAGGCCCCCGACTCTCACTAGAGCCATGAGAACTCCTATCCTCGGTCGTTGCAAAAACTCGAGAGATGGCGAACAAGGCAAGTCGCTCGAGATGCCCACCAAGATGCTTTTTGAACTGCGACACCGGCACCATCACAGCATTGACTTGTGGAATATCTGTACCCCGTTCTCTCGCTTCGTTCGAGCTTCTCGTCCCAGTCATCGCAAAGCGGACATGTGGATGCTGCTATTTCGGCCACCGGCCTAGAGCCAGCTGTCTGTATAGATCCTTTCGATGTCTCGTTGGCATATCGGGCATGGCATCTCGCTACATGTCGCAACAGGTCTGTGGCGTAAGTAAACGTCTTGTTGGGACATGTGAGACATATCCAGTGCCGCCTATGGACAGTAAGCTCGTGCTGGAACCAGACCTCTTGATCCTCGAAGAGCCCAGCAGTACATTCCCCGAAGGTGCATGTGTAGGCTCTCAAATCTCGGAAAACATGCCTACTAGGAAATGGTTAGTCTGACTATATAGATTCGGCGGACATTACCAAAATGTCGGCAATAGTACGGCACTCACGCCCAGGATCTCTGCTTCCTGGCCTGTACAAACCCCCAACAGTATGGGCATTCGAATTCAGGGCCGGACTTGATGAGGTCTCCGAGCATGACAACCGAGAGCTTGTGAGAATGCTCGCCTGAGGTCTGGGAAGATACAAAGGAAGTGTTCTGTGACCTATTATCGTCATATTCGTCTTCCGGATTCTTGAGTACATTCTCAGACAGGGTCGACAATCGTAAAGTTGAAGCTGTAGTGGATACCAGCGTCGGTCGTAATGACAACGTAGGAGGAAGAGGCAGGGATGGAGCAACCGCGCCTGGAACGACCAAGGGTTGCGATGACGGCTGCATTGCTGACACGTGGTCTTGGTGATGAGCTATGCGGTTGCGATGATCCCTCGCATATCGTAGATACTGCCGCCGTTGCGTATTGGCATTTCCGAGTCGCTCTCGCAGCCATGGCTGTTGGTCCGTTTTGGGAAACTTGTCCTGAATGTGCCTGATATCGATCTCGGGCAGGAACGGCTGATAAGCCGCTGCGGTTGCTTTGGTGTAGCGATCTTGGGTAGTGTTTCTCCGGATTAGGATAGAGACTTTCATCAGTCAAGTCCCGGGAGCGGCAGGCGGCACTGTAAATTATGAAGCATCATACGTTACGGCCGACTTCGCATTGACTTCGCAAACCAGCAATGGTCATGCAACAAGAGACCAGAGCTTTTGGACGCTGGGAGTAGTGCTCCTGGAACTGTGCTTCGGCCATCGCTTGGAGAGTCACCATCTATGGGGTGACCAGACGTTTCAACGGAACCCGCTAGATCCCTTCCATAGGCTGGCTGTTGCGCAGGACTGGGCGAAGGACATCGAGCTGGAGGCTGACATGGACTATGCCCATGCGGTAAAGTGGTGTCTGCAAGAAGCGCCCAGCACGGTGACAAGTAATGACTGGCGGAGTGACTACGTCCAGAACGTTGTGCAGCCGTTGCAGAAGTGCTGTGATAGCATGATGCCGAAGAAAGCTGTGACATAAGCGCACCACGGCCTGCAATAAGCGTATCAGGTATCAGGCTGAGCTCTCACGTAACGAGACGCTTATCATTGAGAAATGCCCAATGTGCCGTCGACTTACACTTAGCTGACGCTGATAATACGTGCACCACTGTGTAGAGCGCGGCACCGCGGCGACGTTCTCTGAAGGCAGATGCATCCTGGTGGCCAGAGCATTAGCTATATGTCGTTGCATCGAGTACTGTAGTCCGTCGAGTGCATGGGCTCGACCCTCGCTATCTGCTGTGCTATAAGCTTGTGCAATAGAGCTGCCAGATTGCCAGTTGTGCTGTTCACAGTGCACGCTACCCTCAGAGTGCGTCTTACAGCTGAGCGACACCGTCGTTAAACGCCTTTAATGGTCATTGCCGTATACTCTCCTACAGTAGCCGCTACGCTATCAGCATGCCAGGGAGTTTTGGGAAGTGAAGCGGAACGTCTCGCAGAGGCAAAACTCGAAACATCACCAAGCACACGCCTCGCGATCATAACTACTAGAGAACTGCACTGGCAACCGGACGCAAAAAACCCTCGTTTACAGCTTCCTTCAGTAGCGACACACGCCGGAGGAGTGCGACCGGGGTATACCATGACAGTTGCGCAGTTGGCGTATGAACGGTCCCAGAGCACTGTGACGCGTGATGGACCGATGTCTCCCGCCGTAATGACGTGTCAAGCGTGGCGAGCAAGGGCGAGACGGCCCCGTCAAGATCTTTTACTCATGTGGCGGAAGTGGTGGGAATGTAGTAGCTAGCGCCGGGTGAATAAATATGCTGCAGACATCGTCCGCTTTGGCGTGCATCTTTTCTTGAGTAACGACAGCCCAAGGGATGTGAAGTAGGTAGTTGCGAGGCTCATCCGGAGTGCACGTTGCCAGCCATTCCAAGTAGGCGCTGTAAGCTTTGCGTGGCTTCACTGGGTGTGCGCTGCAGCCTTTGCGGTCTTGCAAGCTCGTCTTGATCCGCACCGCTGGCTAGGCCGGTGTCTCCCCTGCCAACGACATTGTCACTTGCAGCCAACGCCACAGTACTGCCCACTGATATCGTCCGGCCCATGCTTCCAATCCGCATCTGCCTCAAAGACCTGCCGTCTACCGGCCTCTGCAATCCAAAGCCGAAAATCCTACTCCTCTTCTTACTTCTCCGACTACCCTCACTGCTACCCGAGCTACCCTCCGGAACACTCGTCAAAGGCCGCCGCACGCCAGGCCGGAGGAGATGCGGTTTGGCAGCAACGGAGGTCGCTGCCGTGATCTCGCCAAGCGGTGGCAGGTGCGAGGCATACTCATCGGCCAGGCTCATTCGGTTCTTCGCGCATATCTCCGCGATGCCGTCAATGGCATGCTGGAACTCCGGGCAGTCAGCTGAACGGAGAATGTCGGCGAAAGCGTAGGACGAGACGGGCGGTAAGGCCTGGATTTCACTGTGACGACTCGGAGCGCTCGTTGCAGGCCGCCTAATGCCTGTATACGCTCTCACAAGCACAGGGGCTGCCATGGTGTGGTTTTCAAGGTAGTGGACACGTCGGAGACACGAGAACCGCGTAAAGTGAGAGCCGCTGAGTAAGCAGGAAACAGTCAATTTCATGGTCCAAGGAGCGAACGAACCTCGCAACACTCTGTCATTGCCGCGCCGTCAACCCCCCACGATATCCACAGAGCAAGCATATACCATGACTGAAACTGACAAGCTCAACAGCCAGAGCGATGTCGCGCAGTCCGAGCAGGTATGTTCGAGCCTCTGAGCCCAGAAGCACAGCATGGCCCAGGATTCTCTCCTGTCCGGGACAGCGTGTTCATTGCTCGTCAGATCCGCTCGCTGCCTGTAGAAGATGACGCACATGACTGTTATGGACCTCTACTCCGGCCGTGGCCGCTTACTGGAAATATGCCCTTGCCTGCATGCTAACAGCGAGTAGGCAGAACAACATGAACCAAAGCACCTAGAGACTGTGAGTACCGTTGCAGCACCGTGTGGCCTTGTGCGTCGGTCGGGGCCGTTACAGTTAGCTTCCAAGCTACTGAAGCCTTTCCAGGCGTACGAACGTGGCCTTGCTCTTGTGCCACTCTTTCTCCTACCCATACTTCACGTCCCGGAATCTCACGTCGTTGTGGACGTCCGTCTGCCTCCCTGTACTGACCCTCGGACAGACAGCACAACACCTCAACTCTGCAGAGGCAGCTTCGGTGGGTTATCTACGTGCAACGTCGCGTACTCTGGATCGCACTGCTGACGCCACTCTGATCTTTAAGCCCTTTGGCACGTTTCACCGCCTCATGCTAACAGCAGGTAGACACAGGCAACATCAGAGGTAGACGCAGAGGCAGACAACTCGGAAGAAGCAGGATTAGAGACGGTGAGTATGCACACGTGCACATGTATGCTGGGCACTGTCCACGCTCCATGCACTCCATTCCAGTCTTGTGCTCAACTCGAGCATTGCCCTGATTACTGCGCGCATACCGTACAGTTCCCGGTCCCTCAGACAGTGCCTTCCTTATTGAACCATTCTTACACCCGCCGCGGCTCTAACAGCACTTTGTATTAGGGAGAGATAGAAGATGATGGACCACAACAACAACCGCCGGAGTACAGATGGTGCAAGTGCTTCTACGAGCCGGAGCAGCCAGGCGCCCAGAACTACTACTTCATGCACTTCGATACCCGCGAGACCAAATACGAGGAGCCGAATGAGCCGTACTGGATCTGGGACGCGATGCTGAACAACGTGCATGCTTCTGGCCTGCAGCATCCGTCGAGCTTGCAGCGTACGTAGCAGAGCACCAAAGAATGAGACACGCACGCTGACGGGTGACCGCAGAAAACCCACCAGCACTAGGCACTTCTTCAGCGGGGCAGTCCAGCGAGGTCGATCCGGAATACCAAGGCTACAACCCGAAAATTCACGGCAGCTACGACCCAAACGCACCGTACGCCCAATACCACAAGCAGAAGGTCGCTGAAGCCCAAGCGCTCAAAGACTACACCGCCGCAGCGGCCTCCGTCCAAGCCGGCGAATACGGCGCCGTCGGCGCGTTCAACAGGTTCTCTGGCGGCTTCCAGACTGCAGACAAGTCCACGGAGAGGCATGACGACTTCAACAAGAGCGGTCGTCAGCTCAACAACTTCTTCGACGTGGACGCGGCGGCGAACTCGCATGATGGGAAGTCGTTGAAGGACGAGCGGCGGGCGCAGAAGCCGAGCAAGAAGGAGATTGCGGAGATGAGTAAGAAGAGGCGGGATAAGAAGGAGAAGAAGCGGTTGGACTTTTACAAGTCGTAATCGTATCAACACTGTGGAGTATGGCGCTGTGCATTGGGTGGATCTGCTGCAGAGCGATGAGTGGTGTGTCACGGCGTTGTGGCATGCAATGGCTGCTACCCTACGTCTCGCTGCATATCATTGGCGCCACATATGTCTTACAAGAGTACATCTGGCCGTCAATACCCTGCCACGACTCAAACCTCCACGCGTGCCGGAGTATCAGCACTGCTCCGATTAGCACTCTCTGCTTTGTTCACAAACTCCTGTGAGGTAAATCATTGTCGGTCGTAGTAAGGTAGCAGCTCTACTTCGCCAACTGCACTTCTTGCGGACCACTTGCACCACCGCGTCGAGCGGCGTGACGATCGAGAAGCTGCTTCCACGGGAAGAGAGGGACCCTAGTGCAGAGTCTCCAGCGATCAAATAACAACTTATCGGGTCGCCGCCACCCTGCTGCGTCCATGTTACTATGTGGAGCATCTGGCTGCGGCTGCGCTGACAAGCCAGAGTATCAATATGATTCGCAGAGTCGTCACACCTATGACGGCGCCGATGAGCTTAGCACGGCCTCCAGGAAAGTTGCCATATCACCAACACCGTCTGGCTCTTTATCCATTGCCCGCAATCACCGTATGCTTTTATCTGTAGAGGAAGACCAAGCCTTTCCACCGTTTCTGCCAGTTGTCGTGACAGCTGGGGCTCCACTGTCCCGTCATCCGAAGCATAGCCTATCTATGCTGGTACTGACAACGTAGCCAGGCTCGTGTTCGTCTTGAGCTGAAGTACGCGGCCGTATAGATCATCTAGGGCTGTCGAGTCACCCGACGCCCTGCACACCTTGGCCGCCTGGTCTAGCTGTGTTTTGAACGGACACCAGCCGCAACATCCCATGAACCCACCCACAGGCTGACCGAAGGACCGCAGCGCATGTAAAGCTGTAGCACAGCCTTGACTGATGCCTGCCAATACCACCCCCGAAGCGCCAATTGTTGACACTTTCTGCCTGAGCACCTCATGTACCTGCTCAATCGAGTCCCGCAAGCCTTGTCGTTGCAGTTCATCTCGCTGAGATGGGTCAGTGAGCGAGTAGATGTCGAACCATTCGGGTATTTCTTCTTGAAAGATCGTTGACAGGCGCTTCGGTGCTGAGGGCAAGACCCATCTGATGCCCAGAAAACGCTGTGGAAGGGTTTTATGGTTTGAGTCGTGTGCTTCAACGAGGAGGTCTTCACAGGATTCTTGGCCACTGCTACCGCGTCCGTGTAGGAAGATGACCGTTGCCTCATGGGCACCGAAAGGCCCGACAGTACAGAGTGGGGTGGGTAGCTCGGACATAACTGTTCTAGGGGTCCGTCGGGTGCCCAACGGATGGGCAAGATATCAGCTCGATCATTCAGCGATGGAGACTACGACCCTGGTGTGGGAGTAGTCCTTTTAGGTTCTTTGCACTATTTTGATGTTGACGTTCAGCTGGTTGAGAAGCTCGGCAGAACATGGACCGACTCACCGGGAATGATGGAGCTTTCTGCGTCACTAAAGGTTACGGGGTGCTGTACGTGAACAAACGCACAGCTCGGTGTCTGGGTGCACGAGTCTTTGCATCTCAGTATAGCGATCTGCACATACGTGACAGTCGAAATGACATGGGAGGCAGCTAATTCAGATGCACGTCTTGTACGCAGCCCTTTAGCCAGAGAGCATCGGATGACAACGACATTCCGAGCGAAAGCGTGCTCCGCCATCAAAGCTGGCCAAGCGCACCGTCCAGCAAGTCGGTCATCCCATTCGGCACCGCGTCCAGCAACTGTAGCTCCGCCTTCATATTCAGCATGAGCATTACTTGCAACTCCCTGGCATAAGCCTGATCTGCATCATCAGCACCATCACTGTCAGCATCACCGTGGAGCGCGCTCCGCTCTAGCATATTCCGCGCCTTGCCCCGATCCCTTGCAGTAAGCGTGAGCAGGCCTTGGCTAGAATGCGTGTTGTCACCACCAAGCAGCATATGCTCACTCCGTAAGCCTAGCCACTTGAGCTGTGGTACTCGAAGCTCTGCGCTCTCGTGCGCGAGTGTTATCGAGCCGTACTTGTATGTTGAAAGGATAGCCAGACCATCTGGGTCGAAGTCGACCAGACCGTAGACTGGCGGCGTGGTAAATCCATTCTGCGGAGATGATGTACTGAGGAAACGCAGGAGTGCCCGAGTTGCGATGTCCGGATAGCCTTTGCCGGTGACAAGAATGCCCTGCGTTGACAGCGTCTCCCAGAAACTGGAAGAGGCAATGGAGCGGAAGCTGGCTTCCTTTTCGATCACCACAATCCATCTGACAGCCGTCATGTCGACCGAGAGCACTTCTTTCAGGCTTGGGACGAGTATGCCATCTCTGTCGGCAGCAGCGTTGACGACCGAACCATCTCTGCGGCAGAAAGTGAAGGCTCCGGCGACCAGGCCTTTCGCCATAGCTGCTACATTCAGTGCAGATCGTGGAATACCGAATGTGAACGCGATGTCGTCAACATAGCGGTCGACGTGCGCCTGACTGCCGAAGAGCGCGGGATCGCGGTAGTATATGTCTCTGCTGCTTGTCAGCAGAAGTGGGCATAGTCTGGCCATTAGTGTATGCAGTACCTCTTTGATAGAGTGACACCACTGCGCAGTGCTTCATGTACCAGCTCCAGAATACGAATCACCACAGCTGACAGTGTATCAGCGGTCGTCACATCAGTTCAAGGTGGTCGGCTCACTAAACCGCCACGCTTCCTCTGCACTCTTGCCTGGGAAGCAGACACGTCTTGACCTCGCCTCGGCTTGATGCGACACATCATGACCTTGGGTTACAGCAGTCGCAGTAGTCGGCTTAGACCTTACCTTAAGCGTGAGGCAAATCTCGTTATGCTTGCTAATCATCCCGTCGGCAATCTGCTCGAACACCTCTTCGATCTTGCTGATTACGGACCTTTCTGAGGTTAGTGCAACGCACTATAGCTCGGCAGCAAATCTCTCCTGACCTGGATTGGACTTGTAGTGACAGCGGTGGAGAACCCGCGCTGATAGGTGGATCACGTTCGTCTGGTTGCTCACCAACCCCTGGTGTTAAGGTGGCGGCACGAGCTAGCTTCCTTTCACTGTGTTCGTCATCCTCACTGCCTAGACTGGTCGCTGGCGAGGTTTGGCGGCCATGCATTCTCTTCTCATCATCACTTTCATAGAAGGCAAGGTTAGCCGCTGCGTTGGTCAGTGACTCTTGTGAAGAGTCTTCAAGCACGTTGCCTCCACCGAAGAGGTCTTCAAAGTCTTCGTCGTCCATCATCATCACTACTTCCTCGCAGTGTAGATGGCTTTGCCGCGTCAGGAGGTAGAGCAGCCGACAAGAGTGAAGTCAATGTGAGACCCTGATATTTGGCCGCCGCTGACAGAAGTCTCGGTCTCTAGCGCGTCCATCACGCGTTAAGCATCACGTCGCCGCCTCAGTTCGCTCTGTGGAAGGACATCAGTGCTCAATTCCACGCTGTCAGTCTCCTAATAAAGGCTTTGTGGCTATCAGCTCTGGCTGTCAGACAACAAAAGTCCAAAGCCCCAATGGAAGATATAGACTCGTCGCCAACCTCGCCCAACCCACTCAAGCGAGCAGCACCCGATGAAGACACGCCTGGGAAGAGGCCGCTCAACCTGAAGGGCACGCAATTCGTGATGCCCACTCCTCCGGACACAGAAGGATCCAGCAATGATAGCCCGACGAACATTGAAGAGCAGGAGCGTGCTGGCTCTCCCGCTCCTTCAACCATCTCGACGCTGAGCAGCGTAGAGGTCCTCTCGAGCATCCAGATTCAGCCCACTGGCACGCCGTCTTCGACGTCAAAGCAACCACCGGCCAAGAGAAGGAAGCTTACGCCGTCGGAGAAGCTCGACAAAGAGCGGGAGAAGGAAGCCAAAGAGCTGGAGAAGGCGGAGCAAAAGGCAAAGAAGGACGATGAAAAGCGCGTCAAGGACGAGGAGAAGCGGAAGAAGGCCGAGGAGCGTGAGGCAAAGAAGCGAGAGAAGGACCTTGAAGAGCAACGCAAGTCGGAGGACAAGCTGAAGAAGGAACGCTCACAGATGAGACTGGGTGCCTTCTTCGGCGCCAAACCTTTAACTCCCGCGAAATCTTCTGGAGCCGGAGGTGCCGCGTGCAGCGCGTTTGCTAGGCGCAAGTCGCTGTCCCTCGAGCCCTTCGAAGCCGTGGCAGATCAGATCCGAAAGTCGGCCTCTCCCACGAAGGGCAAACCGCTACCTGTGTGCGCGTCAGAGCAGCAGGTGCCTGCATCGAGCAGTAAGCCTTCGGTGCCGGACTATCAGAGGTACTTTCTGCCTTTCGAGCTACCAACCCATAGCTCGCTCGCACATACGTTCAACATCCCGAATCCGGACGACCTGGCGTACTGGCAAGGCGCGTTTGACGACGAACTCAAATATCCGTCCTTCCAGGAGAAAGTTGACCTAGGCCTTATCGAGCCAACGGCCGTGGTCGACCACATGTTCAAGGCGGATCAAGAGGCACCTCGTGGAGTCAAGCAACCCAGCCTGCGATCTCTCGTGGACCAAATCCAAGGTACGGCCCACAAGCCGGTCGATCTTACCCAGGAAGCACCATCACAGGCCCCAGTCCACGCTCTGCAAAACGTCTCACGGAGACATCTTCAGTTCGACGAGGACGTGCGGCCGCCGTACTTCGGTACGTACACCAAGATCAAGTCACCACGCACAAGCAGGCGGCTTATGCTCAACCCATTCGTGCGGGGACGATCCGACACCGATTATGACTACGATTCAGAGGCGGAATGGGAAGAGCCGGAGGAAGGAGAAGACATCTTGGGCGATGAGGAAGATGAGGCGGAGTCCAACAGTGATCCGGACGAGATGGATGCCTTTCTGGACGACGAAGAAGACGCGTCGAAGAGCAAGCGCAGGATGATCACAGGTGACCTGCAGCCAGCATCCACTGGGTTGTGCTGGGAAGGTGCGGGCGGGGTGGTCGTGCAGAGCATTGAAGGCGAGGAGTTCTTGGGCAGGCCAAAGGAAATGCAAGGCATGCGCCTCGGTGTCCTCATACCTGGCTTCGGCGGTCAAACGATCGATCCGTTCTCGACAGCTTACTGGGCGACCGACATGGCGCCTCCAGCTCTCCCAATTGCAGACGCCCCACGCTCTACGAACGGCCTACTCGGCTCAACAGCGAGACCACCATTGCAGGAACGTCACAGTAATGGCTTGCCCAGCCAGTCCCTGCTCGGTGCCGCGGAAGGCGAAAAGGGACCCATCACAAGCCTGGCGGCGAGTCAAGGAAGTAAGCGCGGTCCCAAGCCGCAGCCTAAGGCGCTGAGCAAGGAGGATCTGGATGAGTTCAAGGAAGCTGTCACAGGCAGTCCGGTGGCGAAGATTGAGCTCTGTAAGGCGCTAAAGCTGAGGTAAGCTGTGCCTACTTGATCCATATGAATGTGCTCTCTTGCTGATCATATTGTGTACAGATTCCCGAAATTCACGAACGATACCATCAAAGAAACACTTAGCTCGCAGTTCGCTTACCTGGGAGCAACGAAGGCGGAGAAGAAGTGGAAGTTTGTGATCGAATCGTGAGAGGCATGACGTGTCGTGATTCTGTTGCGAAAGAGCTTTTGGACGGTGTTTGCAGTGCAGCGTTTTCGCAGTATCGACGTTGCTGAGCATGATGTACAACGCACGGAGGAAGGCGCACTCGGTCGGATAAGCGGGCATCGTTCGAATGGCCGCAAGAACGAATTGCAACAATGAAGACAGATCAGCTCAATATCTCCGTCCTGACGTTGTAGCACCTCTCTTGTCTCTTGCCTACGTGCGAAGCGTTGCCCGCCTCTTGCCGCGGTTTTCCGCCGATCGCCGAAACGCCGCCTCGAGTGAGTAGAACCACTCTCCAAAACACGCAAGCGGAACGTGAGCGCAAAGTCCAGCCAACGAGCGCATCGGGTGTCGGTGCTACAAAGATACCTAGTACTCTCGCGTGAAAGGCACGATTACATAGCTACAATAATCAGCGGCTCTCGCCGGCTGAGTCCTCATCCTGACCGGTGCTGCCTCGTCCGCAATCGCGCCATCCCGCACCCGCAACGCGATAGATCGGAAGAAGGGCAGAATTGGTGGGCAAGGCTTCGGCACAACGGCGAGGCTGTCTTCTGCGGCAGCATTGCGCCTGATGAGACACCACTGTTCGTTCAGTCGCTCGTTGGATCCAACTTTCACTTCTGCTTGTTTCCTTTTCCCATCGCGAACACAAACCCGACGTCTTCACTCTCAGTACCACCGTGACTCCGTGAGCCACGCGCAACAGACACAGACACTCCGACCTACCATCTCCACCTCCGCTCTCCGGAAGTCTCCGCAGCGAACTCGCTTAAGTAACGTGAATCACCTTCCGTCTCATTGGCTCAAATTGAACTTGTAGCAGAGGAGTGAGTGCTCATGATCGAGATTGGTAATGCATAGCAACATTCTAATCGAGGCATAGGACGACTTCACATTGCCCTTCACATCCTCGGACTCCATCGAAGAGCGCAGTCACAAGCACACCCTTGGATCGAACATTTGAACCGGCAACACCATGACTTTCCCAACACCACCGCTCTTTTTCCAAGCACTGCGCTACTACTCGCACCGCGCGGCACCATCGCGAGCGGACCGACTCGCAGCCGCAGCAGTAATGGGCTACTGCTGCCTTGCATTCAGCGCTCCATTTGCAGGCGCCGCTGTGGTGAGCTCGAAGGCGCAGAAGGACCAGCGGTACGCGAAGATGTAAGTGCAAGACGTTTGCTTGCTCGCATGGCGCCGTTGTCTAACTATGATGTTGCCAGGCGACCGCTGAGCTTCCGGGACTGCCTGCCTGGCTCTCGACTTGAGGACTATGCCGGCGGGATGCGCAAGTGATTGAGTGCGATAAGCTGAGCTATATTCACGATACCCCGGGCGCTATGGTTGGTGGAGGATGCAGTGAGGATTCATAGAGGCGTTTGCAGCTTCGGAAAGCGTTTGGAGTGAGGGGAGTTCTTGTAGTTTCTTTTTTACATGCATGTGGTTGACAGCAATTTCCTGCCTCTGATGTTACAATCGACTTGTACTTCATCTCCAGTGATCCAGTCT
Organism: Oleoguttula mirabilis; assembly: GCA_035135055.1. Lineage (NCBI taxonomy): Eukaryota > Fungi > Ascomycota > Dothideomycetes > Mycosphaerellales > Teratosphaeriaceae > Oleoguttula > Oleoguttula mirabilis. The sequence goes on along the minus strand of JAVFHQ010000026.1, from coordinate 8,074 downwards.
TCCGATCCTCGATGGTACAGTCATCTGGTCGCGCACCGCTAGGTCACGGAGCACCGTATTCGCACGCGTGTCTTGTGTCATTCTTCTGTCGCCATTCTCCACGTACCACCTTCGACCCACGAACCGAACCCGCCCAATGCACTACTCGTCAACTAAATCTATCCCCTTTCGTGCTCCGAAAAGGCTGCGCCGCCTCGTACTTCCCTTTCGCCGCCATCTCTTTCTGTTCATGCGTCACGGGTGCCGGATCACCTGCTGCCGCATGTCCGTTCGGACTTGGATTGTCCGCATCGTGAGTTACCGCAGCTTTCCTCTTCGTACTGCTCGGCCCGGTCGTGCCCGCAGATGCTCGCGAGTGCGCTTCTTCATGCACCGGCACTCTAACCCGATGCTGTCGTCGGTTCTCCACATCTTGCGCTCGGGCTTCTCGGTCGGCGTTGATGCTGCGTTTGGCGAAGTAGTAGGAGCCGCCGCCGGCAAGACAGAGGATGCCCCAGCCGTAGCCTACTGATCGGATCTACAGCGATTGTCAATAAAGAGCTCGATGGGCCGCTCGCGCTGTAGGTGTGGCCCACAGTGTTCATGATGGTATTGTGGCGAGAATGATTGTAGAAGATGTGAATGATGACGGAGAGCCACGGAGAAGACGGGAGGCTCAACATTAGACTCTCGGCGGAGAGGCTAGAGCACGTGGCGATGGAGCTAAGCGGCAAGCCCGGCAGCCGGCAGCCGGCAGTCTCCGGCGGGCTGCACAGTGCACTCGTCCTGAGCCATCTGCTTGTTCACTGTCGCAACAACACCTCGGCCCCAACACACCGCCATCACTCTCGAGACACGGAGTAGTTCGCGGAAGAGTCCAGACTCGAGATCAGCAGCGCCTTGACACGCAAAAGTAGAAGTGCCCGCGATGCCTCCCAAGCGCAAGGCACCAGCTGCGAGTGGACGGCCGAGTAAGCGAGTCGCCTCCGGCATCAGCACACCGGTGAGCATCGGCAGCGACGACGAGTACAGCGGCAGCGAAGCGTACGAGTCGAGCGGGCTGGACAGTGCAGCGCCGCAGAAGCACAAGTACGATGAAGTAGTCAAGAAATACCAGCCGTCCACCTATACCAAGAACACGGACCAGACCGATGCGAGTAATGACGCTGCCAGCCGGCTGTTCAAGTCCAAACATGACTTCTTCAACGAAGCGCTGAAGCCTGATCATCGGGTACGGCCGCTATGGATAGACCGGTATAACGGGCGGGTGGTGTTGGAGACTTTCTCGCCAAGCTTTAAGCAGGCGCAGAACTTCTTGATCAACATCGCGGAGCCACAGAGCCGGACGACGAATATGCACGAGTACACCATCAGCCCACATAGTCTGTTCGCGGCGGTGTCGGTGGGCTTGACGGAGCAGGACATCGTGAGGCAGCTTGAGCTGTTCTCAAAGACCAAAGTGCCAGACAACATCATCGACTTCGTGCATGAGGTCACGCAGTCCTTCGGCAAGGTGCGCCTGGTGTTGAAACACAATCGGTATTTTGTCGAGAGCAATGATGCTTCGGTACTGCAGATGCTGCTCCGAGATCCGATCATCAGTACATGCAGAGTCGAAGAGTCGGAGGAGCTACGGACGGAGAAGGCAGCCAAGATGGGCGGCCTCGTCATCCCAGGCACGAAGGATGCCGCTTCGAACAAGGAAGCCGCAGCGCATCTAGGGCAGCGCAAGCGACAGCAAGATGATGATGACTCCGACGATGAGTTCGGCGGCCGGGAAGCGGAGAAAGACATGACAGACTTCCTGCGAGAGGAAGAGGAAGAGGATGACGAGCTCGATCAGGTCCACTCGTTCGAGATTGACGGCAGTAAGATCCAAATCGTGCAGGAACATTGCAATGTCAAGCTCAACCTGCCGTTGACCGAAGAGTATGACTTCCGTGCCGACGAACAGAATGCGACGCTTGACATAGATCTACGGCCCAGCACTCAAATTCGATACTACCAAGAACATGCTCTGAGCAAAATGTTCGGCAACGGACGCGCAAGAAGTGGCATCATCGTCCTGCCATGTGGCGCTGGTAAGACTCTCGTTGGTATCACAGCTGCCTGCACCGAGAAGAAAAGCGTCATCGTCCTCTGCACAAGTGCCACCAGCGCCGGGCAGTGGCGCAGTGAGTTCATCAAGTGGTCCAACATTAACCCCGACGACGTCGTTGTCTTCACGTCGACCGAGAAAGGCCGCGTTCCGAACCGCGCTTGCATCATCATCTGCACCTACAGCATGGTGACGCAGAACACGCGTCGCGCACACGATAGCAAGCAGACCATGGACCAGATCACCTCGCGCGAGTGGGGCCTCATGGTGCTGGACGAGGTGCACGTCGTGCCAGCCGAGATGTTCCGGCGAGTGACTGAGCGCATCAAGACGCATTCCAAACTCGGTCTTACCGCCACACTTCTGCGCGAGGACGATAAGATCAAAGATCTCAACTTCCTTATCGGGCCCAAGCTCTACGAAGCCAACTGGCTCCAACTCAGCGAGGAAGGACATATTGCTCGTGTGCAGTGTGCTGAAGTCTGGTGTCCCATGACCACGGAGTTCTACAGCGAGTACCTCCAGGCCAAAACGACCAATAAGCGCAGCTTACTGTCTACCATGAATCCGCGTAAGTTTCAAGCTTGCCAGTTCTTGATCGACTTCCACGAGCGCCGCGGTGACAAGATCATCGTCTTCTCCGACAACGTGTATGCTCTCAAGCAGTACGCCGAAGGGCTCAAGAAGCCCTACATCTTCGGCGACACCGGCCAGCGCGAGCGCGACAACGTGTTGCAGAACTTCCAGTTCAATCCTGCTGTCAGCACCGTCTTCTTATCCAAGATCGGCGACACCTCGCTCGATCTTCCAGAAGCCACCTGCTTGATCCAGATATCCTCGCATTACGGCTCTCGGCGTCAGGAAGCGCAGCGCCTCGGCCGCATTCTGCGCGCGAAGAGGAGGAACGACGAAGGATTCAACGCATTCTTCTACTCGCTCGTGAGCAAAGACACGAATGAGATGTACTACTCCTCCAAGCGGCAAGCCTTCCTCGTTGACCAGGGTTACGCATTCAAAGTCATCACGCACTTGAATGGTATTGATCGGATGCCCGACCTCCGTTTCTCTACACAAGAAGAGCGGATGACGCTCCTGACCGACGTCCTGCTACAGTCTGAGACTGCTGGCGAGCAGGAGAACATTGTCGATGATCTCTTCTCCGACCGCTCCACATTCCGGAAATCAGGCGGCAAGAAGGGTTCGGGGGTGAGGAGGCAAGCAGGCACGCTGTCGAGTTTGGCGGGTGGCGAGGATATGGCCTACCTGGAGTATGCGAGGGGCAGTAAGAGTAACAAGGAGCTGGCGCAGGGCAAGAATGCCTTCTTCAAGAAGCAGGAGAGGGATAAGGAGCGGAGGAAGAAGGCGGCGAGAGAGATGCGGTAGTCGTGGGTGTCTGGTCTGCGAGATTGGAGACATGTACTTTATGTAACAATTACAACCATGAGTTTCAGGGTAGCATTTGCCGTCTCCGCTGTCCCAGCAAGCTCGTATATAACGGTGGAAGCGTGGAGGTTGCGTCAACGCCGGCGCTTTGCTTGGTATGCAGTCTGTGCAGTCTGAACATCACACCAGAGATCAGACGCCACGCCCTTCGGCTCCGGCATCAACATCCTGGTCGCCATCATCCTTAGCACTTTCTTGCTTCTCCTTCTCCTCCAATGTCTCCTTCACCCAGTTTTCTAACTTCGCTAATGCCGTGCGCGGCTCGGTCTTATGCCTCATCAGTAGGTTCTGTACTTCAGCCGGCGTGAACGTGTTGTCGGGTACGTGCGAGGCAAACTCGGCAGCGAGCTCCTCCAACTCAGGCCGCGATAGGGACGACAGTTGATCCTGTGAGGCGTCAATGCCCTTCGGATGCCCGTTGGGCTCTGCCGTCTTCTTCTCAGTGACCGCGGCCTTCTTGGCGCTACCGTTGGCAGCCGCGCCACCGATGCTAAGCTTAGGCTCCGGCGTCTGTTCGCTTGCGGCGTACATCCTGGTGAAGAGCTCGCGCACTTGCTCCTTCATCGCAAGCCGGAACTCTACTTTGCGATCGACTCTGCCAGGCCTGATGAGCGCAGGGTCGAGATTTTCCGGGTGGTTGGTCGTCATAATTAGAACGCGCCCTTCGTGGGTGGCGACTCCGTCGATTGCGTTAAGCAGGCCCGAGAGCGATATACCAGTGCCGGCCTGAGTGCCGTTGTTGGCGTTGGGGCCGCCTCTACCACCTCTGTTGGCAGGGGCGCTGACAGCTTTGAGCTCTTTCGCCAGGTCTTTGAGCGTGTATTCTTCCTCCTTCTTGGGCACCTCGTCGGGGCCGGGCTTGCCGTCCTTCTTCACTGCCTCATCATCACCAGCTATCTCAGACTTCCCCTTACCCTGCCTCTTCTTCTTCCCGTCAGCGTTCTTCTCGTCGCTAGCGCCATCTCTGATCAAGCCAGCAGCGTCAACATCCTCGAGCAACACAATACACCGCCTCGGCAGTCCGTTGAAGAGCTGCATCAGGTCGCCTTCCGTCATCGTCGGCTCCTGCAAGCTGATGGCATAGATCTCGAGGCCGAAGATTCCTGCCAAAGCGAAGCTTAAGCTGGTCTTTCCAGTACCAGGTGGGCCGTGGAAGAGGTAGCCTCGCCTGTAAGGGATGCCGCGAGTGGCGTACCATTTTGGCGATGCTGGGTGCAAGTACTCGTTCATGTCGTTGATAATCATACTCTTCTGCTCGGCGTCGAGGATGACGGTGTCCATCGGTCGGGAGGGTCTGAAGGAGGTCTTGCTCCACGTCCCACCAAATCGAGCGCGATCCTTGGGTGTCGGGTGGCGAATGGTCGTCGTCCCGCTCGTCCTGGTCAAAGACCATACCCTAACTGTCCTCAATAGGTCCTTAATTGGATCAATACTCCTTCCGATGCAATCGAGCTGGATGAGGTCATCCTCAGCCTGGTTGCCAAAGCTAACCTGCACTCTCTGTCCCTCGTTTAGTTTGGACCTCCTGAACCAGAAGATGTTCCCGTTGTGCCAGACGAACTGCCGGCCATAGTAAGGCTCAAACCGAGGTGGCGTCCGCGCAGACCATTTGTTGAAGTTGAACATGCCGTTGTCATCCAGCGCATCGTCGGCCGCTTCGTCATATGCGTCATCGGCTTTGGCTCCACGCTGCGTCTTCGCCCGCATCTTCCTGTTGCGTGAGGTCGACGTCTGATGCGCGGATAGCCAGCCCATCACCATGTCGAAGAGATCGTCATGCTCGTCGATGTAGACTGAAGACATGAACAGACTGTTGAACACACGCTCCAGCTGGGCGTACAGGTACTGTCCGCCTTTGGAGATGGCAAAACAGATGATACCGATCGATACGAAGATGGATATGTCGAGACCAAAGTATGCTGATGCGTAGCGGGAGATGATGCTGTAGCCCGGTATTAATGCTTCCAGTATGTTGGGAGGTAGGTCGGTCAGGCCGCCTGGCAGCTCTGTGTTATTCACGCCAACCATCGGTGGCGGCATGGCTTTTGCGAGCTTGCGGAAGTCCATCTTAGATACTGACGGGCAGCTGTGTGTTTTCGCTTGAGAAGAGGCTGAGAATATATATAGGCAAAGCACCCAGACAGAAGGCCTACGACGTACGGCGGCTCAGTGCAGTACAGCCACAGCAAACTAGCTGTTCGCCACAAGTACTGCAGCCTAATCACGCATCCGGCAAACTACTGGTGTGAGTCAACTTATCAACATGGGTACTTACAGCGTTGATACACCAATAGCAAGCTACTTTGTTTGTCCAGGTTGCAAGAGTCTTGAAGGTACGTCACCTAGCTCGGATTTTGAGTTCGGTCCGCATCGGGCTTGGTCGGCCGAGCTCACCGGTGTGGCGAAGGCAGCAGAATTCTACCTCCCCGGTGTGAGCAAAGGCACGACTTCACGCAGGAGGTTGGGACAATCAAGCACCATAGTATCAATGCCGGTGTAGAAACTGGGCAGTGCTAGAACTTTCGATGCTGCCCGCGGCGCAGAAGTGAAGTTCATGCCCATCGCGCAGCTGCCCGTTCACGATTAGTGGCAGACCACACAGCTGTACTCTGGCAATCTTGGAGAAACCCGCAACGGTCGCCTGGAAGCTGAGAAGAATATCTTTGGGCGAACGGCCTCCGCAATGCTTTCGGTAAGGACTGTGATACCGCCGTCTGACTACTCCATCAACTACCTGTCGAAGCAGATCTGCTGATCCTCCCACCTCTCCGGACTCCCTCACAACTCGCAACACCACGCATACCACTCTTGTGACGCAACCTACCCGCAGAGTTTCCAGAGGGACCCTACGCGGTAGTAGAGTCAAAACACCCGCAAGTATCGATCGAGCTACCGAACGCGGTCAGCGATTTGCTACTACGAAGTACTCGCCGGACTGTGTACAAGGACATAGTCCGCAACACGCGAAGCGACCTACACTACGAGATTGACTCCGATCTCGCATTCCCCACTCATCGTGTACTTGTCGTTGCACTAAAAAGTGTGACGTTAGCCCAGATGTTTAGTCGGCTACCTCGCCCACTAAGCTTCGAACAGTTCTCCGATATACTAACAAAGCACGTACCTTTCCGGTGCACTCCTTGGGCGTACAAGGATCGAGCGCAATAAATTCTAGGTAGGACCTGGCAAGCCTGCAAGGTTGCGTTTAGGTCAGAACAGGCCTTCCGGAAGTCGTATACTATGACTCTCGTGTGGTGGGCTTGACTCTTACTCGCCCTGGCGCTCGACCAGTTCAGTCATGTCGCCTATAGCCGGCTCGCTGACAGCGGCAGGTAGAGCTGCACCTAGGATGCCGAGGGCCGAGGCCGCGGTCATGATGAGAGCGGTGAAGCGCATTCTGGTTGCTCGTTGAGAGGGACTGTCGACGGCGAAAAGGTGGTAAACGGTATCCGGGCATGAGAGGGCAGATAGGACGGTGCTGTTTATACCTCGTCGCCTGCTCTCCTCTGCACACTGGAGATGGCGGGGCTCTTTGTACGCACCTCGATGAGGTTGCGCATGCCCTCGATCTAAGGGCCACTGGGACGGCCGCGGGTCCCACAGCTGTCGGCTTTGTGGCAAAGCTAGAGGTAAAGAAAACGCACCACATATTGGTGACCGAATATGCTGTGGCACTTCAACCCCAATGCTCTCTATCTCGGGGCCATCATCCACTTACGTCTTTCGGACAGTACGTCAAGGTTCGAAGAAAAAGACACCCAACGGTCCGCCATTCACTGGCGATCGTAGCTCCTCTCAACACACACCATCACGGCGCAACCGTAATTTTGAAAGAATCTTTTCTAGCCTACAGTTAGGTACACGCATGGAAACGGTCCCCTGTGTCTCTCGCAAGGCGTCCGATCAGCGCTTGCAACTTGCAGGCATGTGTGAAGGCGGAGGTTCATCAGGGCAGTAGTAGGCTTCACGCCTTACTAAACGTGCCTCCGCCACCAAAGCCTCTACGCACTCCTTGCTTTGTCCTGTCGTATCACAGGCGCGACATCGAGCGACCAGTGCCACTTGTTCTTTTGGGCTTTCCTTGCCTTCTGAGGGCCGAAGATCTCCGAAAGCAACAATATACAAGCCTTAGGCCTTCGACAGAGTCTCTGCATTGGTCCACGCGCCTCACAGCACTGCCTTGTCGATATACGATATCGTCAAGCACTTCTCTGTAAGCTCACCCTCCAGGATCACGGGGTGGACAACGCAGATGATCGGATCATCACAAGACCGATCACTTGCCGCTGCCGCCGTGTTGTACCCGCCCAACTCGTACTTGTAAGAGAGGAGATGGCAACCGGCAAACATAACCACTAGCCACAGACTCGAGCCGGACAAAGGGTCGTAAAGAGTCTCTTTCGACCAAATCGACCCACAACACCGCTCGGGGCGCCCTGCAAGACTTGCGGCCGCCTGCTAGCAGCTTTAGTTGCGATGACTTACAGCCCCTCGTGCGGCCGACAATGGGGTCCTACGACGGTCCTCGCCGTGGCTTGCACCCCATTGTCGGCC